>OY992763.1:23129232-23645942 GCA_963921325.1 Logfia minima | reverse complement strand
GCATCCTCATCCTGATATTATAAAGCAACTTTTGGATCGGATGAAGGAGATGCAAAAGACTGTGCACGATCAAGCCAATCTCATTCAGTCACAAGCCGCCCTAATTGAAGCTCAAACGTCTAGAATCACACAATTAGAGGATTGGTTTAGGGAGTTTGAGACCCGGCCTATTGGTCCGGGGGAGTCTATTCCCGTCGGTCCATCAATAGAACCAATAAGACCGGGGTCAGAGTCTGTATCTGATGATGTACTAATTGAACCTTCTAATGAAATACCTTCTTTAGAGTACTTTCCTGTGCATCGGATTCCTGGCCAACCCAGACCTTTAGCAGTTGATTATTCTTGTGCAGACCTCTCGTTTATTCAACGCATGATAAACGAAGTCAATTCGGAAAATGATATGTGATAACTTTGAAGAAGATGCTGATTTTGAGGTTGAGGAGGAAGAGCTTGATGATGATGAGTTCTATGATGATGCTCCAATTATTGAGTCAGATTCTTCTGAAGACGAAACTGATAATATTTCTGAGACTCAAGATGAAGGAACATCGGAGACTCCTATTCCTGATGATGAACCGATTGAGACCAAAGATGAAAGACTTGCTAAATGGTGGCCGCACGGAAAAGATGGGAAACAAGTGCCGGTCACCTGCAAATCATACAAGGTCACTGGAGTGTATACTGGACTGATAAAGAGTTGGAAGATCTCAAATGGATTATTTATGATCAAAAGGCTTGATGGTATCCAATATTTCAATAGATCATTCTCAAAGCTGAGCACCTTGCCAAAAGGAGAAATCAATTGTCTCGCTCAGCTTGCTTTGATTAATCCTTCAAAAGACGATCGTGCCAACTTCATTCAATCTACGCTTCAACGTGAAATTCGCACTAAACGGTACAGTTTCATCAAACCGACATTGGGAACAAGAATTATATATAAGAAACGGTTAGATCCTGTCACCAAACAGCCATTGATCAAAATGCGTTATCCTCCGGCTGAGTGCTTGAAGAAGATACCTCTGGAGACAGTTCCCTTGGACTTTCTAAGAAGACTTCATTACTGAGAACTGGATGCTCATACCGGTGAGGCAGTTTTGATATTTGTGCCTGAAACCGAGCAACCAGAGAAGAGCTCACTTTATAACTTGAAGAAAACTCAATTCAGAGTTTTTGATCCGATGAGCTTAATAAATTTCTCTAAAAAAGATTTGAGAAAACTATTTGACAATCCGATTCGCTTCAATGAGAAGAACGTGATGAACAAGAAGTTCGCACTTCAATTTCAGAGGATTGTCAATGTGTGTGTGACACATGGAATACACGCTGGCGGTGTATTTCCAGCAGGCTGGGCTTGAACGAAGATCTTGAAGACCAAGCTGAAGACACGGGGGAGTTTGTTGATGCATCTTAGAGTGTCTGTCAGTTGGTCTAGTCTGTACTGTGTCTGTAAATGAAATAGACTTAGTGAAAATTACATTTTCTGTGTACTGCGACACAAGGCTTGTGTCGCATTAGTTGTAGTTGCGACACAGTGCCTGTGTCGCATTAGTGATCTCTGCGACACAAGGCTTGTGTCGCAAAACGGCCAGTTTGTTTAGTATAAATATCAAAGTTAGAGATATTTAGGGCAAGACATTTTTGCACTCACTTTATTCTCTTTATTTTGGCTGCTACACTCTCTTTGAGAGAATATTTTGGGGATTGAGTAATATAAAGTTTTATTCCATTTGTTTATCATTTTGTCCAAACTTTATATTATTTTGCTTGTGTTCTTGTCTCCTTATCCACTTGATTTGATTAAAAGATCATCCTTTGGGATCCACAGGAGTGAAAACGTCGTTCTCGTAGTAAGAATCACGAAAATAAAATGGAATTAAACTTTCGGTTCATTTCGCAGGATGTGGGTTCGCAAGTGAAATGTCAATTCACAGGTAATTTTCAACTCGCAAACGTGTGTGTGGAACATGCGGGCTCGCAAGTATTTATATCTGTTGACTCGGCTCGCAGAGGAACTCAACTCGCAGAAGAACTCAACTCGCAATCCTAGTTCATCTCGCAGGTCAGGTCAACTCGCAAGTCAAAAGTCAACGTGCATAGTTGACCAGATTTTACCAGAAACGCAATTTTGTTAAATTTTTATAATTTTAAGCCCATAAAATAAAAAAGTCTAAAATAATAAAATGTTTACTTGTTTTTCTCTTAGAATAGCGCACACATTACATACAAGTCTAAATTCTGATTATTTTTCACTTGTTAGGTAACCATACGATAATACGAATGACAACAATACATAAAATAGAGTAAATAAGATAAGATAAAATGATAAAAATAGGAATAAAAGCATAAAATAAATAAACTGACATGATTCATAATAAACATTGGTATCAAGTACCCTTGTATTAATGAAACACATAGACGAAAAACGAAAAATAAAATAAAATAAACTAAAATAAAATAAAAAAAATACATCCTAATTGAGGGCGTTAAGAATTTATCGATAGTGGGATCATATTAGAGGGAAACAGCTAAACCAATTTTTGAGTAAAAATCTAAGAAGATTGTTAGTATGCATACGTCATGAAATTCACAATAAGTTACAGAAAAACTCACAACTTAACCGTTTATCAACTTATATTTATAAAAGTACAACTTGGTTACCTATCTCCACAGAATATAACATATTTATCAAAATGAAGCGATTAATTATCACAAACAGTTCAAGACGATTACTAGTATTATAATCCATATAAACAAAGTCTACATTGATTTCCAAGCGAACCTTTATTGTTGGTATCTTTCACTTTCAAGGTAGAGGTTACTAAATGATGTTCCTTTCGAAGCATATAACATACCCTTGAGTGAATTTAAAATGTGACAAACAGCCATAATTCTTATACAACATAAGATCCCTTAGTATAGACAAAACAAGCTTGAAACCATTGGCAAAACTAAAGGAGTCAGGTCTGTACTTAGTACAATAAAGACACCAGTAGTTTCACTAACAGCCATAATTCTTATTATTTGTCTTGACATATATTCAAAGATTCTTGATAACAGTGTATGGTCAGACTATTTTTCAACAATTAAGACTTATGTCATACGTCATATATCAAATCACACTAGATAACACACAGAAGAATTATAGCTTATTATATACTCAGAAATCATAGCAGAATCTGCCTACCAGTACATCATATAATGAAGATGTCTTGATCTAAAGTTTTCGAAGTAAATTATAAAGTGTGGAGAAGGGTGTATACTCAAATAAAGATAAGTAAAGACCTGGTTGTAAAGATGTAGAGTTAATGTAACTAACTGGAGTCTACTAACACATCTAACTTAAGACATTTATCTACAATTATTAAGCCGATTCCTCTAATTTACTATCATTTCCCAGTAGATAAAGACTTAACCCTTTTATCGGAGGCGATTCCCCTTAGGTAACAAGCAAATGAATGCCATACGCCTGCCCCCATTTTTTTAAATAAAAGAAAACTACTAACTATTACATATAAGATCCCTATGGAAGACTAATCACTCTGGATTTCTCATTCCATTCAGTTGCACCAATTTCTCAAATCGAGCTCTGTCGAATGCTTTGGTGTATAAGTTTGCTAAATTATCCACGGATGAAACCTTAGCTAACTTTATTAGGTTCTTCTCAGCACAATCTCTGATAAAATGATGACGAATATCAATGTGCTTTGTCTTGCTATGCTTGACTGGATTATTGGTTATAGAGATCGTTGATTCATTATCAATCATCATTGGAGTATTGGTTATACTCAACCCATAATCCCGCAGTTGCTGTTGAATCCACAATACTTGAGAGCAACAGCTGCCAGCAGCAACATACTCAGCTTCACATGTAGAAATGCCTACTGAGGTTTGCTTCTTGCACTGCCAAGATACTAGTCTACCTCCTAGGAATTGACATCCACCAGTTGTAGACTTTCTATTCTGATTGCATCCTCCATAATCAGAATCAGTGTAAGCCACAAAATCCAAGTCTCCATCAGTTGGATACCAAAGTCCCAGCTTAGGCTTCCCTTTGAGGTAACGTAGAATTCGTTTAACGGCTTGCATATGAGACTCTTTAGGAGTAGCTTGATATCTTGCGCAGACACATACTGCAAACATTATATCAGGCCTCGATGCAGTCAGATACATTAATGATCCAATCATGGCCCTATAAAGAGTAGGATCCACGTCTTTATCACTCGATGTATCCGGACCAATTCCATGAGCTTCCGGAATAGGAGTGTGATAAATTCTAGTTTCATCCATCTTGAATCGTTCAAGTAGCTCATATGTATACTTAGTTTGATGAATGAAATAACCATCTTTCTTCTGATCAACTTGCAATCCTAAGAAAAATGTCAGTTCTCCCATAGCGGACATCTCAAACTTGTTCTTCATGACTTGTTCAAATTCACTACACATCTTTTCGTCAGATGACCCAAAGATGATATCATCAACATATACTTGAACAAGTAGAAAGTCTCTCTTTTTCCATTTGACAAAGAGTGTACTATCTATTCTTCCTCTTGTAAAACCATTCTCAAGAAGATAAGTAGATAGTGTTTCATACCACACTCTAGGAGCTTGATGTAATCCATATAGAGCCTTATCAAGACGATATACTCTATCTGGATACTTTAGATCAGTAAATCCCGGTGGTTGAGAAACATACACCGTTTCCTTGACTTTTCCATACAAGAAGGCACTCTTAACATCCAGCTGAAAAACTTTCATTTTCTTTGAAGCTGCAAATGCCAAGAATAACCTAATTGCTTCAAGCCTAGCCACAGGTGCAAACACTTCATTGTAGTCAATCCCCTATCCCCTCTTGTTGATTGAAACCTTGAAAAACTAGACGAGCTTTATTGCGAATCACGATTCCCCGATCGTCTTTCTTGCACTTAAATACCCATCTAGTTCCAATTGGATATTCTCCAACGGGTAAATCAACCAACTCCCAAACTTGCAATTTTGTGAACTGAGACAGTTCTTCCTGCATTGCCTCGACCCACGAATTATCCTTCAAAGCTATCTGAACATTCTTAGGTTCAATTTGTGAGATAAAGCATGAATATAGACATAGATTTGTAATCCCTGTCTCGTTCATTTCAGCATACAAGCTTGAGTGAGTTGATGTATTAGCTTTTGATTGATTCCGAGTTAGAACAGGAGAATTTGGATCACTGATGATATTATCGATCAGATGATTCCTATTTAATCTTGTTGAGGTTACAGGTTCAACTGGAATATCATCTTGTAGGTTAGCACCAATTTCCTCCAATGGTAGAATACCGTCATTAGTAGTAGATATCCTTAATTGTCTCAGAGGAGTGAGAATATCATCCACAATCCTTTGAGAAGCAATTTCAGGATCTTCAGTCTCTTGAGGTATATCCACTTGAGGTTGTTGTGACTCAATAGGTGAGACTTCATCAGAATCAAGAATAGTCCTAATTTCAGACGTTTGAACATTCGATGTCGGAGAAGGAGTAGGATCTTCATCTCCAGACAATAAATGCTCAGGAATCTCTGAATTACTGACATAGTCACTGATAGGGACATTAAATGACTTGAAGAGATCTGAATAATCAAATTGCCAATCTAATCCCTTATGTAAGTCATGTGTATAGCTCGTAACTTCAATGTTATAAACTATTTCAACACGTCCCGTAGTTTTATTGAAGACACGTTTGTTTGGTGAGTTAGGCACATAACCTAGGAAATATCCTTCGTCAGCCTTCTCACCAAATTTAGGTTGATGGCTAGTCTTCAACAAGGTACATGAAACTCCAAAGGGTTCAAACCCTTTTAAGTTAGGTTTCTTATTGTTTAAAAGCTCATAACAAGTTTTGTTCAGCCTTTTGACCGTAAGAACCCTATTGAGAACATGACATGCAGTATTCACCGCTTCTGCCCAAAAGATGACCGGAAGCTTTGAATCTGCAAGCATTGTTCTTGCCCCTTCGATCAACGTTCTGTTCTTCCTTTCAGCAACACCATTCTGTTGAGGTTCATAAGGTGCGCTGAATTGATGTTGTATCCCTTTGCTTAAGCAATAGATATTGATCGTTGAGTTCTTGAATTCTGTTCCATTGTCACTGCGAATTCTCTTAACGCTTTTTCTATAGATATCTTCTATTAGATCTAGAAACTCCATAAGAATGCCTGGAGTTTCATCCTTAGATCCCAAAAAGAACACCCAAGAGAATCTAGAGTAATCGTCTGTGACAACCAAACAATACCATTTCCCACCTATGCTTCTCTTGCTTATGGGGCCAAAGAGATCCATATGTAGCAACTCAAAAGGCGAGGAAATAGAGTTTACAGTTTTAGACTTGTGTGGTTTCTTATGCTGTTTTCCTTTCAAGCAAGATATACACTTGTCTTCAAATGCAAAACTCTTCGGTGGTACACCCAGAACTAACCCATTTTTGGTTATATAGTTCATTTTACGAAAGTTTAGGTGTGCCATTTTTCTATGCCATAGGAGTGAGTCTGATTCTGAAGCCTTGGATAATAGACAAATAGATTCCATTGAAGTAATAGGAGCATTCATGTTGATAGCATAAATGTCCTTCTTCCTTGGGGCTTTCATCAGTATCCATTTTTCGGGAATAATGAAACCCGGCTTCAGGATCAAGGCCTCTTTCTCAGTGAAGAGAACAGGGTGACCTTTATCACAGACCTGGGAAACACTCACTAGGTTGTGTGTCAGTTCTTCAACATAACACACATCCTCAATAGTTAAAGTTCCATTTGACACTTTTCCTTTCCCAGTAATGACTCCTCCTTTATCTCCAGCGAAGTGTACTCCCTGTCTAAATCCACCTCTGAAGTCTGTCAGTAGACTTCTGGTTCCTGTCATGTGCCTAGAACATCCACTGTCAACATACCACCAATTGTCGTTGTTTACAGTCTGCTCCTGCACACACAAGTTGTACACAATTAGTTCTCAAGAGGGACCCAAGCCATTACGGTCTTGGTTTGTCCCTTATCGTCTACAAACTGTAACTCCTTAAAGTAACCATCATTCCCATTAGGAGCTTTGGTCAACTTCGAAGTAGTATGAGTTTGTTGATGATCAGTGGTCTTGGGTCTATAAGTTGACTGATTTCCAACCCTTCCTGACATATAACCTTGGGATTTTTGCCCTTGGTTATGATTATAGTAAGACCCGTAATTAGTCTCATGTGAACGTGAAGTAGAGCCATTCTCATAATGACTATGGTTTCTTCTAGTGAAATCATTTTCATGATGACTATGATTCATTGAAGTAGAACCATTTTCATAACGACTATGATTTCTACTAGGGGTCATAAACCTCGATGGCACTTGATCTTTAATAAAGTGTTCAGGCCGTTTAGGTTTAGGTGGAGATACACAGTGAGAGGCATCTCTTTTAAGAGCATTTATAGGTTTAATACCAATTCCTGGTCTGGTACCTAACCTGTCTGTACTTAAACTAGAGATGTTCGGAGTCTTATCATTATTCACGCGCTTATGTGGGGCTTCCATCTTCTTATTAGGACAACAAGAAGACACGTGTCCTTTTTGATGACACTTGAAGCACGACATCTGCTTTCGTGACTTAACAGTCTTAGCAGTCTCCTTCTTTGTCTGATCCGAAGACACTGAAGCTGAGTCTTTGTGTGCTTTAATAACTTCAACATTTACATCAGCATCAACTATCATTCCATTCGAGACAAACTGTACTTTAGGGAGTGATTTGATCTTACTTATGTCCAATGATGGGTCCTTAACAAGATCCTTCTGTGCTTCAGATACGTCAGACTCTTGAATTACCAAATCCTCAGTTTTAGGATTCGCATCTGTCATCTCTAAGTCAATTGGAGTAGTAGTGTAATTTGCATTAAAAGGCGGAGGAACATCAGAGTAACCTAGGCCAGTTACATCCTTCACACTACGTTGTGTGCTAATGATTCTATCTAAAGTCAAAGAAGATGTCCTATAACCTTCAAATTTACGGTTTAGCTCAACTAACTTCATTTTTGACTCTGAGAGCTCCTTATCCCTAATAGCAATATTTTTATTTAGCTCATTAAGGTTCAGATATAACCCGTCTATCTTAACACATTGTTCATTAATTATGTCAGTGAGACTAGTCTTATCGGAAGCATCACTCTTAATCTTTTCAGTCAATGCTAGCTTATCCTCACCTAACCTACGAACATCACTCTTAGCTATATCTAATTCATATGTTAAGGTTTTGTTAGATTCGGCAAAAACACTAACCTGAGTTTGTAAATCAGTAACTAAGTAACAAACATCAGCAAGAGTAAGAAGATCAAGACATACCTTTTTCTTATCTGTTTGAACATCAGCCATTATGCAACGAAGTCATCGGGACTCATCTCTTCAGTTGAGTTGATGTAGAGCACATCTTCATCGCTCCCCTTGACTTCCATGTGTGGCAAATTAGCTTGAGGTTCCTCAGCAGTTGGTATGTATGAAGTTGATTCAATTGGTTTCTCTTGATCATCTATTTCAGCCATGAGAGCTTGCTCAGGCTGAGTGGACCAATCATAGGAACCATCGATTTGTTGAACCACTAAGACTTTGGAAGTCAAAGTACTTCCCGAGTCTTGTTTTGCAGCGCCAGTATCAACCTTCGGTCGTTGACATTCCCTGGCAAAGTGTCCGGAACCTTGACATTTATAACACTTGACCTTGGATTTGTCGAACCCAGGTCGATTTCCAACAACTCTTCTACCCGTACGTTTTAGGAAATTCTTAACCCTCCTTGACACCATAGCAAGCTGCCACTGGAGGTCCATTTCCTCTAAGTCATCCGGGTCTACTTGATCATAATCCTCATCAAATTGTGCAGGATCATTAATCTTCCCTTGTATGTAATTTTCATAGGAAGCAACGAACGAAGCCAGCACAGAAAGTTGTTGTTCTGCTGATTTCACACTCATTGGCATTTTATGATGCCCTTGAGTTGACTTCTCAGAAGAAGTATTCTTACTTCGTTTCTCGCTTCCATCTGAAGCTATAAAGCATAGATCCTCGGTCAACATTTCACCAAGTTCATCAATTTCACCAGCAAATAATGCAGTGGTCGAATTGGATGAAGCATTTGAGATACTAGTCTTTCCATGGTATAAACCTGGATTCTGTAGATGATCAGAATCTGTATCTCTAGTTTTCTTGGAGAAATCATAACCCCTGAGCTTGTCAATTGCCTGCTCTAGGGTCATAGTGGCGTACCTTTCATCATTATCTTTGAGCATGATACCATACATTTCCCACTTTGAAGGCAAACCCTCAATAAATTTGTCGGTTTTTTCCTTGTCATTGTAGAAAATTTCGTGGTCGTCAAGCTCACTCAATAGATGATAAAATCTGGTAGTGTAGGCTTCAAGGTCCTCTTCTCTAAAAGCTTTAAATACCATAAACTGCTTTTTTAGAAGGTTTCTCTTGCCTGCCTTCACCTAAGGGCTTCCCTCACACCTTTTCTCTAGAGCTTCCCAGATCTCTTTACCTGTGTGAAAGGACTTCAATTGGTGATTGATCTCCTTGGGAAGGCTCATCTTTATCGATGAATGTGCCTTATTATCAATAGTAAATTCTTTCTTTTGATTGTCATTCATCCTGTCGTAAGGCACAATCATAGTTGCATTCTCTACCACAGCAGTAGGTGCAACATATCCGTTCTTAATGCACAGCCAAATAGTTATGTCATGGAATCTACAGTAACTTTCGAATCTGTCTTTCCATCCATAATAGTCCTCGAGTCTGAGCAATTTCGGTGGAACATTAGATTTACCGACCTCGTGTTCCATTTTTTATCATTCTACTCAAATCAGACATACTGGCAAGTCTTAAAAGTTGTCAAATTACAAAATTTTGCAAGTTCAGTTCGCAGGTAAAACTCAACTCGCAGCTAGTTTCAGTTCGCAAAGGACTTCAACTCGCAAGTAATTCTCAACTCGCAGCTGATCTCAACTCGCAAAGAAAAACTCAACTCGCAGAGAAACTTAACTCGCAGAGGAAAACTCAACTCGCATCTGAATCTCAACTCGCAAGCCAAATCTCAACTCGCAAGTGAATCTCAGTTCGCAAGTCAAATCTCAACTCGCAGAGAATCTCAACTCGCAAAGAAATCTCAACTCGCTTATAACAGTGTAACCCTAATCGCAACTCGCAAAACGGCGCCTCGAAATCTGGGAACTGAAACTTTTTGGTATTTTTACGAATAAATAAGTAGATTTCGTTCGTAAAACAACCCCAAAGATGTTATATAACCAAAAACCTTGAAACCACAACGTTTCTAAGCCCGAAAGCTTGATACCAGTTGTAAGGTCACTAGATCTTGGTTCGATAACGGATTATCTTTAAGTATTGAGGTGCGGAATCCCTCAATACGTTAGGTTTAAGCTTATATAACTTTACTATCAATTAACTAGCTTTGTTTTGATTATTAACAAATGTTAATCACACAAAACCGAGCCTTTAATATAATAGTATTTATATCTGCACAAAAAATAAGGTGGTGAATATTTTAATGCTGTGTGTAATAAATGGCACGCATACCAATAAAATACCCTAATTATTGTATTTATACTTGGTTCAACTCGCAGCCCATGGGCTCTGCGAGTTGACTCAACTCGCAGGCCTTAGGCCTTGCGAGTTGACTTCTCAGCTCGCACATATCTCAGCTCGCAACTAGAGAACCTGCGAACCCAGATCAGGCTGCGAATTGAGATCTCATCTCGCAAGTCTTATGACTTGCGAGTTGACTTCTCATTTCGCAAATTCGACTTTAATTTGAATTCGTTACTTGTCTAATTATACTAAACAAATAATAATAACAAATTAATATCATATATTTACGAGTCTAAACCAATATACAAAGTTGATAATAATTACACTAGTCCTATTACAAGCTAGATCTGTTGTCACAAAACATGTCCCAACATTTTTAACTATATCAGTATAGCTAAGTCCAACGCTTTCAATCTCTGTCATCAGATGATAGTATTGAGTGATAATATCCTCTAATGACTCAGATTTCATATGCTTAAAAACATAAAATTGTTTAGTAAGCAAATCAGTTCGACCATCCTTGATTTGTTCATTTCCCTCAAACCACTTCTCCAAAGCTAACCAAAGCTCTCTAGAGAGGTCGTATTTTTTGAATGTGTGCTTGATCTCCTGAGGAAGACACATAGTGAGAGCAGATAACGCTTTATTTTCTGCTTCATACATTTTTCTCTCTTCCTCCTTCAACGACGAATAAGAAACAACTCTTGGTTTTCCTTCGAATAAGTAAGTGGGAGCTTCATATCCATCTTTGATGCAGATCCACATTCTAACATCATTATACTTGGCAAAGGATTCAAACCGATCCTTCCACCAAAAATAATCTTCTCCCTTTAGGAGTTTCGGAGGTGAGGCCGACTTCCCAACCTCGTGATCCATTTCCATCATCTTGTTAAGATTCGACATCCTTTTGTAAAGTCAATAAAAGTCAAACAGGACAGGTTCGTACGAACTTAGATTCACTAAGTTCAAATGGTCAAACAAAGTCAAACGAACTAATCTGACAAGAAATTCAAACTGTTCGAACTTATAAGTTCGAAGGCTAGGTTCGTACGAACTTACAGTTGTAAGTTCGTAGGATATTTCAAGTAAGTTCGTACGATGCTTTCGTACAAGTTTGAATGAAAAGGAAAATCCGTACAAGTTCGAACGATGGCTGTTGAACAAACTCAGAATCTCAGATCTGTGATTTTGAGTAACTTTCCTGTGACAACCGTCAAAAATCTCAGGTCAACACCACACTTAAATTCCTAGTACATTTATTTACGTTTACAGCACTCTAAAATCCTAGTGAAAAGTCTAGGTTACGACTCCTTAAGTACCGAAACCGTAAGTTACCGAAATCGCGTAACGTTCTAGGAGATTGCTTAGCGGACTTTAAGACCGTGATGAACACAAAATTAGGTTACAAAGTGCCAAAGAAAACAAATGAAATTAAATGTCATAAGTCATTATCATATCGCAAAAATCGGAATTTAACCGGAAATTCCGTAACTCGGTAAACGCAACCGGAAATTGGTTAATTAACTCGCGAATGTCAATCGTGATCGAATCAAATACATTTTGATGAATGTTATAAACTTATAAAATAAAGTTTCATGACTTAAACTTTAACCACAAAAACATCACAAAAATTGGAATTAACCGAAATTCCGTAACTCGGCGAACGCGACCCGAATCGAATAAACGAAAATCGAATCCGACAAACTAATACTTGAATATCCATTATAAACAATCTAAAATACAATTTGAAGTATTTTAGAAATTTAGAACATCAATTTTTATAACCCTAATATTAATCATTAAAACAACACAATTTAAAGTCTTGAAATGTACAAGACTTGTGCAATTTTAATACAAATAAATACCACAACTAATACATATTATATTTTATCAAAAAAATAAAATAAAAACTCCAAATTTTCATGCCAAAACCAGACCTCCCCTTCCCCCACTCAAATCCTTTCTTTTTCTTACAAAACTCCACTCACAATTTTAAGATTCCATGCAAAGCCTTCACCATTTTCACACACTTTCCTTCCATCATTTCCTCTCAATTCTCTCACGATTCTCTCTCAAGAACACAGATATCTCCAGCCCTCTTTCAACCAAATATCATCAATTTTAAAGTGTTCTTACACAAAAACAAAACATTAAAGATATAACCAACCATCTCTAGCTTCCATTTCTTCATTTTCTTACTTTGATTCTTGTAGAAACTTGGATTTTATGCCTTTCTCATGGCTTAAATACTCATACAAGGTTTGATGGTTTGTAGGTTACACCTTACACATACTCATATGTTAAAAGAAGGGTAACCTATGATCAAACCGAAAATCAAACCGAAAAGTCGACTTTTTGATGTTATAGAGTTTATTTACATGTTCTTGCTAGAATAAATGGTTTAAAATGTTAAAAATATGTTTATGTTTACGTAAAACACATGTACATGCATAAAAGACAAGGCTTCAATCATTGGATGAGGTCTAAAAATCGTTGGTAGTGAAAAACACACCAAAATGATCACCATTGTCTTATATGTAATCTGTCCAGATTTTGACCTCACTTGAAACGACCATAACTCAGTGAATAATGGTCCAAAAATCTTGATTTTTCTTCTATAATTTAACTTAATGTCTTACCTTTAAAACCCCACTGGTCTCACTCAAATCCATTGAGTATTCGACCTCCAAATGTATCACACAAAAGTGATGCGCAAACAGTAACTTTTCTGTGAGCACCTTGTTGTGATACTTGTTCATTGGTCTTAAGGTGTTCTATAAATCTAAGAAAAATTATTTTAGACTCCTAACATATATATCTCAGTAGTATAAAAAAATAAGAATTTATCTTGGTGATTAAGTATTTTTAAAAAATGCATGACCATCATACATTATTTAAGTCTTGTAAAATGTAAATAATTGTGTTGTGATGATTCAAAAATACATAAGTGCTAGATAAAACTTCTTAAAATTTTGGGGATTATTTTTCTCAGTATCTAGATCATGAAAAGAGTGTTGAACATAAAAATGGGAATTTTTGGAAAAACATAAGTATTTTTCCTAAATTAATGCAAATAAAGCATACAAAAGGTGAAATAATCATGAAAAATACTTTTGGACACAAAATAATTATGGGAAAATTCCAGTCCTCATAAATGACACTATCCTCAAAATTTCGCACTCTTTGGAAGTGTTTTGATATGTTTTCCGATTTACGTCTCGTTAAAACGCATATTGTTGGGAACCAAATTTCCATTGCTCAAAAAGACATGAAAATTTTACAAAAACCTAGAAATGGGTACAAGATGATCTGGTAAAAATTCCAGAATTTTTCCTGAATAATTACTATTTTTCCCATAATTATCCTACTTTTTAGACATAAAATGATTATAAATAATCTATAAATCTAAAAATCTCCAAATTTTCACAGAAAATTTTTGAACTATATTTCATGTTTCATACCAAGTTTGGTAATTTTTAGATGTTCTATTCATATATTTTCATCATTTTGTTGACAACTCGAACAATTACCGGCAACGTTAATTAAAGGGAAATTCAAACTTTTTCGGCACTTTGTAATTTAATTAGATAGCTAAGAAATCCTAACAAACCATATTAGTCGAGAAACTAATTAGAAACCTTGTGTTATTAGGACTTGGATAGGAGTCAAACCCAGTCGGCACACGCATTACATCCATCCGTACGCTCACGTTCAATAGTGAGTACACAACCCCTCTTTTAACGCTTTACTTAAATGTTTTGGGGTGAAAAGAATGCTTATATGATTTGAATACTATGCTTATGCTATACTTGATGCTATGCTTATGCTTTGCTCGTTTTACAAATGATATGCTCGATTTACAAATGCTATACTATGCTATGCTTAATTTCAAAATAATGTCGTGAATGTTTTCCGTTTATACGAACATGATTATATGCTTGTTTTTCAATCGTATCTAAAGTCCCCGGTATATCTACACGACCATTAACTCTATACGAGCCAATTGATGCATATGAATAGTACTATTTGGGAGCGAGACCACCTCCCCACTCACGCGGCCACGTGAGTGCATCCCATCATCCTAAATGCCAATGATAGGGCATCTCTCTTTTGGGGCAAAGGTTTATCGGTTGTAGGTTTGGTTGTGGACTCAAGCATAATAACTCATTGTGACTATAGACATTATAACGTGATAGCATAGAAATTTCATAAACGACTATAAATGTACGACGTTTTGACATTTGAAATGACATTTCTTTGAAAATATAAACTTACGACCCGAGCTTTACAATGACTTTGTCATTTGAAACGATATTTCTTTGAAACTATGAAATTACGACCCGAACTTTACAAACTTTGTCATCTGAAACAATATTTCTTTGAAACAATAAACTTACCACCCGAGCTTTACAATGACTTTGTCATTTGAAATGACATTTCTTTGAAACTATAAACCTTACGACCCGAACTTGACAATGACTTTGTCATTAGAAACCATATTTCTTTAAAACCATAAATTCTATAACCTGAGTTTTATACTATAAATCGTTGTGGTTTTGGACAATGATAAACGTGGTTTCATAATAACGCCTCGTATTCTTATAAACCTCGACATAATAATCTGTTGAGATTATAAACATTTTGACATTGATTTGATGATCCTTGGATATTATAAACGTAACTTGAACTTATTAAACACTACAACTTGAGTTTTATAAACGTAACTTGAACTTATTAAACACTACAACTTGAGTTTTATAAACGTGAATTGAACATTCCTTTGAAAATATGAGTGTGGCGTTATAAATGAATCACGACTTTTAATTGAGTTGCAAAGGGAATCGCTCCTAAACGAATCTCGTACTTAAATAAACCTCTTTTGCAAACAAAAGATCGAATCACGAATGAATCTAACTATCAAATGAGTATCGCTCTTAAATGAGCCTTGTTTTAATGAATTACTTTCATAATTATCCGCGCAATAGCGCTTGACTATCCTACAAATTGATTTTCAGATGATTATCGTCTTTGTATGAGCCTCGGCACTAAACAGGCTACTTTTGCGAACTAATCACGTAGTAACGTGGAACTTTTAAACTAGACTTTGTAAACACTTGAAAAGGGTCTTTCATTACACAAAACCTGTGTACTCACCAACTATGTTTCATAGTTGACCTGTTTACTTTTACATGCTTTTCAGGAATTAGTCACCACTTGTTTATTGAAGTTAAACCCGTTATATGATCTATGCTACTGTAGCGTTACGGGATTTTCTCTTTTGGATGTAATCGCATGTTTAGATTATTTACTTTTGTACTGTAAACGCTTGTAAGACTTTATGTAATGTATTAAATGTAAACCGTTGAACGGTGATCTTTTGTAATTTTCGATTGTAAAATCATTATACTGTTACATCTAGTGTTTCCGCTTTAGCGGGGTGTGACATTTCCACCAACCAAATTTGAACTACACCACACAAAGTGATTATAAACAAGTTTGGAAGCAAAAAACAACACTTTTTACGGTCCAAACTCTCGTAACCACTCGATTTCTTTACCCCGAACCTAAACACTAAGTTTTTAAGCTCTGATACCAATTATAAATTCCCCTTGAACGGATCCAACGGGGTAACAACGTTTGTTAGAGTGCAGAATACTCAAGAAACGATACGAGTGTTTAAAACACGTTTATCTCACTAATAATCCCTTACTTTGTATGTATTCGAACTAGGATGATATATTCGAACTTAGATAACTGATCTTAGTTCGTAGGAAATCTTTGAAATGATATTTTCGAATTTTGTATTTATAGGTAGCTAGGTTCGTACGAACTTAGCAGCTTCTAAGTTCGTACAAACTTACCTGCCCAAGTTCGTACCAGACATAAGTTTGTACGATCCTGCATAAATACATAACTAAAATATTCATTTCAAACATTAAAAAATAACATAACACAAAATATTCATTTATTAATATCAAAGACTAATTACAAAAACTAAATTATTACACAATAGAAGTTGTTGTCACAATCATGTACCAACAAAACTATAATTATAAATTATGATATTTGGGATGAAATATATAATCACTATTAACTTATTATAGAATTATCAAAATATTTTACTAAAGGAGCTATTAGAAAAATTATAATAATCATTTACAAACTAGTAATAAATATTTATAAATACAAAACTATCACAAAGTCATGGCTAGATCAGTTGGAAATTAATCCATCCAACAAGCATGAGATCTCAGGTTCAAAACATGGAGTAAACATTTTTATTGCCTTTATTTTTCTTTTAATGTTGAAGTTGTCCCACATCGGTACTAACACAAACCACAACCTATTATGACCTCCTATATATTCCAAGCCGAGCACACAAGTAATTTCAACCTTTTCAACCTAACCATGCTTGATCTACTAATTTGGAACGTTGTGTTCATTGTATTAGCTAATGCTCTTATCATTTATGGACTTGGAATTACCAATATCAAGTGTCTATAATGTTACTTACGGGTAACAATCCTAAGTATAATTGATTTTAATGTCTTAGGAAAGACATGAACCCTTATAAGTCTTGACGCGCCACCTAAATAAATGCACATATGATAGTATCTAGGTCTACTTGTTTCACAAAATTACGAATATTGAGTCTTTGGAGAGTACCTAAACACTTGACGAGTCAAGGTCTTAATTCATACTTAAAAAGTCCTAGTTGAGATAAAGACAAAGTAAAGGTCAAAAAATAGTCAACTAACCTGATTTGGTGATAGTTGTCACAGACCCCTTAAGTGCTCGTAATCAACCCCTAAGCATAGTCATGTAGATGCCACCGACAACTCAACTATGGTAATGCCCTTCTTTTTCTCCCTCTTCCATGTCCTATCCAAATACAGACCAGGAATTACATCAGTCCTAGAATCATCGATGTTCTTTCTCTTCATCCAAAACACTGCACCCTCGTCAACAGCTCTAACAATCTGAGCGACCTTCAAAAACAGAATATCAAAATCATACACACCCTTATTGCGTGCTAGGGTCATGATAGATTTACGAGCGTCCATGAGTAGTCCCATACCTTTAACAAGTCAGGTAATTAGTAGTCCGAAGAAGATATGGTTCTCCTATGGGTACGTCATCTCCTTGGTGAGTCTGTCGGCCAGAATAAACGCAACTTGAATGTTATGTTCCTCTACCATTGCCTTTATCAATAACGGATCACTCTTCGATACACTTCCACTAGTTGACTGCATGTCGTGGCTTGACTAGGTAATGAACTTGTACATATAGTGATGTGCTAGATTAGTGGATGTTGGGGACTTGGATGAGCCATGGTACTTATTTGTACCAATCTCATCCCTTGTCCTAATGGGGTCCTGAATGGTGGAGTAGGAACGGAGGCCATGTATATAGGTACGGTAGCCTGAGCCTCCGTGTATAACCTAAGGTGTTTGACGAATTTGGTCAGAGAAATCTATTGCCCCCGTTTCTTATACCGAATGATATCATACTAGTGTTGGAGCAGTCTGTGATCGTATCATCAAACTCATATGTCATCATAAACTCAGCCACTAACTCCGAGTAAAAATCCTCCTGCATTGTAAACATCTCTCTCCATCATATACAAAATAGCCCAATCTCTAATATCCTTGGATAGAAAGCCTGACCGTTGACCGTGTACTCGGTCCACTCTCTAATATCTATGGACATCCCCATCATATCCAAGATATCCCAACAATGTATTTCCAAGTCCCCAACTTTTGCTTCATAACCTGACAAACCACTCATGAAGAGGCTTATGATCCTCGGGATCCTCAAGCTCATAAAAAATGTGGGCCATCTGTTAAGAAATAAAGAAGAAAAGTCTAAGCAGGATTACTTTGCTACAAAGTTATTAACAAATTAATGGATTTTTGACTAAGTCATCCGAATTTTTTGGAAACGTTTCCAAATGAAGGCTTTAAGATACGGATAATCCATTAAAATGTTAACAACTTTATAAGCAAATAGATACATATCTTCCGCAAATTCAAACCCAAAATCAATCCTCAAGTATGTCAAGATCTTACTTATAAGAATGTTGACTATCGTAAGTGATAAGTGTGTAATCGTATATGTTTTTATGTACCATTTGTATTTGTGTTATTAGTTATTTAAGACATTTGTTGTAGATTTTGTATTTAATTTTTTCATATTGGTATAATTAGGACTTTAGGAGGTGAAATATTGAAGACGAAGATGTTCGAGGGATGAAGTGAAAATTTAGGAGAATTCTCAGCCAATTGAGACGCCGAGTTATTCCATATACTTGCCGAGTAGAAGTTATAGAATATCTACGAGTTAAAGATAATATCTGAAGACTTAATGAAGAAGATTAATTATCATTTAAATTTGTTTTTCAACCACTTCAGGATAGAGATAAAGATGATAGCTGATAAGAAGTTAAAGGCTATCTTGTACATTACCTTAAAGAAGAATAGATAGGTCATAAGATAGAGAGTTGATAAAATCTAGAACTCTACTCGTAGAGCAAATGGAGGAACTCGCTGAGATAAGTTAAAGCTTTTGTTGTTTTGTATCTATATAGATACCTTATTTGAATTATGTTGTTTTGTCGGTTATGCTACTCTATGTTACTCCTTTATTAGATCAGATTATTATATTAGATTTTTAATGATTTGCTCTCCACCGATCATATCTTAATCATCATCGAACGATCTATGTTAACTTACATGGATAAAAGCTATGAAGTGCACACTACACCAGAAGTTGTCCTAAATGTAGCGACCTATTTAACCGACAACCATCCTCGAGTCTCATTCCCCAATCCGAACATCAGAGATTTTGGTATCGTGGCGTGAATGGTTGAATAAACAATAATATGAACATGAGTGACCCTATGGAATGAGCTGAGATGGTTTTGTCTAACGACCAATTAAATTGTTCATCATTATTACATATTAATCATCATAACTATTCTATGCATGTTAAAATGATGTATGAAACTAACTCATGTTTGGAAACCTAACAATATATCTAATTGCACCAATCAAACAAATTGATACTAGCATACAAACCATAAGACAACAATCAAACAAGAACATGCAGTAGAGTAGCAGGGATAGTATTCAGTTCACTTCATGTGGGATATTCAGATAAATGATTAAATCACAAATGTAACGGCATAGATTATAACATAACTGCCCTAGCATAACGTCTATCATAGCAACCACATATTTGTTTAGCCTAACGTAATCGTAAATCTAGCATGCATTTCTAAATAATAATCGCAATAGCATAACATATTTAAAAATAACGAAGATAGAATAAATAAGAAAACCTGGCAAGGTGTTACAACAAATCTTACTTAATTGTAGTCTCGGAGCACCTCCGTACAATTAGAGCTCTAAGCTCTCTACTAACTACTAATTAATTAACTACTAATCTAGAGTGAGAAAGTAGAGAGAGAGAGGTGTGTGTAAGTAGTGTGTTTTTGATGTCTTGAATGAGGTTGAGGGAGGTGGTATTTATAGGCCAAAGCATGCTCCAAATACACCCAATCTTCATTCCTCCCATATGAGGGTGTAGTATAATAATGTCATTTTTAAGCTAAAATTTGATACCCCATATTGGCACATTTGAACACTGGATGTATGCACAAGGCAAAACAGAAGCCAAAATACGACCAAATTTCATAATACACCCGTATAGGGGTGCAGTATACGATAGGGAGGCCGTATACGGTCATCTGGGAGGCCGTATACAGTCTACTTGGCCTTATACGGGTGCCTTTGTGTGCCCGTGTGCAGTATCGTGCGTTCTCGTATCTTCGTTTAGTCGTAACTTCTTCATTTCTTGTCGATTTTACACGATTCTTTTACCCACATTCTAATAATCACCTTAGGAACATTATGAAATTAATTAAATTAAACCTATAGGTGCTTAAGGGCTCGTGCAAATCGCTTGTGTTTGTTTTAGCTCTAGTTTATACGTTATTTGAGCATTTTTGTTCATTTTTGAAACAATGTCTAAATGTTAGCCCTCTTGATAATTAATGGTCATAAAACATTGAAATCGTGAATATATACCAAGATTAAGGTAAATAATGTGCGTGAAAATATGACTTTTTACGTCACATCAAAAGGGTTCCAAGGAAATCTTAAATATAATATAAGAATCGGATGATGACGTCATCAAATATTCAACTAACCAATAAAATTATTTAATTTAAGAATTTTATCAAGTTGGCTAAAATTTAGCACATAATGACATCATCTTTTAAAATTAAAATTTAATTGATCAATTAGGTCCCTTCATTTCACTTCATTTGAAAAATGAAACCTCATACTTTAAATTATTAAAAGACAATGGAGGATTAAATAATGAATGAAGAGCTATAATATACTGAGTTTTACAATCAAAATATTTATGTAGGTTCCCGTATAATCATATCTACGAGGTAATCACGTTTATACGAGTGCGGAATCCTCACATTAACATAAACGATAACAAACAAGTAATACAAATGTGTAAATATCACTCTTATTGAATGTAAACAAGTATTACATTCGAACAAAGATATAAACTCTCTCTTTTAGCTTTATACGAACTTGTACAAAGCTTCTAAAACTGAGTTCGAACTTACAACTCCGAAAAAAACCTCTCTTCTAAAACTTTCGGACTTGTGTATATATAGGCAACTAAGTTCGTATGAACTTACTAAGTTCGTACCTACTCTAAGTTCGTACGAACCTATAAGTTTGTACGAACCTACAAAATACACATACAAAACTTAAGTTAATGATTACAATGATTAACATAATGACATCTAAAACTAACTATTACAAACTAGAAGTTGTTGTCACACAATATGCACCAACAGACTCCCCCTTGATAATAGCTCTAGTTTCGATGCACCAACAGACTCCCCTTTGACAATAGCTCTGGTTTCACCCGAGATGTTGTCACCCGAGTTGTCTTCGATCTTGATTCTGTTAAGCTCTTTTGTCTTCTTGTATAGAACACCTTTTCCACAAAGTCTTCACTACCCTCTGACATCTTCAATCTTCAAGTCTCTAACTATCTCTGTAGTTTCTAACATCTTTATCAGATCATGTCATACACCCTCAACAACTCTTGTAGCTTCCGACTTACCCTTAGGAATTTCATCTTTTTCAGATCTTAACTACTCTAGGTCTATCACTACGATTCACTTTCAGACATTTCTTCATTTTCTGAACTAAATTTCTCTAGGTATCCTCTAACTCAGACTTATCACTATTAAACTCGTCATTTCAATGGTATATGTCTTTGTTAGATTGACTAGACTCCCCCTTAACCTGTTCAAGCTAACCAAGTATTCCAGTTGAAGAGTTAGGCAACTCAAATTGGTCTACTACTAGGCAGCTCGCCATCAATTGGTCTACTGCTAGGCAGCCCTCCAACATTCGGTCACTGGGATCATTGTCTCTGTCTATGTTTCTCTCTCAACGCATCCTCTTTACAACCAGTCTTCTCCACCTGCCAGGGTTCTCCCGCTGAGCTGTCGCGCTCGTTGTAGGTTCCCGTAGAATCGGATCTAGGAGGTAATCACGTTTATACGAGTGCGGAATCCTCAAGTATTACATTCCCATAAACGATAACAGACGAGTAATACAAATGTGTAAATATCACTTTTATTGAATGTAAACAAGTATTACATTCGAACGCCAGACAGCCTCAGTTTTATGCTTGTCGCCTCTAGATTTTTCTTTTTAGGAGGCGACACAGACTTTACAGGTGATTGGTCTTTCTTCACCTGTACCTTTCCAATTTTTCCCTTAGTTGGACAAATGCTTGCAACATGCCCTTTTTGATGACATGTGAAGCATGAGCGTTTCACGAAGGCCTTTTTAGCGGCCTTTTGAATCGCCATTTCGTCCAATTCAGGCAAACTTGGAGAGGTGACAGTTATAACCTTCTTACCCTTATCAATTTTATTATCTAAATTTTCATTTTCAAATTTTGGTAACTCAAGGTTAATTTTGTTCTTTAGCTTCTCCTTGACACTTCCATGTTCAACCACACTCTCTTTTACAAAATTCGTTTTTAGTTCAAAAACAGGTGGCATGGGAGTGTTAGTTGTTGTTGATTCAGGTGTAGGAATTGTCTCGGCTTTCGCAAGTTTAACAAACTGTATAAACCCAGGAACAGCTGAATAAACGACAGAATCACTAACAGGTAACAGCTTAGGTTCATCAGATGTAGAGGTGTAGTTTTGATTAAATGGAGGAGGGGTTTCAGTATAACCCATCCCCCGATGGTCTCCTGGCTGTTTTTGTAAGCTAAGCATATTGTCCAAAGTTTCGATTGAGAATTTTCGTAATTATAATTTTCTGTTTAAAACCGCAATCCTAACTTTAGCGTCTGCTAGCTCTTTTTCCTTTTCGGAAGATTGTTTCGTTATATCAAAAACATGTTCATGAGCTAAGTCAATAATCTGACTCTGCTCATTAACTTTTTCTTTTAAAACTCTTAAGTCTTCTTTGTCAGACTTAACCTTATTTACAAGTTCAGAATTTCTTAGTTTTAAAAATGCATTTTCTTCTTTTAAAGAGTTTAACTGAGTCGTTATCGAGTTAGATGCCTCGATCAATTCCTTAGCCTGTACCTGAAAGTTAGTACACAAAACACATGCTTTAACTACTAAGTCTAAATCAAGAAATACCTTCTGCTTCTCAGCATCTAGATTGGCCATGTAGGCTATGAAGTCCTGCGAGCTCATGTTTTCCGTTGACTTCAATTGTACCATTCTAGTATCTGAAACAGGAACATCAATCTCCATCTCGTCCTCTGAGCTTTCTCCAGCATCTGACTCAGACTTGTCATCTCCCTTAAGTTCCTTCTCTGAATCAGACCTTGCAGTGCTTTCCTCCTCCTCTTCAGTAATAGAGGCCATAAATGCTTGCGGTTCCTCAAATTTTGTGCTCCAATCATATGCTCCCTCTAGTGATTGAACCACCAGAGCTCTTGAAGTCTGATGACTTCCTGAGTTCTGGTTGTTACTTGAGGAGCCTTGATTGAAGTTTCTCTGCCCGTTTTGACCAGGAGCTTGATCTCTTTTAGGTCTCTGACATTCTCGAGCAAAATGCCCAAAACTATCACAGTTATAACACTTCACCTTGGACTTATCGAAACCCAATTTGCTGCTCATAAATTTTCTCCCAATTCTATTCATAAATCGTTGGGCTCTTCTTGCGATCATGGCCATTTGCCATTGCAAGTCCATCTCTTCTAAGTCATCTTGATCAAGTTGATCATAATCCTCGTTTATTAACTCGGGATCCGTGATCTTCCCCTTGATGAAGTTCTCACGAGAAGCTATGAAAGAGGCAAGTAGGACTACTTCCTCTTTAGCTGATTTCATACTCATAGGCATTGATTTGAATCCACTTATTGTCCCAGATTGTTGTGGATTCCTATCCTTGTTAGAGAAGTCAGATGATGCAGTAAAACAAACATTGCCGCCAGAATTTCTGACAGCCGAGTCTGTTTCAGCATTTCCAGTGAAGAATGCTGTGACACCATTGCTAGTAGATGCAATTGAATCAGATCGTTTACCATGGTAAACGCTTGGATCCTGAACCTGATCGGATCCAGTTTCCTTCCTTTGCATACTTAAGTCATACACACGAAGTTTACCAATTACTTCATCAAGCGAGAGAGTTTTATAGTCATTACTCTCCCTCACCATTAAAGTGTAGATGTCCCACTTAGTAGGTAAAGCTTCGAGAAGTTTATTATTCTTCATGGTGTCTGAAAATTTAAGGCCAGTGCCTTCCATTTCCGTCATTAGATGATAATATCGTGTGATAATCTCTTCTAATGTCTCATCCTTCATGTGCTTAAACACATAGAATTGTTTTGTGAGCAGCTCGGCACAACCTTCCTTAATCTGCTCATTACCCTCAAACCTCTTCTTCAGAGCTAACCATAGCTCTCTAGATAGGTCATATTTTTTAAACGTGTGCTTGATTTCTTGAGGCAAACACATAGTAAGAGCAGACAATGCTTTATTCTCTGCTTTCTACATCTTGCGTTCCTCCTCCTTTAATGATGCATATTGCACTACTCTTTGTTTGCCCTCAAACTCGTAAGTCGGTGCCTCATACCCATCTTTAATACAGATCCAAATACGCACGTCATTATACTTGGCAAATGACTCAAACCTATCCTTCCACCAAAAGTAGTCTTCTCCCTTGAGAAGTTTCGGTGGAGAGGCGGATTTACTCACCTCATGGTCCATCTCAATCATCTTACTTAAGTTCGACATTTTACTAAAAGTCACCACAAGTCGAGCACTAAAAGTCAAATAGGTCAAACTGAAAAGTCAACTGAAGTCAACAACTCTAGGTTCGTACGAACTTAGATTAATTCAAACTTACAGGTTCGAAGACTATCTAGGTTCTTATAAGTCAAACTTCTGGTCAAACTTTTCAAATTTTTAAACGTTCGAACTTAAGTAGGTTCGAAGCTGTAGGTTCGTATAAGTCAAACTTCTGGTCAAACTTTTCAAATTTTAAAACGTTCGAACTTAGGTAGGTTCGAAGCTGTAGGTTCGTACGAACTTACAGCTGACTAGGTTCGAAGGCTATTTTGGGTAGGTTCGTACGACACTTTTTGAAACGTACGAACTTGATGTTCAAACTCAAATCTGAGCAAAAACTCAGATCTAGAAAGATTCAACCGTTGAAATCGAATGAAACTTAAGGAATATGAATCACAAACACTCAAGGAAGCCGAAAGTACAACTTTTATCTTCCAAAACACTCTAAATCTTGTTTTCTTTGTGTTTTAAGCAATCCCAAACCCAACAAAGACTTGTTGAGGCTCTGATACCAATTGAAAGTCCCTTTGAACTGATCCAAACGAGATTGCAATGTGTATTATTTGCGGAATGGTATAATACACAAGAAACAACAACAAAACAAGTGAAATGCAAGTGTTTAAGTATATTTTCGTATGTATTCGAAGATAGCTTTGTATATTCGAATATAACAGTTTCAAAAGCGTACAAATAAAACATTACAAGTTAGTTTTATACCCAGCAAGTTCGTACGAACTTAGCTGGTCCTAGGTTCGTACGAACTTACAATACAACTTACAAAAAGGCTAAGTTAATTAAACAAACTACAAATTAACTATAAAACTAACTACAAAACTAACTATTACAAAATAAGAGCTGTTGTCACAAAACGTGCACCAACAAAGTGCAAGAGAGACGATCAGGGAATCATTACTCACAATAAAGCCCGTTTAGTAGTTCAAGGGTTCAATCAAGAAGAAGGGATTGATTACACGGAAGTGTTTGCACCAGTGTCTAGGCTTGAAGCAATTCGGTTATTCTTAACATTTGCCTCTTTTAAGGGAATGAAAGTTTTTCAATTAGATGTTAAGAGCGCCTTTTTGTATGGCAAAGTCAAAGAACTGGTGTATGTCTCACAACCACCAGGATTTACTAATCTTGAGTATCCAGATAGAGTATATCGTTTAGATAAGGCTCTGTATGGGTTACATCAAGCACCAAGGGCGTGGTATGAGACATTATCAACGCATCTTCTTGAGAATGGATTTACAAGAGGTGCGATTGATAGTACACTTTTTGTAAAATGGAAAAAGAAGGACTTTCTACTTGTTCAAGTATATGTCGATGACATTATCTTTGGGGCATCTGACGAAAAGATGTGTAGAGGCTTTGAACAAGTTATGAAAAGCACGTTTGAAATGTCTGCTATGGGAGAGTTGAACTTTTTCTTAGGGTTACAAGTTGACCAAAAGAAAGATGGGTTCTTAATTCATCAATCAAAATATACACATGAGTTATTAGACCGTTTTAAGATGGATGAATCTCATATCTATAAAACTCCTACTCCGGAAAATCATGGACTTGGTCCTGATACATCGAGTGATCAGGATGTGGATCCTACTCTATATAGGGCCATGATTGGATCACTAATGTATTTGACTGCATCTAGACCTGATATTATGGTTGATGTATGTATTTGCGCAAGATATCAGGCTACTCCGAAAGAGTCACATATGCAAGCTGTAAAATGAATCTTTCGTTACCTTAAAGGGAAGCCAAAGTTGGGTCTATGGTATCCAATTGAAGGAGACTTTGATTTCATTGCCTATACTGATTCGGATTATGGTGGATACAATCATAATAGAAAGTCTACTACCGGAGGATGTCAATTTTTAGGAGGTAGACTCGTATCTTGGCAATGCAAAAAGCAAATCTCAGTAGCCATTTCTACATGTGAAGTTGAGTATGTTGCAGCTGGCAGCTGTTGCTCTCAAGTGTTATAGATTCAACAACAACTACGGGATTATGGGTTGAACATTACAAATACTCCTATGATGATTGATAATGAATCAACGATCTCCATAACCAATAATTCGGTCAAGCACAGTAAAACTAAACACATTGATATTCGACATCACTTTATTAGAGACTGTGCTGAGAAGAAATTGATCAAGTTAGCTTTGGTTCCATCCGTGGATAACTTAGCAGACTTATACACCAAAGCATTCGACAGAGCTCGATTTGAGACATTGGTTCAACTAAATGGAATGAGAAATCCAGAATGATTAGTCTTCCAAAGGGTATTTATGTAATAGTTAGTAATTAGTGTTTATTTTTTTTTGAAAATAAAAAATAAAAAAAAGGGGGGGAGAAGGCAAGTTAACTGTTTATCTGCTGGGAAATGATAGTACATTAGGAGAATATGCTTAACAATAATAAGTAACAGTCTTAAGTTAGATGTGTTAGTAGATTCCAGTAAGTTACATTAACGTTACATCTTTACAACCAGGACTTTACTTATATTTATGTTATTATACACCTTTCTCCATACGTTATAATGTGCTTCGAATAAATTAACTCTAGGCGGCTTCATTATATGATGTCATGGTAGGCAAATTCTGCTATGATTTCTGAGCATTTAATAAGTAATAACTCTAATGTGTGTTATCTAGTGTGATCTGCTATATGATGTATGACATAAGTCTTAATTGTTGAATGATAGTATAACCATACATTGTTATCTAGAATCCCTGAATATCTGTCTAGACAAATAGTTAGAAAAATGGCTATTAGCAAAACTACTGGTAACTTTGTTTTACTAAATACAGAACTGAAGCTTTTAGTTTTGCCAATGGTCTCAAACTTATTTTGCTTATACTAAGGGATCTTCTATTGTACTAAGTACAAATCTAGAACCACTAGTATCTTCAAAATAGGTTTGATGTTTGTCGATTTTTAAAATAACTCAAGGGTATGTTATATGTTTCGAAAAGAACATCATTTAGTAACCTCTACCTTAAATGTGAAAGATACAGTGTTATGTGTTCTACTTGAATTCTTAGTATGTCGTATCTTGGATCAACCTAGTTAATATGCATACTAACAATAAAGGTTTGCTTGGAAATCAGTGTATAATTTGTTTATGTGGATCATAATATCGGTAATCATCTTGAACTATCCATGAAAATTGAATGTTCGTTTTAATGAATCATTCGTTCTCAATTACTGTACAAGTATGGTAAACAAATGTGTTATATCCTGTGGAGCAAGGTAACCAAGTTATACTTTCATAAATATAAGTTGATAAATGGTTAAGCTGTATGTTTTGTGTAACTTATTGTGAATTTCATAAGGTATGTATACTAACAATCTTCTTAGACTTGTTAATAAACAATTGGTACAACCTATTCTTTCTAATATGATCCATCTGCAGATAAATTAATAACACCCAAACTATGTATTGTTTCTTTTGTTTCTTTAATAAAAGGTACTTGATACCACTGTATATTTTATATATTCATTTGTAGTACGTATGTTATATTTATTATCGTTTAACCCTTTGGCATTAAATTATTCTTTGATTTTTTCTTTCGTGTTGACCTATGGTTACAAAATAAGTGAAAAATAATCTTATTTTAGACTTGTATGCATGTCGTGGGATTAAAATTATACTAAGTGCAAAATTAACGCGTTCTTGGTCAAACTTGCGAGTTGACAAAAGGCTACGAATTGACAAGTCCTCTTTGCGAGTTGACCTCATATTGCGAGTTGACTAATCTCTGTGAGTTGAGTCAACTTCGTATAAATGCTTGCGAATTCACATGTCAGACTACTATTTCTTGCGAACTGAACCCACACACACCTTCATGGGGAGATGTTGATATATACAAAGTCCTACAAAGAGGATGAACTAGCTAGGAAAAGACGGGACGATACAGACAATGATCCTACTGCTCAGAAAGATAGTGAGCTGGCTAGTCCGTCTACGACAAGTCAGCAGGCTAATATTCAGGGGGAGTCTAGTGCTGGTGATGGTACTGAGACTGATGCTGGTGTTGGAACTGAGTCAACGGGTGCTAAAGAAGGTGAAGCTAGCTGAAACAAGATTTTGTATTTATTAAGATTGTCATATAACTGTTCAATTAACTTTTGGAACTTGAATGTTTGGTGATTATTCAAAATACATTAATGTTTAAAATTAATGATTGACAGAATGTTTTAATATTATAAGACTTTTGTAATCTTAGATTGGTTGTAATTATTTTATGATCAATGAAAGATTTATAAGCTTATATAATGTGCTTTAAATAGTTATAGACTAATAAGGAAATTCTTAGATTGATTCAGGGAAATCAATGAAAGGATTTATGATATTAATAGTTATTGATTAATAAGGAAATTCTTACATTGATTCAGGGAAATCAATGAAAGGATTTATGATATTGATAGTTATTGATTAATAAGGATATTCTTAGATTGATTCAGGGAAATCAATGAAAGGATTTATGATATTAATGTTTATTTGTGTATGTACTTCTATAGGTTTGGGAATGCTGAATCTATCTTACTCTAAAAGCGATATGCTTGATGAGATAGATGAAGATATTGATTTTGACCTTGAAGAAGGTGAATTTCTTCCACCTGATGACTGGACTTCTATTTCTGATGTTGGGTTAGACGAAGGTGTAGATCCCGATGCTAATATCGATGAACACATCGTGAGCCTATCACAGACAAAAGTGATTATTCAGGATGAAAATGGAGAAAGAGTTATTGATTTAGATGAAAATCTAGATGAATCAACTGATTCTGAATTTGAAGATGATCTTCCTGATAAGCTTAAGAATAATCCGATGTTTAGGCCTTTGAAAAGGAAAAAGGTAAAGACTAGGATTAGTGAAGTGGATATTACAGGAAAGCGAATACCGAAAAGAGGTATCATTGGATGGTACTACGATGCTAACCTGAAGCTTTTTGCTATAAAAAGATTTGACGGAGTTCAGTACTTTGAGAAAAAGCTTGTCGTCTTCAGTTCTTTGCCTAGTTTTGAAATTCGAGATTTGACTAGATTAGAATTGAATAACCCTAGTAATGATCCATATGCTAGTTATGTTGAGAGAATAATCAAGACTGAGGGTCGTTCAATGAAGTTTGAAAAGATAAAGCCAAGAGTTGGAAAAACTATTAAGTTGAAAGAACGAAGTCAGAGAACTGGAAGAAGACTAAGGAAGAAGACTTATCCAGCTGTCAAGTGTGTACAACAAATTCCACTGAAGATAATGCCACAGAATATTTTTGGGAAATCTTAAGAGTTCGCATGTTGATTCAGAGACTGGAGAAGCTGTCATGGTAAAAGCTGATGATGAGATTGAAGGTGGAGAAAGAGAAATTATGAGAGTCTATGACCATCGACACCTAATGAATATGTCAAAGAAAGATCTATTGAAATTAAGTCAGAACAGGATCTTAACAACTGAAGCATGGGGTGATCTTGCACGAGATTTATCATATGATGGTAAAGACATGCTTAAAGCTTAATATTTTTGCAGGCAGCAAAATTTACAAGTAAAAACCAAAGACAATATGAAGATAAAGATGCTAGAGCTATTGTTAAGGGGGAGTCTGTTGAGACATGTTTTGTGACAACAGATCTAGCTTGTAATAGGACTAGTGTAATTCTTATCAAGTTTGTACATTGGTTTTGATTTGTAAATATATGATATTAGTTTGTTATTATTGTTGTTAAATACATTGGCTAAAGTATTAGACAAATAACGAATACAAACTAAAGTCTGAAGTGCGAGTTGAGAACTCAAGTCGCAAGTCAGAGGACTTGCGAGATGAGATCTGAACTCGCAGGGTATAAGTATAGCGAGCTGAGAACAAGTCACTGGGCTGGCTTGTCTTGCGAGCTGAGTCAACTCGCAAAGCCCACGGGCTGCGAGTTGAAACGGTATATTTAATGAATAATTATGTTAATTAATTATTATCGATTACATTTGATGAATTACTGAGTTTTGAGTTTCCAGAGAGAATTAAATAGACTAAAGACTAGGTTTTGACTGATTAACATTGGTTAATATCAAAACAAAGCATATTAGTGAATAGAATCGTTATATAAACTTGAATTAATCGTATTAAGGGATTCCGCACCTTAATACTATAGATAACTGAGTTATCGAACCAAATCAGTGGACTTACAATTAGGAATTAACATGAGTTCATCCCCAACAGTGTATCACAAAAACAATTAAGTCATAGTATACATACAGAAAAAGAAAAAAAAAAAGCTCGACATATTACCAAAAATCAAATTAATTATTAAACTCATTAGCCCATTTCTTCAAATACCTTCGATACATAAAACAAAGGTAAAAATCAAGAAAAAGGGTTTCTAAATTGGGAATAAACATGAGTTCATCCTTATATCCAAAATTCCTTAAATGACAATATACATACATTCTTCTGTCCAATCATAATCTACCATGTCAACTCTCCCTTTTTCATCACCAACAAAAACATCATCTTTACTGATCTCAGGCGTGGCCATTATAGTACACTTGGGTCCAAAGATTTACAGGTGCAAGATTTGCAGGTGCGATTTACAGGTGCAATCTCGATTATGGCGAAGAGGATGATGAAGATTCAGGTGCGATCTCGATTTACAGGTGCGGATTCCGGTGAGATTTACATGTGCGCTCCGAAGAAGATTGAGTCTAAATCTTCAAAAATAACGATTTACTATTGTTGCTGCTGTTTACAAAACCCATTTTTCTCAGATCCGAAAATAAATGAAGAGATTGAAGTTATTTGAGATATGAAAGAGAAGATGAGAAATTTTTAGAAAATGAAAGTAATGAAGTTGGGATGGTGGAGGAAGGAAGAAAGAGAAAATTAGTTGAAATTTTGGTTGATTTTGATTTAAGGAAATGTAGTCATTTTTATGAGAATAAGGAAGACGATGGTATTTTGGTTATTTTTGATGAATTAACGGTTTATCCGTTAGATTTAATGAGGAAGAGATATAATATGTTGCAAAATAACCACTGTAGAGTTAAAAATTGTGAAAAAAATTTAAAAGACACGAACCGTACGAAAATGAAAAACTATAAGGACATGAATTGTAATTCACCCTTATGTGAACATATAGGCGGTATATATAGCGTAACCCTAATGTTGGAGGGATTTATGTAATTTACCCAGAGTTAGTGGTAGCAAACTGTAAAGCCGAACAAAAACAATTCGATTTGAGCCGTGGCGAGCCGAGCCAATGCAAAGTCATTTCCAGCTAATCTTTACCAAAAACAGAATCCATCACTAAACCCTAGTTAAGTTGTCAGGTTAAGCTCACAGTCACACTACACCACACCAGCAGCCAAAGAGCCTACCTGTTCCCTTCTCTCTCCTCACGTTCTCTCTCAAATGGATCCCGACCACCTCCGATCTCCGGTCAACGTCAACGTCACCGTCAATTAATAAACAGAGTCTTCTGTTTTTCATTATTTATATAGCTAGTTAATATTATTTGAAAAAGGTTTTGTCATGGCGGAAGAAATAGAAAAAGGCGGATTGATTCAGAAATTAATTGATATCGTAAACGAGATATCTTCAATTTCTGACTACAGGTCTACGGTGAAGAAACTGTTTTCAAATCTAGCTAGAAGATTGAAGCTATTAACTCCATTGTTTGAAGAAATCCGTGATATCAACAAGGATTCACTTCCTCTTCAATCTCATCAATCGTTAATTTCCTTACTAGAAGCTATGGAATCTGCTAAGGAATTGCTTCGAATCGGAAGTGAAGGCAGCAAAATATATCTGGTATGCATCTCTCTATTTGAATCTAATGCTTTCCGATTTTGTATTTTTCATCCTTCTATACCAAGTTTTAATCTTGACCTAGGGAGTTTAAATAGTGAAGTTATTGATTCAGTAGTACTTGGTTTATTTGATTTGATTATTTTGTTTGTTATTATTTTTCTTTTTTTTTTTTTAATTTTGAAAATAGTTAAGATCTTGATTAATTTACTGTTGTGTTTATGCTTTTGTTAGATCGTGCTTGAGAGTTGTGTTTATTCGCAATTATTGGCTGAAGCTTGTGTTGTAGGATTTCACAAGTGTAATTAATGTTAAATACAACAGGGAACACGGGCATTATTGTTCTGTAGAATTATCATTAGACCTTTATTATAAGCGCGAAACTTATAATTGGCGGATTTGAAGTGAAATTACAAGAGCAAATCTTGATTTGTAATCTCAATTGAATGCAACTCTCAATTGAGTCTTAGTTTGTTCAAGAACATAATGAGAACAAAATGAGTTTTTTTATTGATCATCAAAAAATGGTTATTATCTCAATTTTTGGATTGACACTATTTGTACTCACAATACTAGCTTGACTGATTTACCAGCTAACCAATTAACGGTTAACACTTGTACAACTTACCAACTATTTTTAGAGCTTTGACTTCCGTTGTCCGATTAGAAATGATCCATAACAAATTAACAACTACCCATACTTTTAAAAACACCCTTATCCTCAAGGATGGTAAGTAGCATACACATCAAAAGCTGGGAATTTGAAAGCTTGAACTTATTCCAGTTGCTTGCAATTGGTCATCCCAATGTCTGCTGTAAATGAGTATGTCACCAAAAAAACCACTAAACTAGTATGAATTTCCTTAAGAAGGGCCTAAGAACTGCATTCGTTAAGCCTTGGAAAGTTGTAGGAGTATTTGACAACCCAAAAGGCATGACCAGAAATCATATAATCGTCATGAGTCCTAATGCTGTTTTTTCAATATCCACTCCTGTTACTTAATTTGGTGATAACTAATTCTAGGATCTAACTTTGGACTAGGAAACTGATCCTTGATAGTGAGCTGATTTATCTTTCTATAATTCACACAAAACCTCCAAGTTCCATCCTTTTTGTCTAAAAACACTGGAGAAGCAAAACTAATGTGGCTAGGTTTGCTTATTCACTTCATAGCATATCTTGCACTAAATCATCTATCACATTCTTTTGCAAAGTACAATACATATACGGCTCTCTGATTGACCGGCTTACTGCATATAGTAAACTAATAGCAGCATGGTCTAGAGCCCTTGCAGGTAGTAGACCGAAGCCATTCACTCTTCTGTTTATGGTCCAACTCTTGAACGTGATCCAAATCCCAAGAAGTATTGACATTGTTCCTTTGTGTGGTTTTACCCTGCAAACTTGTTTCGTATTCCAGATGAATTCCATAGTTGGAAGACATTATTAATTACGTTTATGAGAAGTGGACAATCGAGTGGTTGTACCAGCCAAAAGTCATCTACGAAATATTGTAACATCTGCTGATGTATGTTTCTGCTGAAAGCCTGAAACAAAACAGGGTTGGCTATCTTAACCTTAGCACTTTCGCGAGAGATGCAACAGGAAATTAAATGTTAGGCTTTAATAGAATGAATTCGGTAGTATTCTACCCTATGGTAGATTGAAGGTCCTATGCCACTTGAATTGGAAAGTCGAACTTACCTATTGGTTGACTTGTAATCTGAATCCTTTTCAATGCTATTAGAAGTTTTTTCTTCTGCTCAACTGACTTTACATTTTGATTCTGATTTTTTCTAATGAGATACCCCACCTTTAAAATCCTCATTCCTTCTTTGAACTATGATAAGAATTCTACATCGGGCTTTAATTTCTTAGAGATATCAGTTAGCATGGAATTGAATCATTGTGCATCACTACTTGACAATTGACTTCATCATAGGGTCCCATGACTAGTGCGTTACAACACTGAAGCATACACCGTCACCGTTGCCGGAGTTTGATAGCTCTAATACCATTTGGTAAGCTCGAAACTTTTCAATGGCAGAATTGAAGTGAAACTACAAGAACAACTCGTGATTGTAATCTCCATTGCAGCAACTCTCAATTGAGCCCGAATTTGCTCAAGAACAAAAATAGATCTATTGATTATTAAAATTGGTTATTATCACAATTTCTGGGTTGACAGTATTTATACTCACAGTACTAGCTTAACTGACTAACTAACTAACCAATTAACGCTAAACATTTGTACAACTCAGTTGCAACCTATTTTAAAAGCTTCGACTTCTATTAGCACTTAGCCGATTAAAAATTATCCATAACACTTTATACGTACACGTGTATATAAATGTTTACTTAGGTAGGTAAAAATAATTTGGGAGTTTGTTATGAGTAAGCTAGTTGGATATGTTATCTCTTACTTTTATTATAGTAATTCTTTCTGATTTGGTTATAAGATGCTTACATTTAGTTTTTTATACAATCAGCATTGGACTTTTCCATTTTTGTAAAATTTCCTTTGGTGGTTTCTGCTGTCTAGATTCCAGCTGCTATTTTTATCCATCAACTAATGCGTTATAGATTATGAAATTAATGTGTCCTTATCTTTGAAGCTCTTGTTTCTTCTATGGTTGGACCAGCAGAATGTTTAATTAATTATTTCAATTACTTCGTTAACTATTTTTTATTATTTAAAGGCTTAGTAAGATGAGAGGGTATGCAAAAGGGCCATATTTTGTTAAAGTTCTGAAATTTTCATTTGGATTTAGTCTTTTACTATCTTATCTAGAGAAAATACACAGATTGGTTGATTGAAAATAACATGTATTGGTTAAGAAAATTTATAAGATTTGTGAATATAAAAATAGCATTAAAATACTACAGTATATTAGTCAAGTATTAACTTAATAAGGTCTAAGAAATTCTTACTTTGCTTACGGGATAGAGTACCTAGGTCATTGTAGGAATACATTACACAATTTTACAATTTCAATAGTTATGTATTGCGTACCCTGTTATCGTGAATAAGTAAGATAAGATAGCCAAATAAATGTTATTTGTAAGCATAGGGGATATCTTTACAGTAGAATCATAAGAACTGCATATTAGGCTGTTGAGTCTCTCGCACATAAAATTTAGCATATATTAATGAATTTTCCAACCCAAGTGTTAACTAGACATTTGGTTTCAACCTAGTCTTAAATTTGAAAGTGAAATCCTAAATAATATAAGCTACATACACCTTTCTCTGTTTCTAAATTCTAATAAGATATGCTTATATCACAGATGATCTTTTATGTGAAAAAAGGTGTTTTAATTATGATGCCCATTAAGTTGCTTATTATATGTACTTTTATGCTGAGCAAAACAAGTCACTAAGTTTATATGATGAACATCGCTAAATTTCCCTCCAAATTTAATTCTTTTTTTTTTTTTCTTTTACTGTGCCATAGTTTTCAATGCAATACTTGGTATTATACCTAACTTTCTGTCCACTAGAAATGTAGATTTATGTGTTTTATTTTACTCAACATGCTCTGCCATGCAGGTCTTGGAGAGGGATGGGATCATGAAAAACTACCAGGCAGTTGCTGCTCGTTTGGAACAGGATTTGAACGGCCTTTCAATTGATGAACTTGACATATCAGATGAAGTGAAAGAACAGGTGAGATTTAACCTAGTCTTGATCACAACAAAGGGTGTGATACTGTGAGGTGACATCTTATTAGGTATATAATTATCATAAATGTGCAATAATCATGCGTTGATCTAGTATATTGGTGTTTATATAGGTTGCGCTTGTTCTTGCTCAATTCAAAAGAGCCAAAGGAAGAACTGATGCACCAGATGTTGATCTGTATGAGGATCTTTCATCGCTTTATAACAAGGATGTTGATGTGATTGAAGATCCAGCAGTCCTGAAGAGATTAGCTGAAAAGCTACACCTAATTGAAATAACCGACCTTACACATGAGTCAATAGCACTTCATGAAATGGTTACTGCCAGTTTTGGAGACCCGGGGGAGAGTATAGAGAAGATGTCAATGCTACTAAAACGACTTAAGGATTTTGTGCAGACAGAGAGTCCATATGTAGGCTCACCACCAGGAGAAAGTTCTGCTCTTCCCAGTTGCACTGGTCCAGGAACATTGGTCAAAAGTCTCAAACACAGTATCATACCAGATGATTTTCGTTGTCCTATATCACTTGAGTTGATGAAGGATCCTGTTATTGTCTCAACAGGGCAGGTAATTCTCATCACCTTTCCATTTTCTGTTATAGAGGTTACACTTTTAACCAATTTTACTTACGAATCCGTCAATTTGGGTTAGGTTCTATCTCTATCAGGTCAAATAGATAAAATATAATAGTTTTTAAAAAAATAGGTCAAGAATGCATCTCACCTCGCCCAGATACTATCTTTAGTGCATAATATCCCCTTGGTCTTTGAAATTAATATACAGATTATTATTGAAATAATATGTATATTTATCTTTAATCTTTAACTACATAAAAAGCATCTCCACCATTAATTAATTTAAAGTTGAATTGACAAGTGTTCGAAGTCCAAATTGCCTTTAAAGTCCATTTTTGTATCAATACAATTAACTATAAAATCCATTAATTGTTATCGTTACAAGAAATGATCATTTGTTTGTCTGACTCATCACTTAAGTAAGAGAAATAATTTTCAAATAATCTTAATAATATTCGTCCAAATAATCGTAAACATCTTCTGAGGGTACCAATTTAGTGGAGATTCTTTCATATCATATAAGTGGGAATCAAACTTGAACTATAATATCTTTACAAGTATTAATTTCTTATGATTTTATTCCTAAACTAGCCCCTCTTATAGTACTTGGGTATTGACATGAAACACTTGACGAACAAAATTAATATAAAATACCATTTTGATAAAGCTTAATATGTACAAAATTTCAGTTCTAAATTATACAGCTGCCGTTGTATATGCAATGTAAATAATAGAACGCGTGAATCGCAATTAACTATTTGATGCAGCCGCTATGAGCGGGTACACCGCTAGTATAACAATATGTTTTGAAGTAATTATTTCAATGTAAAAACTTAATTTTCGTAGATCACTAGTGTTTTGGGTCAAACTGATGAGACACATTTAGACCCATTACCTCACCCACCAGTTTAGCCGCTAGTTTTAACATACTCAATCATTCTGATCATGTATCAAAGCTATGTTTTTAATTAGTCATTTGCTTTGCTTACTTGTAGACGTATGAGCGTTCATGCATTGAAAAATGGTTGGAAGCAGGGCACCGCACGTGTCCCAAGACACAACAGAACCTAACCAGCACTGCACTCATACCCAATTATGTATTACGCAGCCTCATAGCTCAATGGTGTGAGACAAACGGAATGGAGTCACCAAAACGAGCGTCTCAGTCTTCATCTGCCTGCACACCTGCAGAACGTTCTATGATAGAAAGTCTCCTTCGTAAGCTCAATTCTGTTAGTCCTGATGACCAACGAACTGCTGCTGGTGAAATCCGTCTTCTTGCAAAACGAAATGCCGATAACCGTGTTGCCGTAGCCGAGGCCGGGGCCATCCCACTCCTTACACACCTCCTTAGCGCACCCGATTCTCGTACACAAGAGCACGCAGTCACTGCTCTTCTTAACCTCTCTATTTGTGAGGATAACAAAGGGAGTATAGTATCCTCTGGGGCTGTCCCGGGAATCGTTCAAGTCCTGAGAAAAGGCAGCATGGAAGCTCGGGAAAATGCGGCTGCTACACTTTTCAGTCTCTCTGTCATTGATGAAAACAAGGTAACCATAGGTTCGTTAGGTGCAATCCCACCTCTTGTATTACTTCTAAGTGAAGGTACTCAGAGAGGGAAGAAGGATGCTGCAACCGCTTTATTTAATTTATGCATATATCAAGGTAATAAAGGACGGGCTGTGAGGGCGGGCGTTATCCTGACATTAATGGACCTTCTTACAGAACCACAGAGCGGCATGAAGGATGAAGCGCTGGCCATTCTAGCTATACTATCGAGTCACCCTGAAGGGAAGGTGGCTATAGGTAAAGCTGAGGCGGTGCCTGTTCTGGTGGAGTTTATTGGAAGTGGGTCCCCACGGAACAAAGAGAATGCAGCAGCGGTTTTGGTGCACCTTTGTTCTGGAGATCAAAAGTATCTGGTGGAGGCGCGAGAACTGGGAGTGATGGAGGTACTGGTGGATTTGCTACATCATGGTACTGATAGAGGGAAGAGAAAAGCTGGACAGTTGCTCGAAAAGATGACCAGATTGGCAGAGGATCAGAAGGTGTCGGCCCCGGTGCAGGACCATTCACTGCTGGAAGATCAAGGGGGTTTACGGCATAATAGCTGACGACTCTTTCCTTTCTTCTTTTGAAATTCCTTGTCTTTTTTTGAGGGTTGGTTTTGTTACCTCATTAAATGCACAAGGGGAAAAGGTAGAAGATCACCCACCACCACCACCACCACCACCACCAGTCCACTACCCATGCACAAGCTTCCAAAGCCTTTGTTCAGTTTATAGTTTTATTTTTAATTACATATTTTTTGTTTTTGTTCTGTTCTTTTTGAGGGGTAGAAACAAATGACTGACAAAAATGCATAAAAGGGAGAACATGAAAGATAGGAGATTTGTGGGGTGAAATGTAATTGTAACAATGTAACATTCTCATGCTGCTGTTTAAAATGGAAGGCATACTCTGTTTTAAGACCAATACATAAATAGCTGTTCTCCATGAGTACAAAATTGACAATTTCATTTACTTCGTCTAATTACTCTTCATTCTGTCATTAAATCACGGTATTCCTTTATTTATTTATTTTGGATTTATATTTCAGTAAATTACAGAATCCATCAGTGGATCATCATTCAAGTTGCACTGAAAAAGATACCACCCACTTCCACAACTGGAAACTTTAGAAAATGAACATTCTTGATCTGGGCTGCTCGACTTTGATCATTTTAAGCTCAACTCAATAGGTTGATGAGCTTTCATGATGCACGTGAGCTCGATATTTTAACGATTTGTTTCCGTAGCTTGATTTAAAGTTTGATGTCAATGCTCTCAAGTTATGTTTGACTCAAATAGAAGTTTGACTAGTTTGCATCCTTATTTTATACTCGTTAGCGTTATCACTTACCATTCATTAGATCGCCTACTATCGTGGCTAAATATATATATATTTTTTTTTAAATTAAAAAAAACAAAAACAAACAAACATTCATTAGGTATCCAATATTTGAAGTGGCTGGTCCTCAATAACCTAAGATTCCTTGATTAATTAGTAGAATGCATCGTGCATGTAAACAAATTCAAAGTACGTGTAAAGCCAACTGGAATCTTAATTTGTCCCGTTGTCCCTCATAAAGAAATCGGTCCTTATGGGCACTGCTTGTATATAGAATAGAAAAACTGAAAAAACTCTGAATCAAACATATTTTAAAAGCAATTCAACATTGAAAAGGGGGCAGTAACTTTAGACAGCGTAGTCTATTAGAGAGTATACTTGAGATTCAAATGGGCCACGGACCTTTTAGCTTTTACCATAGTCTATTCGGGAAAAGGATCACTATTCGGTAAAAGGATCACGGTTTCACACACTAAAAATTGTGATCTATTTGACTAACTAAAAGCAATGATAATTTTTATATTTAATTTCAATTTGTTTTCTGTACTTTCATATATATATATATATATATATATATATAAGGTGGAAATCAATAGGAAAGTAAAAAAATTAAGGGAGGGAAGCAAATCTCAACCATTGATTTCATCATAAATGAATTTTAAAAAATTACAAAAAATTTCAAAATTTAACATTCATCACTAATGAATGTTAAAAATATTTTTTAATAAAAAAAATCAGGGGCTAAGATTTACTATTCTCCTTCCCCAAATTTTGAAGCTTCCCTATGGATCATTCCCTTATATATATATATATATATATTGACTCCTTCAAATGATTAAATAATACAAACAACCAACTTAGAAGATTGTAAAGAAAACATTATCTAACATTTTCATAAGTAACAATATGCTGGAAATCGGTAACGTTTAAAACGATTACAAACATATAAACATTATCAATAACACAACGGAAACAACTCAGTATAATTATATAAAAGATTTCTAAATCGGATCCAATTGAATCTTCTAGATTAACTATATCTTTAGATAAAGATTGAGTTAGATTTACCTTTATCAAGCAATGTATAAGAATGTGATTGTAGAAACGAGTATCTAAACTAGAACACCTATAAGGTTGATCCACACATGAACACTTTAAAGATCACTAGTTAGATGTTAGTTTAAATCCAAATAATAATAAATAATCAACGATTTGATTATTTAATGAAACAAAACCGTACGCAACCCTTGCCGAAATCACTTCGACGGAAAGCAGCAAAATTTTCTGTTTGTTTCCGTTCGACACCAGAGCCAACAAAACAAGGGTTTAATAAATATATTAATAGTTGTTTTATTCGTCAAGTGAACTAGGGGTATAAATATTTTAAGGGTTTAGTGCGTACGAATGCACTTAACTTTGGTCGAATGTGCATAGTGTGTACCCAATTTACAGGTAGTGTATTTAATGCACTCAAGTTTCAAAAATCGTTATTTGATGTACTTTGCTGATGTTTTGATTATGTGTCAACCTCTAGGGATGTCATGTGGCACCTTAAACGGACGACACATCAACAAAGTACATTAAAACACACCTTTTTGAAACTTGAATGCATTAAATATACTACCCGTAAGTTGGGTACACACTATGCACATTCGACCAAAATTAAGTGCATTCATACGCACGGTTGATCGCAAAGTTAAGAAGCAATAGAGGGTTATCTCTTTCTTTTTAATTGTTGTCGTCACATATGTACGTGTGCCACACAAAATATATATATCATCAAAAATCCTTGTTGAACAAGAAAACGAAACATACGTATATCAATTAATATTTTAATAATAATACTAGTATTCCATTAATCAATAATTAATTCATAATTAAATTAATCAATGATTATTATTTCATAAACCATTTTCAGCTTTTCAACTTACATGAACTCACTTAGCTCAAATATAAAAGTAAATCATTTTATCCGTTTCATTATTTGAATAATATATCCTACATATATATTAATAATTGGTGTCTCAATGTTTTTTATGTGTGACCCCATAGGTTCACATATAATTAGTAGCATAGTTATAAACGTTTGTAAGATGCACACAATTCTAACAAACTTCCACTTGTGCATGTCACAACGCCATATAACTATACAGATAGTGGTTAGCGTCTAGCAACATGCCACTACCCCTAATGGATATATGAATGTTTGTCTCTACAAAAACATACATTAACTTGTAATGCAATAATGACTTGTTGTCTAATGTCTCTTTGTTACTGATATCAAATGAACTTGAGACATGGATCGAATCATCCTCATATTAGTTCAATAATTGCTTTCTCGATCTAAAACTCGAATAAGATCATCAAACTAAATTGACCAACAATCAATAGTAGTTTGGGTATGGCCCTACACTCATATCTATTGGATTCATCGAGGGGCCAGTGATATCATTCTCTCAACTAGTAGAGGAACAAATCTCATCTTGACTACATGCGTCTATCATATATTTCACACTATGTCTAATGATAGCCTTTATAACTGCCTATCTAGAACAACGTTTGACTATATTAAAACATAACGATCCATGTACTTTAGAACCAAGATGTATCTCAGGTCTAAGGATAATAAGCACAATCATTTTCGAGATTCACCAATGACGTCGATCCATGTAGTGCATCTCGAGGGTTGGGTCAATCCAATATTCACTTGGTCGCAGCTAGTCACATATTCACCAACAATGAATATTAACCAACATTCATATTCGTCTTAATTCATTGTTATTCCCATAAAATGACCGACTATGGAAGTTTAGAATAATCTAGTTATTCACGGATTTAAACATGCTAATATAGAACACAGTAATATTGATGCAAACGATCATACCAAGTATATCAATTCATTATATAAATAAAACTGCTTATATGTTCCAAATACTAAAAATTCTAACTCCTCCAATCAACTGCACCTCCATTCATGATGAAGATATAGCCAGATTGTGACTGAGAATCATCATTGTGACTAAGAATCAACTCAATCTGTTTGAAAGCTCACATCAGTGTAACGTTTTACATTAAGCTCCTCCTATAAACCTTCCTAAACCAAGAACATGTCTTTAGTCCTCCGCAGGTACTTAAGAATGTTCTTTACAACAGTCTAGTGACTTTCTCCTGGATTCTGTTGATTTCTACTCGTGATGCTCAAGGAAAACGATACGTCACGTCTAGTACATAACATGGCATACATAATGGATCCTATGATTGAAGCATAAGGGATTCCATTCATGCGTTTTACTTCATCGGGTGAAGTAGGACATTGAGACTTGCTCAACGTTATGCCATGTTGCATTTGCAAGTTTCCACGTTTGGAATCTTGCATCTTGAACCGTTTCAAGATTTTTCCATTGTATGTACTTTGAATGAGACCAATTAACCGCTTAGATCTATCCCTATAGATCTTTATCCCTAGGATGTATGCTGCTTCCCCTAGATCTTTCATCGCAAAGCATTTCCCAAGCCAAGACTTAACGTCTTGCATTGTTGGAATATCATTGTCGATGAGTAGTATGTCATCAATATACAAGATTAGGAAGACTACAACGCTCCCACTAGCTCTAATGTAAACACATGGCTCATCTCCGTTTTGAGCAAAACCAAATTCCTTGATTTTCTCATCGAAACGAAGATTCCAACTTCTAGATGCTTGCTTCAATCCATAAATAGACCTTTGAAGCTTGCACACTTTCTTAGGATACTTTTGGATTCACAAATCCTTCCGGTTGCACCATATATACGTACTCGCTTAGGTGACCGTTTAAGAAGGCGGTTTTGACATCCATTTGTCATATCTCATAGTCGTGATAAGCAGCTATGGCAAGAAGTATCCTAATAAACTTAATGCTTGCAACTAGAGAGAAGGTTTCCTCATAGTCAATTCCATGAGTTTGCATGAAACCTTTGGCCACGAGGCGAGCTTTAAAGGTGTGCTCATTTCCATCTGTTGATGCATCTTAGTGTGTCTGTCAGTTGGTCAAGTTTGTAATGTGTTTGTTAATGTAATTGAGCTAGTTAGAATTACATTTTCTGTGTTATGCGACACAAGGCCTGTGTCGCATTAGTTGTAGTTGCGACACAAGGATTATGTCGCAATAGTGATCTATGCGACACAAGGCCTGTGTCGCATAATCCGGCCAGTTTGTTTAGTATAAATACCCAAATGTTAGGGTTTTAGAAAGAGACTTTTTGGGGATTTTACACACACTTATTTTCTGCTTTTGGCTGCTTATTTTCTTGAGAATATTTGATAAAGAAATATAAAGTATTATTATTGATTTGTTCTTTATTGCTTTAAGCTTTATATTCTATTTGTGTCATTATCTCCTTTGAGCGATTTGATTAAAAGATCCATCCTAGGGATCTTCACCATCCATGTCAGTCTTCTTTTTGAAGACTCATTTACACCCAACAGGCTTGCTATTTGGTGGAAGATCAACTACGTTCCAAACTTGGTTATCTTTCATGGATTGCATCTCTGCATTAATGGCATCATGCCACTTGTCGGACTAAGGATCCGATACAGCCTCTCGGTAGCTAGTGGGCTAACAATGATCTCCTAGTTCAGCTTCTTCAACAGTAATGAGAAATCCGTATCTATCAGGCTGTTGAGAAAAAAAAAACTAGATCTGCGAATGCCAAGTGTTTCGTGATATGCCTCCACATCAATATGCTCGGGCTTGATGCGGCACCGAACGGTCGGTTATTTGTCACGGCGTTGTCGTCGCGGGTTGAGGTTGCCGGACATTGACCGAGCGGTGCTTTATCAGTGGAGTTTTATATTTTATATTTGTCAGGGCCTAAACCTCCGTACTACCTACTAGATACTAGTATGTGATAAGGATGATCAGGGTCGTCTCTACGACGGTCGAACTTGAAGTAGAGCTTGTTTGGACAATTCAGGTAGTTGGATATGGTTTTTTTTTAAATATCAAACTAATAAAAACAATAAAATAAATAAGCTAGCATGCAATGAACAACTAAGGATAAGGAATACGTAGTTTTCCATGATTTAGTATAACGTTGGCTTAAGGTAGTTATGATGTTATGGCTTTAGTAGTAATAAATTTCTATTTCTGGATGAGTCGTATCCACGAGCCTACCTCTTATCCGACATGAAGTTGTCCGTAATCAGGTAAAGAGGCATGTCACTTGGGTGGTGGATACACATTATCGTATAGCACCGGGATGTCTCCAAGTACTATAGCCAACTTAACCTAACAGTCATCCTCAAATCCTGTTCCTCATTCTTAGACATCAGAGATATCCGTATTGATGACATGAATCGTTGAATGAATGAAAACATGAATGGGAGTTACCCCACGGAACAAGTTGGGATGACTTTGTCTAGCGGTCAGTTAAGTTGTCATCATTCATACATAGAAACTAAGACTACTATTCTACTACATTATTATGAACATACAACAATCAATTAACATTCAAAGACCTAAACATGCATCTAGCCGAGTAGTGTGATAAATTGATACTGATTTAATACTTGAGCAACAATCAAACAAGAACATGCAATAGGTATCGGAGGACAATATTCAATTTTACTAATCAGGTAGATAAATAGGCATGGATCTATCCTAGTGGCATAATAAACTGATATTGATTTAATACCTAAGCAACAATCAAACAAGAACATGCAATAGGTATGTGAGGACAATATACAGTTTTGCGAATAAGGTAGATAAACTTATCTAGGTTGTAAATATTTCGAAAGTTCTCTCAAAAATATCCACTATGCGATACCAAATTTAACCTATCTCTAATCCCATGAAACGTGTCTCCCACAGACATATTTCAGTCAGGAGAACAGTCGCCATGTCGAGTTCAATGAATCTTCTTACACAGAATAATTAAGGGACCTATACCTATGAATTAATTACGTTCATTTAGAGGCAAGGTTTTAACCACAACATGAGTTACACAGGTAAACTATCACACCCCGCTAAAGCGGAAACACGAGATGTAACAGTACAATGATTTCATAATCGAAAATTACAAAACATCACCGTTCAACGGTCCACAATTAATACATTACATAAAGTCTTACAAGCGTTTACAGCACAAAAGTAAATAATCTAAACATGCGAATACATCCAAAAGAGAAAATCCCGTAACGCTACAGCATCATAGATTAGATAACGGGTTTAGCTTCAGTAAACAAGTGGTGACTAATTCCTGAAAAGCATGTAAAAATAAACAGGTCAACTATGAAACATAGTTGGTGAGTACACAGGTTTTGTGTAATGGAAGACCCTTTTCAAGTGTTTACAAAGTCTAGTTTAAAAGTTCCACGTTACTACGTGATTAGTTCGCAAAAGTAGTCTGTCTAGTGCCGAGGCTCATACAAAGACGATAATCATCTGAAAATCAATTTGTAGGATAGTCAAGCGCTATTGCGCAGATAATTATGAAAGAAATTCATTAAAACAAGGTTCATTTAAGCGCGATACTCATTTGATAGTTAGATTCATTCGTGATTCGATGTTTTGTTCGCAAAAGAGGTTTAATTAAGTACGAGATTCGTTTAGGAGTGATTCCCTTTGGAACTCAATTAAAAGTCGTAATTCATTCGCTCATATTTTCAAAGAAATGTTCAATTCACTTTTATAAAACTCAAGATATAGTGTTTAATAAGTTCAAGTTATGTGTATAAAACTCATATTGTAGCATTTAATAGATTCAGGTTACGTTTATAAAGTCAATGGATCATCAAATCAATATCAAAACGTTTATAATCTCAACGGTTTATTATGTCGAAGTTCATAAGAATGCGAAGCGTTATTATGAAACCACGTCTATCATTGTCCACGACCACAATGATTTATAGTGTAAAACTCAAGTTTTAAATTTATGGTTTTAAAGAAGTATTGTTTCAAATGACAACGTCTTTGTAAAGTTCGGGTCGTAAGGTTTATAGTTTCAAAGAAATATTGTTTCAAATGACAAAACGTCATACGTTTATAGTTTCAAAGAAATATCGTTTCAAATGACAAGGTCATTGTAAAGCTCGGGTCATAAGTTTATAATTTCTAAGAAATATCGTTCAGATGTCAAAGTCATTGCAAAGCTCGGGTCGTAAAGTTTATAGTTTAAAAGAGATATCATTTCAAATGACAAAGTCATTGTAAAGCTCAGGTCGTAAAGTTTATATTTTTAAAGAGATATCGTTTCAAAAGTCGAAACGTCATACGTTTATAGTCGCTTATGAATTTCTATGCTATCGCATTTTTGTCTATAGTCACAATGAATTATTATGCTTGAGTCCACAACCAAACCTACAACCGATAAACCTTTGCCCCAAAGAGAGATGCCCTATCGTTGGCATTTAGGATGATGGGATGCACTCACGTGGCCGTGTGAGTGGGGAGGTGGTCTCGCTCCCAAATAGTACTATTCATATGCATCATTTGGCTCATATAGAGTTAATGGTCGTGTAGATATACCGGGGACTTTAGATACGATAGAAAAACAAGCATATAATCACGTTCATATAAACGGTAAACATTCAAGAAGTTATTTGTAATCAATATGACATCTTAACCTTGTCAAGTATTCAAAATAAGCATAGCAATAGCATAGCATGAGCATAGCATTTGTAAAACGAGCATAGCATTAGCATAGCATTCGTAAATCAAGTATTGCATAGTATTTGTAAAGAAAATATAGAATTTAAATCATATAGGCATGCTTTTCACCCCAAAACATTTAAGTAAAACGTTAAAAAGAGGGGCTGTGTAACTCACTATTGAGCGTGAGCGGAAGGATGGATGCAATGCGCGTGCCGACTGGGTTTGACTCCTATCCAAGTCCTAAGAACACAAGGTTTCTAATTAGTTTCTCGACTAATACGGTTTGTTAGGATTGCTTAGCTAGCTAATTAAATTACAAAGTGCCGTAAAAGTTGGAATTTCCATTTAATTTACGATGTCGGTAATTGTTCGAGTTGGGAACAAAATAATGGAAATATATGAATACAACATCTAAAAATTACCAAACTTGGTATGAAATATGAAATATAGTTCAAAAATTTTCTGTGAAAATTTGGGGATTTTTAGACTTATGGATTATTTATAATCATTTTATGTCTAAAAAGTGGGATAATTATGGGGAAAATAGTAATTATTCACTTAAAATTCTGGAATTTTTACCAGATCATTTTCTACCAATTTTTAAGTTTGTGTAAAATTTTCAAGACGTTTTGAGCACTGAAACTTTGGTCCCCAACATTATGCGTTTTAACGATACGTAAATCGGAAAACATATCAAAACACTTCCAAAGAGTGTGAAATTTTGAGGATGGTGTCATTTTCTGAGGAAAATGACACTAGAATTTTCCCATAATTATTTTATGTCCAAAAGTATTTTTCATGATTGTTTCACCTTTTGTAGGCTTTATTTGCATTAATTTAGGAAAAATACTTATGTTTTTCCAAAAATTCCCATTTTTATTTTCAAGACTCTTTTCATGATATAGTTACTGAGAAAAATAATCCTCAAAATTTTAAGACGTTTTATCTAGCACTTATATATTTTTGAATCATCACAACACAAGTATTTGCAATTTACAAGATTACAACAATGCATGATGTTCATGCATTTTCTAAAAATACTTAATCATCAAGATAAATTCCTATCTTTTTATAATACTGAGATATACATGTTAGGAGTCTAAAATAATTTTTCTTAGATTTATAGAACATCTTAAGACCCATGAACAAGTATCACAACAAGGTGCTCACAGAAAAGTTACTGTTTGCGCATCAGTTTTGTGTGATATATTTGGAGGTCTTAAACTCAATGGATTTGAGTGATACCAGTGGGGTTTTAAAGGTAAGACATTAAGCTAAATTCTAGAAGAAAAATCAAGATTTTTGGACCATTATTCACTGAGTTATGGTCGTTTCAAGTAGGGTCAAAATCTGGACAGATTGCATGCATGACAAAGTGATCTTTTTGGTGTGATTTCACTACCAAACGATTTTTAGACCTCATCCAAAGATTGAAGTCTTGTCTTTTATGCATGAACATGTGTTTTACAGAAACATAAACATATTTTAACATTTTAACCATTTATTCTAGCAAGAACATGTAAATAAACTCTATAACATCAAAAAGTCGACTTTTTTCGGTTTGATTTTCGGTTTGATCATAGGTTACCCTTCTTTTACACATGAATATATATAAGGTGTAACCTACAAACCATCAAACCTTGTATGAGGATTTAAGCCATGAAAAAGGCATAAAATCCAAGTAATAAACATAATAAAAGTAGGAAATGGAAGCTAGGAAGAGTGATTTACCTCAAAGTTTCTTGTAGTTGTGTAAGAACACTTTCAAGATGGTGTTTTAGAGTTGAAAATCTGCTGGGATTTAGTGTGTGTAATGGAGTGTTTGTGTGTGTTTCTTGAGAGAAAAGAGAGAATAAAATGAGTGAGTGGGTTGGGGAAATGGTGCAAATGATCTTGCATGTATAAATGAATATTTGGTTGGGGTTTGAAGTGATCAAAAGAAGGAAATGGGCTGCAGATTTTTGGTGGTGGGGTTGCCTTTATTTAAATTTTATTTTGTTAATTAATAAGGAAATAAAAAGCCTACAAGTTATATAATTAAGTTTGTACAAGTTTGTGTACATTGTGAGCTTTAATTGTGATGTTGTGATAGTTAAAGTTTGAATTGTAAAACTTTATTTCATAAGTTTTTAATATTCATCATAATATATTTGATTTGTTTACGGTTGGTATTCGTGGGTCAATCGTGCGGTTTCTGGTTGCGTTAACCGAGTTACGGAATTTACGATTAAATTCCGGTTTTTGCGATACGATAAATATTTTGTGTTGATGAATGAAATTAAATTTCATTTGTTTTCTTTGGCACTTTGTAACCTAATTTAAAGTTGTTCACGGTCTTCAAGTCCGCTAAGCAATCTCCTAAAACGTTAGGCGATTTCGGTAACTTACGGTTTCGGTACTTAAGGAGTCATAACCTAGACTTTTCACTAGGATTTTGGAGTGCTGTAAACGTAATTAGATAGACTAGCAATTTAAGTGCGTTAATGACCTGAGATTTTTGACGGTTGTCACATAAACAATGGAGATTCGGTTCACATATTCGTATATTAATTAATTATCATGCGGAAAGAGTAACATTATAATTGGTTTCATAACTACGCCAAATAATTATCTAAATCATGGCAAACATATAAATAACTATTCACAAAGCATGGCAGTAATCATTTCTAATATTAATAAATCATAAACATCAAACAAGAACATTATGACGAATTAATAAAAGAAAAGGATAAATATTACCCGTAAACGTTGCGAGTAGAATAACACTTGTATTTCCTTTGAATATCCAAAGCGTTACATTGCTAAGCTAGCTACTAACTACTAACTAATACATAATTAAATCCCTAATCCCTTACTTATCTCTCCCTAGATTAATTAGATTAATCTAGAGAGAGAAAGTAGAGAGAGAGGGAAGAAACAAAGAGAAATGGAAGTAAATTGAAGTGTGAGGTGTGTGGAATGTTGGATGAGGAGGTTGGTATTTATAGGCATGTTCCCGAACCGTATTTTGATCATCCGAACCGTATTTGACCTTCAAAATATCGACCCGTATTGGGCGAACCGTATCAAGATGCAAGATTTAAGCATATACGGGTCGCGCGAGCCATGATACGGTTTGTTTGAACCGTATACGGTTCAATCCCAACCGTATACGGTTGGTTTGAGCCGTATACGGTTCAAACTGAGCCGTATATGGTTGGCACGGCCCGTATTTGCGAGGTCGTGCTTCCGTGTGCGGAAAAGATAATTTTTTTGAAGGGAAACAAATCTAAAACCAGAAGTGACAGGTTTGTACTTTCGTATAATAGAGCGACATAGTTTGACTAGAGACCTTGAAAATGGTATTCTTGTTTCGCGGTCAAGTTTGCTCTATTTTAGGATACACTGTCTGAGTCTAGGTCAACATGTTTCAAGATGTAGCAAAAGAAACAGTCAGTGAACCCCCATATGAATTGATTTATATTTATCCAATAACATGTATTCAAATAAAATCTATCTCCTAAGAATTAAGACTTAATGTCATACATCAAAATAGAGATTGCATAGAATAATCGTATTATTTAATATTGATTAGGTACTTGAAAACCGTTATGTCGTATGCCTACCAATACATCGTATGATGAAGCTATTAGTTACGTTTATATTTAATGTACTTTTTACTGTGTATGTATTACATCTAAAAGCCACACATATAATAATGTTCTAGGCAAGGGAATGTTTTCGTCATTTCTTCGCGTCATTACAGTGATACTCATATTTTTATAATTTTTCCAAACTAACTAAAAATACTAAGAAATAAAGATAGATAAAAGTTCTTAAGGGAGATATGTTACTCATGATTTGTCATTCCAGCGATGTGGACTAACAACTCAAAACTTGATTTATCAAAAGCCTTACCATACAAATCAGCTAGATTATCATCCCATATTTGACCTTATCTCCCCCTCAGTCGCTACATCCTCTGTTGAACTTGTAGCCTCTAAAGTCTGTGTTCCTGCACACTAGATAAAAACATTAGTTATTAAGGGGGTCCCAAGCCACCACAGACTTGGGTTGACCATTCTCATCAACAAAAGTAAATTCCTTCAGATATCCATTTCGTCTTTCAGGTGACTTGGACACCCTCGAGTTCTCACTTGTTGGGGAATGGGAGGAATAACCACTAGGCCTTCTATCCGGAGACTTTTGGAAAAGTCTCTGATTGACTGACCTTTAGTTTGAAGAATATCTAACCCTAGATTTATAGTTATAATTCGAATTATAAAAATTCATGTTACTATTACTCTGGTTAGAAAAGCTTTTGTTGGGGTTGGTAAAACTTTTTGAAGGTTTCGACCGAATTGATTCTCCATTTGAGCTTCCTGTTTCAAGAGAATTGCTCCTTGGACTACATTTGTCGAAACTCTTGATTTCTTATATGGACACACACTTGCTACATGTCCTTTTTGATGGCACGTGAAGCACGAACGCTTCTCCCAGGCTTTCTTTTGAGCCTTGAGATTCGCTTGGTGTTCCAATTCTGTTTGTTTACCTTTTTCATTTTTATTCTTAACATCTTCTATTTTAGCTCTAACAAACTCAATTATAGTTTTTGACTCCTCATTGGTCCCTGACTTGGTCGACTCGGTGAAGTCTACCATCTCAGAGACTGTTGGTCGTGTAGTAGAGTCAGCTTCTTGTACATTTAATAGACTATTTAAGGTTTCAACTAAAAAAATTTTTATTTCAATTTTCTTATTAAGTTAAGAAATTCTAACCTTAGCGTCTGCTAGTTCTTTTTCTTTATTTGAAGACTGTTTAGTTAAATCCAAAACATGCTCACGAGCTAAGTCAATTATTTGACTTTGCTCGTTTACTTTGTCTTTTAAAACTTTTAAATCCTCTTTATCAGATTTAACTTTATTAACTAACTCAGAGTTTCTCAGTTTTAAAATTGTGTTTTCTTCTTTTAAAGCTTTAACTGAGTTGTCATCGTTTGTGATGACTCTATTACATTATCAGCCTGCTCTGCAAAGTTAGTACGTAAAACACAAGCATTAACTACATAATCTAAATTTAGAATAACCTTATACTTCTCAGCATCCATGTTGGCCATCTATGCAATGAAGTTCTTTGTACTAATAGTATTAGTTGACTCCAATCTAATAACCTAGGTCTCTGAAGCAGGTAACTCTCTCTCAGTCTTCTTCTCACTAGCATCCTTTTGATCTGCCTCATCAATTGTGGTCACGAACTCCTGAGGCTCTTCAACATGTGTACTCCGATCATATGAACCGTCATGTGTTTGAGTAACCAAGGCTCTGGAATATGTAATATTCCCTGAGTATTGATCACTAGTAGACGTCCGTTGATATGAGTCAGCCCTACTCTCTTTGATCTGTTCACTACCGTCGAATCTTTTCTCCAAAGCTAATCATAGCTCTCTAGAAAAGTGGTAACATTTGAAGGTATGCTTAATTTCTTCAGGAAGACACTTCATGATAGCAGACAACGCCTTGTTCTCTGCATCATACATCTTTTTGTCTGCCTCCTTCATCATTGAATACCAATAAAGCCTCCGTTTCCCTTCGAATTCATAAGAAGGTGTATCATACCCTTCATTGATACAGATCCACATGTTGATGTCATTGAATTTTGCAAATGATTCAAATCTATCTTTCCACTAGAAGTAATCTTCAGCTTTTAAAAGCTTTGGTGATGAAGTAGCTTTACCTACTTCATGATCGATTTCTATCAGCTTGTTCACATTTGACATCGTAATTAGAGAGTATACGAGTTCGAATTTTCCCCCCAAAATTCGCGAAATTATTCCGACTAAAATTTAAATTTTCTCAAACCAAAGTTAATCAATGGTAAACCTAAATTCAAACAGATAAGTTCGTACGAACTTAGGATGTTCGAACAATAACTAAGTTCGAAGGGTACAAGTTCATACGAACTTACAGCTGTAAGTTCGAATGGTATTCCAGGTAAGTTCGTATGAACTTTATAAGTTCGTAGAGAAAGCTATTGAAAAACTCATATCTGAAAGTTCGTTTCAACCTGCGACTTTGAATACCTTGATTACTAAGTAATAATACAAAACTTTGGAAGCTAAAAACAACAATCTAACTTCCAAATCTTTTATAATCTCTCGTTTCCTCAACGTTTCTTTACCCCGAACCAAATCGAACAAATTCAAAGGCTCTGATACCAATTCTAGGATCCCGTAGGTTCGAATCTACGAGGTAATATGATATAATCGAGTGCGGAATCCTTGATTATACTAAACGATAACAAACGAGTAATAACAAATATGTAAAAATCACTTTTATTGAATGTAAACATGTGACAACCGTCAAAAATCTCAGGTCATTAGCGCACTTAAATTCCTAGTCTATCTAATTACGTTTACAACACTCTAAAATCCTAGTGAAAAGTCTAGGTTACGACTCCTTAAGTACTGAAATCGTAAGTTACCGAAATCGCGTAACGTTCTAGGAGATTGCTTAGCGAACTTTAAGACTGTGAGGAACACAAAATTAGGTTACAAAGTGCCAAAGAAAACAAGTGAAATTAAATTTCATAAGTCATCACAAAATAGTTATCATATCGCAAAAATCGGAATTTAACCGGAAATTCCGTAACTCAGTGAATGCAACCGAAAATCGGTTAATTGACTCGCGAATGTCAATCGTGATAGAATCAAATACATTTTGATGAATGTTATAAACTTATAAGATAAAGTTTCATGACTCAAACTTTAATCACAAAGACATCACAAAAATCGGAATTAACCGAAATTTTGTAACTCGGCAAACGCGACCCGAATCGAATAAACGAAACTCGAATCCGACAAACTAATACTTGAATATCCATTATAAACAATCTAAAATACAATTTGAAGTATTTTATAAATTTAGAACATCAATTTTTACAACCCTAATATTAAGCACAAAAACAACACAATTTAAAGCCTTTAAATGTACAAGACTTATGCAATTTTAATACAAATAAATATTAAAACTAATATACATTTTATTTTGACAAAAAAATAAGTTAAAAACCTCATTTTAATGACCCAAAACCGGACCCCCCTTTCCCTCTCTCTTTTTTCCACTCATCCTCTCCACTAACCACTTATATTCCATGCAAAAGTCTTCTACCACTTACACACTCTTCCTCTCATCATTTCTCTCATTTTCTCTCAAGAAAACACACACAAAACCTCTCTTTTCACACACTAAACTCCAGAGAATATCCATCCTTAAATCATATCTTTGAAGGTGTTCATACACCTAAACCAACTTTCTAAGGTATGAACACCATCTCTAGCTTCCATTCTTGCAATTTCCTACTTTGATTCTTGTAAAAACATGGATTTTATGCATTTTTTGATGGCTAAAATTCTCATACAAGGATTGATGTTTTGTAGGTTCCCTTACACTTGTTTAAGTGTTAAAACAAAAGGGCAACCCATGATCAAACCGAAATCAAACTGAAAAAGTCGACTTTTTGATGTTATAGAGTTTATTTACATGTTCTTGCTAGAATAAATGGTTAAAATGTTAAAATATGTTTATGTTTCTGTAAAACACATGTTCATGCATAAAAGAGAAGACTTCAATCTTTGGATGAGGTCTAAAAATCGTTTGGTAGTGAAATCACACCAAAAAGATCACTTTGTCATGCATGCAATCTGTCCAGATTTTGACCCTACTTGAAACGACCATAACTCAGTGAATAATGGTCCAAAAATCTTGATTTTTCTTCTAGAATTTAGCTTAATGTCTTACCTTTAAAACCCCACTGGTCTCACTCAAATCCATTGAGTTTACGACCTCCAAATGTAACACACAAAACTGATGCGCAAACAGTAACTTTTCTGTGAGCACCTTGTTGTGATACTTGTTCATGGGTCTTAAGGTGTTCTATAAATCTAAGAAAAATTATTTTAGACTCCTAACATGTATATCTCAGTATTAATAAAATATAGGAATTTATCTTGATGATTAAGTATTTTTAGAAAATGCATGAACATCATGCATTGTTGTAATCTTGTAAATTGCAAATACTTGTGTTGTGATGATTCAAAAATATATAAGTGCTAGATAAAACGTCTTAAAATTTTGAGGATTATTTTTCTCAGTAACTATATCATGAAAAGAGTCTTGAAAATAAAAATGGGAATTTTTGGAAAAACATAAGTATTTTTCCTAAATTAATGCAAATAAAGCCTACAAAAGGTGAAATAATCATGAAAAATACTTTTGGACATAAAATAATTATGGGAAAATTCTAGTGTCATTTTCCTCAGAAAATGACACCATCATCAAAATTTCACACTCTTTGGAAGTGTTTTAATATGTTTTCCGATTTACGTCTCTTTAAAACGCATAATGTTGGGAACCAAAGTTTCAGTGCTCAAAACGTCTTGAAAATTGTACACAAACTTAAAAATTGGTAGAAAATTATCTGGTAAAAATTCCAGAATTTTAAGTGAATAATTACTATTTTTCCCATAATTATCCCCCTTTTTAAACATAAAATGATTATAAATAATCCATAAGTCTAAAAATCCCCAAATTTTCACAGAAAATTTGTGAACTATATTTCATATTTCATACCAATTTTGATAATTTTTAGATGTTGTATTCATATATTTCCATTATTTTGTTCCCAACTCGAACAATTACCGACATCGTAAATTAAATGGAAATTCAAACTTTTACGGCACTTTGTAATTTAATTAGCTAGCTAAGCAATCCTAACAAACCGTATTAGTCGAAAACTAATTAGAAACCTTGTGTTCTTAGGAAATGGATAGGAGTCAAACCCGGTCGGCACGCGCATTACATCTATCCGTACGCTCACGCTCAATAGTGAGTTTACACAGCCCCTCTTTTTAACGTTTTACTTAAATGTTTTGGGGTGAAAAGCATGCTATATGATTTAATTACTATATTTGGATTACAAATATTATTCTTATGCTATACTTGATTTACGAATGCTTTGCTTATACTATGCTCGTTTTACAAATGCGATCCTTGATTTACAAATGCTATGCTATGCTATGCTATATGCTATGCTTACTTTCGAATACTTGACATGGTTAAAATGTCGTATTGATTACGAATAACTTTTTGAAAGTTTGAAGTTTATACGAACATGATTATATGCTTGTTTTCTATCGTATCTAAAGTCCCCGGTATATCTACACGACCATTAACTCTATATGAGCCAAATGATGCATATGAATAGTACTATTTGGGAGCGAGACCACCTCCCCACTCACGCGGCCACGTGAGTGCATCCCATCATCCTATAATCGTATGACGTTTCGACTTTTGAAACGATCTCTCTTTAAAAATATAAACTTTACGACCCGAGCTTTACAATGACTTTGTCATTTGAAATGATATCTCTTTTAAACTATAAACTTTACGACCCGAGCTTTGCAATGACTTTGACATCTAAACGATATTTCTTTGAAATTATAAACTTATGACCCGAGCTTTACAATGACCTTGTCATTTGAAACGATATTTCTTTGAAACTATAAACATATGACGTTTTGTCATTTGAAACAATATTTCTTTGAAACTATAAACCTTACGACCCGAACTTTACAAAGACGTTGTCATTTGAAACAATACTTCTTTAAAACCATAAATTTAAAACTTGAGTTTTACACTATAAATCATTGTGGTCGTGGACAATGATAGACGTGGTTTCATAATAACGCTTCGCATTCTTATGAACTTCGACATAATAAACCGTTGAGATTATAAACATTTTGATATTGATTTGATGACCCATTGACTTTATAAACGTAACCTGAATCTATTAAATGCTACAATATGAGTTTTATAAACATAACTTGAACTTATTAAACACTATATCTTGAGTTTTATAAAAGTGAATTGAACATTTCTTTGAAAATATGAGCGTGGCGTTATGGACGAATTACGACTTTTAATTGAGCTCCAAAGGGAATCACTCCTAAATGAATCTCGTACTTAAATAAACCTCTTTTGCAAACAAAACATCGATTCACAAATGAATCTAACTATCAAATGGGTATTGCTCTTAAATGAGCCTTGTTTTAATGAATTAATTTTATAATTATCCGCGCAATAGCGCTTGACCATCCTAAAAATTGATCTTATGAAATTATCGGATGATTTTCGTCATTGTATGAGCCTCGGTACTAAACAGATTACTTTTGTGAACTAATCACGTAGTAACGTGGAACTTCTAAACTAACCTTTGTAAACTCTTGAAAAGGGTCTTTCCTTACGCAAAACCTGTGTACTCACCAACTATGTTTCATAGTTGACCTGTTTATTTTTACATGCTTTTCAGAAAATAGTCACAACTTGTCTATTGAAGCTAAACCTGTTATATGAGTTATGCTGCTATAGCGTTACGAAATTTTGTCTCTTTTGGATGTAGTCGCATGTTTACATTATTTACTTTTGTGTTGTAAACGCTTGTAAGACTTATGTAATGTACTAGTAGTAGACCGTTGAACGGTGATCTTTTGTAATTTTCGATTATGAAATCATTGTACTGTTACATCTCGTGTTTCCGCTTTAGCGGGGTGTGACAAAACAAGTATTACATTCGAACAAAGATACAATCTTTTAGCTTTATACGAACTTGTACTGAGTTTCTAAAACTGAGTTCGAACTTATAATTCCGAAAAACCTTTTTTTCTAAAACTTTCGGACTTGTGTATATATAGCCAACTAAGTTCGTACGAACTTAGGCACCTTCTAAATTCGTACCTACTATAAGTTTGTTCGAACCTACAAAATACATATACAAAACTAAACTTAACGATTACAATGATTAACAAAATGACTTCTAAAACTAACTATTACAAACTAGAAGTTTTTGTCACACAATATACACCAACAAGAGCCATTAACAACATTACCATCAAGTATAGGTAACCTATACCTAGATTAGATTATATGTTAGATGAGTTGCAGTTCTTGTGTGTTTTCGAAAGTTGATATCAGAAGTGGTATCATCAAATCAAGAAGAAAGAAGGGGATGAACGGAAGACAACTTTCAAGATCAAGGGTAGGTTATTGAAATGGATGATTATGCCATTTGGCTTATCCAATGCGCCAAGCACATTCATGAGGCTTACGAATGAAGTGCTTCGGCCATTTATTGGGTTGTTTGTGGTTGTATACTTTGATGACATCCTTGTGTATTCCAAGTCTAAAGGGAGCACTTGGATCATTTGAAGAAAGTATTTGAGTTGGTAAGACAACATAAGCTCTATGGCAAAATAGAAAAATGTGATCTCATGGTGAGAAGCATAGTATTTCTTAGTTATGTGGTATCCGAAGATGGCATCTCTATAGATCCATCTAAGGTAGAAGCAATCAGATCTTGGCCTACTATCATTGAATTCAGAAGTTTCCATGGTCTAGCTTCATTCTATATAAGATTCATCAAGAACTTCTCCAACATTCTTGCTCAAATCACTGATTATCTTAAGAAGGGAGTTTCTGAATGGCCAAGCTCTGCCCAAGCAGCGTTTGAGTTGCTCAAAGGAAAGTTGTGTTCAACACCTACACTTGCTTTACCTAATTTTGATGTGCTCTTTGAACTTGAGTGTGATGCACGTGGTATTGGCATTGGAGCTGTTCTAGTAAAAAAAGAGGACCAATGGCTTATTTCAATGAGAAGCTAAATGGATCAAAGATGAATTATAGCACTTATGATAAGGAATTTTATGCTATCATTCGAGATGTTGATCACTGGTCCCATTATTTAAAGCCAAGGCAGTTTGTTCTCTTCTCTGATCATGAAGCACTAAAGTATATCAACTGTCAACACAAGCTGAATCCAAGACATGCTAAATGAGTTGAATTCTTGAAAATGTACTCCTTTATTTCTAAATACAAAGCAGGTACTTCTAATGTTGTCGTTAGTGCACATTCAAGAAGACATTCTTTGTTGTCTATTTTGGAAGCTAGAGTTCTTGGGTTCTCATTCATTAAAGAATTAGATGAACTTGATCCAGAGTTTGCCCCTATTAAGAATTGTTCCCAAGCTGAGTTCAAGAGAGATTATATTGAACAAGATGAATTTCTCTTCAAAGGGAGTAGATTATGTATTCCAACAAGTTCTAGCAGGGAATTACTAATTAGAGAAGCCCATGTGGGAGGGTTAGCTAGTCATTTTGGAATCAAAAAGACGTTGGAGATTCTGAATGAGCATTTGTATAAGCAATGTATGGCTAAAGATGTTCAAGCTTTGGTTACTACTACTCTACATGCCACCAAGCTAAATCAACTTTTCACAAAGGGTTATACACTCCTCTTCCTGTTCCCAACCAGCCTCAAGAAGATTTGAGCATAGATTTCATTGTTGCTTTACAAAGAACTTAGCAAGGGAAAGATTACATCATGATTTTGGTTGATAGATTCTCGAAAATGGCTCAATTCATAGCATGCAACAAAACAATGATGCCTCAATTATTGCAGCTTTGTTTTTCAAAGAAATTGTTCGTCTTCATGGAGTCCCTAAGACAACTTTATATGATCGGGATACAAAATTCCTAAGTTATTTTTGGATAACATTATAGAAGTTGCTTAGTATAAATCTTTCATTATACTTTTCACTATCCCCATACTGAAGTATCCATTTTTCGGGAATGATAAAACCCGGCTTCAGGATCAAGGCCTCTTTCTCAGTGAAGAGAACAGGATGACCTTTATCACAGACTTGGGAAACACTCACTAGGTTGTGCGTTAGTTCTTCAACATAATTCACATCCTCTAGAGTCAAAGTTCCATTTGAAACTTTTCCTTTCCCAGTAATTACTCCTCCTTTATCACCAGCGAAGTCCACTCCTTGTCTCAGTCCACCTCTGAAGTCTGTCAGTAGACTTCTGGTTCCTGTCATGTGCCTAGAGCATCCACTGTCAACATACCACCAATTATCATTGTTCCCGGTCTGCTCCTGCACATACAAGTTGTACACAATCAGTTATCAAGAGGGACCCAAGCCATTACGGTCTTGGTTTGTCCCTTATCATCGACAAACTGTAGCTCTTTAAAGTAACCATCCTTCCCATTAGGAGCTTTGGTCACTTTTGAAGGAGCATCAGCTTGCTGATGATTAGTGGTCCTGGGTCTATGAGTTGACTGACTTCCAACCCTCCCCGATACATAACCCTGGAATTTCTGCCCTTGGTTATGATTATTATAGGACCCTTGGTTAACTCCTTGTGAACGAGATGTAGAACCAATCTCAAAGTGAATTTGGTTCCTTCTCGGAGTCATAAACCTTGACGGCACATGATCTTTATTGAAATTTTCATGCCGTTTAGGTTTGGGCGGCGAGACACTGTGAGAAGCATCTCTTTTAAGAGCAGTAACAGGTTTAATACCAATTCCTGGTCTGGTACCTAACCTGTCTGTGCTCGAACTAGAGATGATTTTAGTCTTATCACTGTTCTCGCGGTTAGGAGTAGCTTCCGTCTTCTTATTGGGACAACAAGAAGATACGTGTCCTCTTTGATGACACTTGAAGCATGACATCTGCTTTCGTGACTTAACAGTCTTAGCAGACTCCTTCTTTGTCTGATCAGAAGACACTGAAGGTAACTCCCTATGTTTCTTAATTCCCTCATTGTTTACATTAGTACTACCAATCATTCCACTTGATACAAATTGTACTTTAGCGAATGATTTGACTGTACTCTTGTCAAAATAGGTCATTAATAATAGTTTTCTGAGTCTCAGATGCTTCAGACTGTTGAGTTTTCAAATCCTCAGTCTCAGAATTCGCATCTGTCAATTCTAGGTCAATAGAAGTAGAAGCAGTGTAATTGGCATTAAAGGGCGGAGGAACATCAGAATATCCTAGGCCAGTAACATCTGTCACACTACGTTGAGAGCTAATGATTCTATCTAAGGTCAAAGAGGATGTTCTATAACCTTCAAATTTTCTATTTAGCTCTACTACCTTCATATTTGACTCTGAAAGTTCTTTATCCCTAATAGCAATATTTCTATTTAGCTCATTAAGGTTTAGATATAACTCGTCTATCTTAACACATTGTTCATTAATTATGTCAGTTAGACTAGTCTTATCTAAGGCATCACTCTTAATCTTTTCAGTTAATGCCAGCTTATCCTCACCTAACCTACGAACATCAGACTTAGCTATATCTAATTCAGATGTTAAGGTTTTGTTAGATTCAGCAAAAACACTAACCTGAGTCTGTAAGTCAGTAACTAAGTAACAGACATACGCAAGAGTAAGAAGATCCAGACATACCTTTTTCTTGTCTGACTGTACATCAGCCATGTATGCAACGAAGTCATCGGGACTCATTTCTTCAGTCGAGTTGATGTAGAGCACATCTTCCTCGTTCCTCTTGACTTCTGTGTGTGGCACATTAGCTTGACATTCCTCAGCAGTTGGCATGTATAGAGTTGATTCAGTTGGTTTCTCCTGATCGTCTATTTCAGCCATGAGAACTTGCTCAGGCGGAGTAGACCAATCATAGGAACCATCAATTTGCTGAACTACCAAGACTTTGGAAGTTAAACTACTTCCCGAATCTTGTTTTGCAATGCCTGTATCAGCCTTCGGTCGTTGACACTCCCTGGCGAAGTGTCCGTAACCTTGACAGTTATAACACTTGACCTTGGACTTGTCAAACCCTGGTCGATTTCCAACAACTCTCTTACCCGTACGCTTTAGGAAATTCTTTACTCTCCTTGACACCATAGCCAGTTGCCACTGGAGGTCCATTTCCTCTAAGTCATCAGGGTCAACCTGATCATAATCTTCATCAAATTGTGCAGGATCATTAATCTTCCCTTGAATATAATTTTCATAGGAAGCAACGAATGAAGCCAGAACCGAAAGTTGTTGTTCTGTTGATTTCACACTCATCGGCATCTTATGATGTCCTTGAGTAGACTTATCCGAAGAATTGTTCCTACTTCGTTTTTCACCGCCATCCGAAGCTATGAAGCACATATCCTCTGTTAACATTTCTCCAAGTTCATCAATTTCACCAGCAAACAATGCAGTGGTCGAATTGGATGAAGGATTAGAGATACTGGTCTTTCCATGGTATAAACCTGGATTCTGTAGGTGATCAGAATCTGTATCTCTTGTTTTCTTGGAGAAATCATAACCCCTGAGCTTGTCAATAGCCTGCTCTAGGGTCATAGTAGCATATCGTTCATCATTGTCTTTGAGCATGATACCATACATTTCCCACTTACAAGGTAAACCCTCAATGAATTTGTCGGTTTTCTCCTTGTCATTGTAGAAAATTTCGTGGTCGTCAAGTTCACTTAATAAGTGATAAAACCGGGTGGTGTAGGCTTCAAGGTCCTCTTCTCTAAAAGCTTTAAATACCATAAACTGCTTTTTCAGAAGATTACACTTGCCTGCTTTCACCTGAGGGCTTCCCTCACACCTTTTCTCTAGAGCATTCCAGAGCTCTTTAGCTGTGTGAAAGGACTTCAATTGGTGATTGATTTCCTTGGGAAGGCTCATTTTTATCGATGAATGTGCCTTATTATCAATAGTGAATTCTTTCTTCTGATTGTCATTCATCCTGTCGTAAGGCACAATCACAGTTGCATTCCCTACCTCAGCTGTAGGTGCAACATATTCGTTCTTAATACATAGCCAAATAGTGATGTCGTGGAATCTACAGTAACTTTCGAATCTGTCTTTCCACCCGTAATAGTCCTCAAGTCTGAGTAGCTTTGGTGGAACATTAGATTTGCCAACCTCGTGTTCCATCTCGATCATTCGACTCAAATCAGACATTTTTGTTGGTGCATCGAAACTAGAGCTATTGTCAAGGGGGAGTCTGTTGGTGCACGTTTGGTGACAACAGCTTCTAGTTTGTAATAGTTAGGTTTAGAAGTCATTTTGTTAATCGTTGTAATCGTTAGCTTAAGTTTTGTTTATGTATTTTGTAGATTCGTACGAACTTGTAGGTTCGTACGAACTTAGAGTAGGTACGAACTTGTAGGTTCGTACGAACTTCTAAGTTCGTACGAACCTACCAAGTTCGTACGAACCTACCAAGTTCGTACGAACATCTAAGTTCGTACGAACCTACAAGTTCGTACCTACTCTAAGTTCGTATGAACCTACAAGTTCGTACGAATCTACAAAATACACAGACAAAACTTAAGCTAACGATTACAACGATTAACAAAATGACTTCTAAACCTAACTATTACAAACTAGAAGCTATTGTCACCAAACGTGCACCAACAGACTCCCCCTTGACAATAGCTCTAGTTTCGATGCACCAACAGACTCCCCCTTGACAATAGCTCTGGCTCCACCGGAGATGTTGTCACCCGAGTAGTCTTCGATCTTGATTCTGTTAAGCTCTTTTGTCTTCTTGTATAGAACACCTTTTCCACAAAGTCTTCAACACTCTCTGACATCTTCAATCTTCATGTCTCTAACTATCTCTAGCTTCTGACATCTTCATCGAATCATGTCATACACTTCTCAACAACTCTTGTAGCTTCCGAGTCACCTTTAGGAATTTCATCTTTTTCAGATATTAACTCCTCTTGGTCTATCACTACAATTTACCTTCAGATATTTCTTCATTTCTGAACTAAACTTCTGTAGGTATCCTCTAACTCGGATTTATCACTATTGAACTTGTCAGTTCAATGGTATCTCTACCTGTTAGTTTGACAGACTCACCCTTAACCTGTTCAAGCATACCAAATCTTCCAGTTGAAGAGTTGTTTGGTCACTGAGATCATCGTATGTCTCAACACATCCTCTTAACAACCAGTCTTCACCCCCTGTCAGGCTTCTCCCCCTGAGCTGCTGTGCTCTTCAACAAGGGATCTCCGCCTAAGCTATGGTGAAATAGTTGTAAAAGGCTTGGTTGGAATTGTTGTTGTAATGTGTAGGTGGTGATGGTTGTGGATTAGGCAGTCGGCTCACTAATGATAACCCACTAGATGTCTTCTTGTTGGACCTTCTAGTGAAAAACGAGGTATCATTATCAGAATCAGCATCGTCATCTTGCAATGGATAATCATCGTCTTCATTTTACTTATATTTGCCTTTGTCCGTAGTAAAACAAGACCCTAAGTGAGATCCAAGTTGTATTAGATCTAGATGCATCCAACTCTGTGGAATATCATCGTCATCATCACTTTCATCATCACTTTCGGTCTGTTTACACGCAAACCCCCTATATCCTCCTCGAATTTAGATCTTCTAGCTTCAACGCTTGGTCATACCTAGGCTTTGAATTAATCTCATTCGAGTTGTTTCTCCAATCGTATAGAAAAACAGTCAAAAGTGATTATCTCCCCATTTAGTAAGAACTTAAATTTGTACAAATTAAAAAATGAAAAAATAACTAAAAAGCACATTCTTTTTGGGAGAGTCACTGTTACGAAGATCATATTAGCCATAATGTGCACGATACACAGATAGGAATTTTAAGTTATTCCTTGATTATTATGTATGTAATTTATAGTTCACGACGATTATTGGTATTGTTGCCCACTTAAGCAGTCAACACTCAGAATTTTCAAGTACACATTTAGTTATTGTTCACGATTAACTATGTATCTCACATTTGATATACCCTAAGAATCAAGAAAGTCCAGAATTCCATGTAATGGATGTTTTTTGAATTAAATTTCATCTCTAAATTCAAGTCCTTTATATTAAGAGCAATGTACTTTTGTACATGTGAAGAGACTAGACTAGGGTTAGAGCTTAACAAATCTAAAATCAAGCCAGAGGTGACAGGTCTGTACTTTCGTACAACAAAGCGACATAGTTTGACTAGAGACCTTGAAAACGGTATTCTTGTTTCGCGGTCGAGTTTGCTCTATTTTTAGGATACACTGACTGAGTCTAGGTCAGCATGTTTCAAGATGTTACAAAAGAAACAGTCAGTGAACCCCCCAGATGAATTGGTTTTTTATTTATCTAAAAACATGTATTCAGGTACAATCTATCTCCTAAGAATTAAGACTTAATGTCATACATCAAAATAGAGATTGCATAGAATAACCGTATTATTTAATATTGATTGGGTACTTGAAAACCATTATGTCGTATGCCTACCAATACATCGTATGATGAAGCTATTAGTTACGTTTATATTTGAAGTACTTTTTACTGTGTATGTACTACATCTAAAAGCCACACATAAAAAAATGTTCTAGGCATGGGTAATGTTTTCGTCATTTCTTCGCGTCATTACAGTGACACTCATATTTTTATAGCTTTTCCAAACTAACTAAAAATCCTAAGAAATAAAGATAGATAAAAGTTCTTAAGGGAGATATGTCACTCATGATTTGTTATACCATCAATGTGGACTAACAACTCAAAACTTGATTTATCAAAAGCCTTACCAACAAAATCAGCTAGATTATCATCCCATATTTGATCTTATCTCCCCCTCCATCGCTACGTCTTCTGCTGAACTTGTAGCCTATGAAGTTTGTGTTCCTGCACACTAGATAAAAATCATTAGTTACAAAGGGGGACCCAAGCCACCACTGACTTGGATCGACCATTGTCATCAACAAAAGTAAATTCCTTCAGATATCCGTCTCGCCTTTCAGGTGACTTGGATACTCTGGAATTCTCAGTTGTTGGAGAATGGGAGGAACTACCACTAGCCCTTCTATCCGGAGATTTTTGAAAAAGTCTCTGATTGACCGGCCTTAGGTTTGAAGAATATCTAACCCTAGATTTATAGTTAGAATTCGAGTTATGTGAATTCTTATTACTACAACCCTGGTTAGAAAAACTTTCGTTGGGGCTATTAATACTTTTTGAAGGTTTCGACCGAAATGATTTTTCACTTGAGCTTCCTGTTTCAGGAGAACTGCTCCTTGGACTATCATTTGTCGAAACTTTTGATTTCTTATATGGACACACACTTGCTACATGTCCTTTTTGATGACATGTGAAGCACGAACGCTTCTCCCAGGCTTTCTTTTGAGCCTTGAGAATCGCTTGGTGTTCCAATTCGGTTTGTTTACCTTTTTCATTTCTATTCTTAACATCTTCTATATTAGGTCTAACAAACTCAAGTTTAGTTTCTGACCCCTCATTGGTCCCTAACTCAGCTCTCTCTGACTTGGTGGACTCGGTGAAGTCTACCATCTCAGAGACTGTTGTTCGTGTAGTCTCAGTTTTTACTGACTCTATTTTAGAACTTGACTCATCTTTGGTACTTGACTCAGCTTTCTCTGACTTAACAAATTGTATTAACCTAGGGACTGCTGATTGATTGAAAGAGTCATTAACAGTTGACAGCTCAGTTTCATCAGATGTAGAATTATAATTATGATTAAATGGAGGAGGGGTTTTAGTGTAACCCATTCCCTTGTAATCACTGGGCTGTTTCTGAACACTTAATAGATTATCTAAAGTTTCGATTGAATATCTTCTTAGTTCTAGTTTTCTAATAAGATCTGCAATCCTAACCTTAGTGTCTGCTAGTTCTTTTTCTTTATCTAAAGACTGTTTAGTTAAATCTAAAACACGTTCACGAGCTAAATCAATTATTTGACTCTGCTCGTTCACTTTGTCTTTTAAAACTTTTAAATCCTCTTTATCAAAGTTAGCTTTATTAACTAACTCAGAGTTTCTCAGTTTTAAAATTGTGTTTTCTTCTTTTAAAGCATTTAGCTGAGCCTTCATCATATTAGATGATTCAATCAAACTCTCAGCCTGGTCTGCAAAGTTAGTACATAAAACACAAGCATTAACTATAGAGTCTAAGTTTATAATAACCTTATGCTTCTCAGCATCCATGTTGGCCATATATGCAATGAAGTCTTTTGTACTCATAGTACCAGTAGACTCCATCCTTATAACCCTGGTCTCTGAAGCAGGTAACTCTCTCTCAGTCTTCTTCTCACTAGTATCCTGTTGATCTGCCTCATTAATTGTGGTCACGAATTCCTGAGGCCCTTTAACAGGTGTACTCCAATCATAGGAACTGTCCCGTGTTTCAGTAACCAATGCTCTAGAATATGTACTATTCCCTGAGTATTGGTCATTAGAAGACGTCCCTTGATGTGAGTCAGCCCTACTCTCTTTGATCTGTTTACCACCGTCAAATCTTTTCTCCAAAGCTACCCAGAGCTCTCTAGAAAAGTGGTAACGTTGTTTGAAGGTATACCTAATATCATCAGGAAGACACTTGATGATAGCAGACAACGCCTTGTTCTCTGCATCATACATCTTTTTGTCTGCCTCCTTCATCGTTGAATACGAACGAAATACTCGTTTCCCTTCGAATTCATAAGACGGTGTATCATACCCTTCACTAATACAGATCCACATGTTGATGTTAGTGAATTTTACAAATGATTCAAATCTATCTCTCCACCAGAAGTAATCTTCAGCCTTTAACAGCTTTGGTGGTGAAGTAGCTTTACCTACTTCAGGATCCATTTCTATCAGCTTGTTCACATTTGACATCGTGAAAGAGTGTATACGGGTATGAGGTAAGTTTGTAGTAGAGAGTCAACTAATGTCAAGTTCACTCAAAACACAAATTTCCCTCCAAAATTTCGCGAATATTTTCCAAGTAAAATTTAAATTTTCTCAAACCAAAGTTAAACAATGGTAAGCCTAAATTCAAATTTCGGTCATAGAAAATTTTCCGGAGATTTCCCGCGTATTTATAGTAAATTTTTTTTTTTTTTTTTTTTTTTTACGAACTTATGGAAGGTTATATGTTCGTATGAAGTTAGAAATTTTTCGAACTTATAGGTTCGTACGAACTTAGTATGTTCGAAGGGTAGGTTCGAACGAACTTATAGCTGTAAGTTCGTATGGCTATTCTGGGTAAGTTCGTACGTACCTTTCTAGGTTCGTACGATCTGCTGTTGAAAAACTCAGATCTGAAATTTTCAGATCTGGGTTCGTTTCAACCTGCAAATTCGAATCTACTCCACCCAAAGTGATAATACACTACTTTGGAAGCTAAAAACAACAATCTAACTTCCAAATCTCTTGTATTCTTTCGTTTCTTTAAGGTTTCTTTACCCCGAACCAAAAACCAAATGTTTAATGGCTCTGATACCACTTGTAGGTCCCCTCAGGGCTTGAATCTACGAGGTAATAACGTTTATACGAGTGCGGAATCCTCACATAAACAAAACGATAACAAATGAGTATAAATATCACTATTATTGAATGTAAACGAGGTTACATTCGAAGTTACACAGAGTATTCGAACCTAGCTGTAAAAATCCAGTTCCTAAACTCCTTTTAAGTTATCTTGCGTATTCAGTAATCTCAACTCGCAACTAAACTCAATTCGCAGGTAAAGTCAGTTCGCAAAAATCTCAGCTCGCAGAGGATCTCAACTCGCAAGGGAAACTCAATTCGCAAGTGATCTCAGTTCGCAAGGGAACTCGGTTCGCAGCTGAATCTCAACTCGCAAGGGAAACTCAGTTCGCAAGTCTATCTCAACTCGCAGCTGAAACTGAACTCGCAGATAATTCTCAACTCGCAAATAACAGTAACCCTAATCTCAACTCGCAAAACGGCGCCTTGAAATCTGGGAACTGAAACTTTTTGGTATTTTACGAATAAATCCGTAGATTTCGTTCGAAAAACGACCCTAAAGATGTTATATAACCAAAAACCTTGTAACCACAACGTTTCTAAGCCCGAAAGCTCTGATACCAATTGTAAGGTCGCTAGATCTTGGTTCGATAACGGATTATCTTTAAGTATTGAGGTGCGGAATCCCTCAATACGTTAGGTTTAAGCTTATATAACTTTATTATCAATTAAAGGGCTTCGTTTTGATTATTAACTAAGTTAATCACTCAAAACCGAGCCTTTAATACTATAATAAATATATCTGCACGAAGAACGAGGAGAATAATTAAATATTTGGTGTGTGTTTTGATGGAACGGATTTCTGGATATTTAATAAATGAGCAGCAATAAATATTTATATCTGTTTCAACTCGCAGCTCATGGGCTTTGCGAGTTGACTCAACTCGCAGCCCATGGGCCTGCGAGTCCAGATGGCATTGCGAGCCTAGTTCTCAACTCGCAGGTGAGACCTGCGAGTCCAGATGGCATTGCGAGCCCAGTTCTCAACTCGCAGGTGAGACCTGCGAGTCCAGATGGTCTGCGACCTGAGATCTCAGCTCGCAAGTCTTGTTGACCTGCGAGTTGACTTCTCAATTCGCGATTTCGACTTTAACTTGAAATCGATACTTGTACAATAATATTTAACAAATAATAATAACAAGTTAATATCATATATTTACAAGTCTAAACCAATTATACAAGTTTGACAATAAATACACTAATCCTATTACAAGCTAGATCTGTTGTCACAATAACATGCCCCAACAATAATAGTGTCGCAGGTACTGTTCATGAGACACTAAAAATAGTGTCGCAGTACCTGTTAAAGTGACTATAAATACGCTATTGTTATCTCATTTGTAAGGGTGTTGATACATCTTAGTGTGTCTGTCAGTTGGTCGAGTATTGTGATTGTTAATGTAATTGAGTTTAGTTTAAAATTTAATTTTCTGTGTTATGCGACACAAGTCTTGTGTCGCATTACTTGTAATAGCGACATAGTTCTTATGTCGTATTAGTGATTGTAGCGACATAGTGCTTATGTCGCATTAGTCGGCCAGATTAGTATAAATACCCTAATTACACAGTAATTAGGTTAGACTTTTCATTATTAATTCTCTGTATTTTCTGCTGTATTTTCCTGAGAGAATTTATTGAAGAAATATAAAGTTCATATTACTTACTTGGTTCTTGATTATTGTTTAGCTTTATATTTAATTCAATCCAACGGATTCTACACGTGGATTGTTTGTAATGGTTTGATCAAAGATCGTCTAGGGATCTACAAAGGGCTTGAAAACGGTTAGAACCTGAGCGATTTGTATGTGAGATTAACAGAGAGTATTCAGAGCTTGTATTCATTCAGTTATCATTCAATATAAGCATTCGACTATTATTCCTTCATATTCACATACATACATTCGGTTCATATACAAATTTCATCCAAATTACTAAATTCGATCGAACAATTGGTATCAGAGCATTGGTTGAAAGATTTGGAAGTGACTACATGGTTCAATTGCACGAATCAAGCTCAAATTCGAAAAAAATTTCAAAATGGGTATTTGAAGAAGAACTTTCAGTTTTGTGATCAAAGTCATAAAAATTGTGTGTTTCTGTACAATTAAAGCATCAACGAAGCTTCTAATAGTGATATACAACAAAGAGGAACAAGAATTTACGGTGAAATCACACAATTTCTTAAATTTGATTCAAAAGTTGAAAATGGTGGTTAAATTCAAATAGGATGTGTTTGAGATTGAATCTGATCAATTAAACCGATCAAAGTGTTCTACTAGTGTTAAGGATCATACTGGAATTAACTACAGGTTTCTATTTCAAGTTTTCTTAAATCTCAGATTTGGTGTTCTTAGTGAAGAAGATGATTAGTGAAACTTTATCTCTGAGACTTTATCTTGAGACTTTATCTTTGAGACTTTATCTTTGAGACTTTATCTATGCGAACTTATCAGTAGTGTCGCATTCATATACTTTTGCAAACTTATCAATAGTGTCGCACTCAGGATCAAACTTTGTTAAACCCGCATAAACATTGCGAACTTACTGATGCGAACTTATTTTAGTTTGAGAAAATTTTACAATTATAAAAATTTAAATTTGAGCTTCCCGTTGACTAATTTTAGTTTGAGAAAAATTTTATTTTACTCGGGACAAAATTCGAAAATTTTAGAGGGAAAATTCTTACGGATAAAATTTGAAATTTTCGATCAACATTTTTCTTAAAGAAAAGGATTCTTTAATCACTTCAAAATCTTTAATCTTTAAAAGATCAATTCAAGTAACAATTTTATGATGTCGAGAGACGGAATTGAGAGCGATTCTGATGAAGAACTATTCAAAGAGTGTGAACGTTTACAAGGTCTCTACAAAAAGATGCATACTAAATCAAGATCATCTCTGCAAAAGAAAGAGAGTGCTACGACAAGTGGTCAAAGAACATCAGAGTATTATGAGAAAAAGATGCTCATTGCACAGAAAGAGGAAGCGGAAAAAGAAATAATGGAAAATTGGGAAGTGAAGTATTGGGAAGAACATGCTCAAATAGTCAAGCTGACAGCTGAAAAGTCGACTATTGTGCATCAAGTCAAGCTTCTTGAAACTCAAATGGAAACACACTCTGAGGTACACTCTAAAAGTCTAACTGAGTGTCAAAACAAATTAAACTCAGTAATCGAAAAAGTTGATAACCTGAAAAAGGAGCTTGCAAATAATCTTGATATCTTAAAAACTGTGAGTTGGGAAAGAGATGTTTTTAAATTTCACAGGGATGAGTATCTCAATACTAATGAGAAACTTGAAAAAGAAAATAAATCTTTAATAAATGAAATTCTTGAAATTTCATCTCGATGTAAAGCATCAAAAGACGTTGAAAATCGTGTTAAACAAAGGTATGACCATGCAATTGCTGAAAAATTGATATTAGAAAGCAAAATCAAAGAACTTCAAGATAGATTGCTTAAATGTGGTCAAACTGATCAAACCATTTTTCTCAATAAACCTAAGGATATCAAATTCTATAATCCAAGAGAATGATTAGGTTTTGAAAATCCCTGCTATTTACAAAAAGCTATTTCTAAAGTACGTACCTTGTATAACTACGGTGACATGGGAAGTATTTTAAAAATGTTTTTTGTAAAAGCAACTAATAAAGAAGAAGTTATTGAGAACTTTAATAGAGCTAAAGTTGAAAATGCACAATTTTCGTTCAATTATAGAGAGTTAAATGCGAGTTATTTTCCAAGTTGTTCAACACCTGTTATTGATCAAGACTAGGTTATGGAACAAGTGGTTAAAAAAAATTTTATTTTCCAAAATTAAAATAAGTGATACATGATGGTTTTTACTCATACTCAGAGTAAAACCCGATCTTCAAAAGAAAAAGAGATTTTGTTTTTATAACTCACCTTTATATGTAATATTTTATAAATCTTATACATATGTTAAGGGGGAGTATTTTTCAAAATCCAAAACTTTCAAGTGTTCAAATCTATTTGCATATTGCACAACACTTTGAATGATTCTTAAAGACGTTTTGAGATTCCAAAGATTGATGGATAATCAGATCACCAATTTCAATCAAATTATTTGGCAAAATGTTGTTTTCTGTACTAAGAGTGTTAGTTTCCAAAGGAGTCACTTTCAGAGCCGGTTGGATTTACCAAAGGAGTCACTTTCCAAAGATATGATGAAAGTTTAAGTCTTAGAATGAGGGAAGGTGAAAATACTAGTACAGAACAACATATTTTTAAAACAAATGCCAACTGAGGGTGGAGTTGAAAAATTGAGTAAGGTTGAGTGAGGAGTGTGTGAAAGGGTTAAAAGAAAAAGAAAACCCTCACTAAACAAATAATCGCCGGGTAGCCACATCTACTATCGGAAATCATGTTTTGATTTCTGGTATTGAAGGAGACATCATGGACCCAGTGATGCAATGCACATATACCCTCCTAAGCACTCGAGAATTTCTTAACAAATTCTTGTTTTAATATTCTCATGGAGATTTTACACATAAGCTATCGACAACTCTGTTGGAGTTTGTTGATATTGAAACAAGAGGACAGTCTGCTCCAGTCCCTGACATCATTAATGCACTAATTGTGTCTAGAGCCTGAAAAGAATATAATTTTAGGACGCATGTGTATTATTACACTCCATGTCTAAGTGACATTATGCATATCTATGTGATATTGCCGGAACATTCATAGTGATACCTAAAATGGTACTCCACAGTGATTGAATGGAAATCCTACCAATGCTAACATCAAAGCCAACATTGACCGTAGGTCACTCAATTAAAACATTTAATTGATTCAATTGATATGTTAAACTGGTAATCTCTGTGACCCATGATTTACAGTATATTCATAAATGTGTTTTCTGATTATACAACCAACTTTTCTGCGATTACTTCAAATGAATTGTTGTTTACCCTTTGGTTACAAAATAAATTTGATAACACCCCTCCACAAGCTTAGAAGATTTCATATCACACAAGACAAATCTTAATTACTATCAAGAGGAGTGACAAGAAGTTTACAAGCTCAAGACATACAGTCAGGAAACAAAGCATACAAGAGATTCAGTCAAAGAAAGGATTTAAAAGAAAACAATCTTTGGTGAAGATTGGATTCAAACCTTGAAAATTGAAAGAAATTAGAATTTTAGAATTCAAATGAAAGTTCTAAGATCTCTAAGATAAAGAAATCAAAATACAAAAAGGATCAAAAAGGATATGAGTGATAGAAATTCAAAAAGTGATAAAGCTCCAGAGAAGTTTATATCCAAGGGGAGCCATCAAGAAATTCAGAATTGTGAAGAAAGATCTAAGGAAAGAGAAAGCTAGAACTCAAAAGAAAGTTATAATTCTCCATGTCAAAGACATACAAGTACAAGAGTCAGAAGACAAAAGACTTCTCAAATAAAAAGGCAGAGATTACAAGATTCTCAAGATTGCAAAAGAATTCAAGATCAAAGCACAAACTCAAAGATACAAGATGCTAAATCCTTGGGGGAGATTGTTAGATATAAAATAGGATTTGCACTTGTACATCTGAGACACTATTAGTGAGACACTAGCTGAGACACTATCTGAGACACTAATAATAGTGTCGCAGGTACTGTTCATGAGACACTAAAAATAGTGTCGCAGTACCTGTTAAAGTGACTATAAATACGCTATTGCTATCTCATTTGTAAGGGCTTGAAAACGGTTAGAACCTGAGTGATTTGTATATGAGATTAACAGAGAGTATTCAGAGCTTGTATTCATTCAGTTATCATTCAATATAAGCATTCGACTATTATTCATTCATATTCACATAAACATACATTCAGTTCATACACAAATGTCATCTTATGTGTTGTTGCCAATTCGACTTTCTTAATTAATTGTTAGGCCTAGACTCCACTCAAATGATACGATCAAAATCTTGTCTCTTCACTTTTAAATACTTTTCTCAATTGACTTTTACCAAACTCAAGAATGAGTGATAGTAATATTCAGTACCAGAATCGATGTAAATAGCGACGATAAAAATCGTCCCTGCAAAAACCTCGCATCTAAAACCTTTAGTGACAATTAATTTTTTTAGCGACGACTTTGTGGGCCATCTTTTTGCCCATCAAAGGCAACTTTAGCGACAATTTATCGTCACTAAAGGGTTTTATATGATTTTCATAAATACCTTTAGCGATGATAAATATAGTCGCTAAAGCGTTCCAAGTCATCGCTAAAGCCACTATAAATTTGGGTGGTAACCTACTGTTTTTTTAAAACTCCCGTTGAATAATCAAATTTTCGAAGTTTTCTCAATTAAAACATAACTACACAAACATACTAATTATCCATAGTTTAAACATAATAAGAACCATCCGAATGTTCAAGTTTAACGAGTAAATTTAATAATTATTTGATAAAAGATTGTCTCCACAAAACCTAAAAACTGACTAACCAATCAACTTACTCCTCGTCTTCTTCTTCTTCCTCGTCTTCACCAAAGTCTTGCACATCTAACTTATGAAACGAGGGAATACTAATGTACACGTCCTTTCTTGTGATTGGCCGCTTGTGGATGGAGATGCATGACCCTACAATTTTCTACCGCGTCTGGGATTATGCCTACTACACTCGCCCAACACTTGTGATAATATTTTATTATCATTCAAATTCCTCAGTCGGGCATTTGGCAACTTCACCTTGTCCCCCTAAAAGTTACAAAACAAGAATAAGTCGTAGTGTTTAGTTTTTGTTACTCAAATTACCCATTTGACCCACTTCATTCATATTACCACTTAGAGACCCATTTCACTATAACTCACTTGCCCCATGTGAGCCAATTGACTTACAACCCATTTAGTTTTTATTACTCAAATTACTCATTTGACCCAACTGACCTATAATAACTGGTCCCATTTGACCCTTTCAACCTATAACATTTGTCCCATTTGACCCATTTAACCTATAACGCGCTTGACCACTAAAATACGATTTTGATTATATTAAATGATAACACCCACCGTGATATCTAGCAACAGATGCCATCTGCAAAAATACAAGTATACGAAACTACATAATAACATCAACAACCAATAACAATACTAACTAAACGCATACACTTTTAACAAATACATAGACGTTAACAATACTAACTAAATGCATACGTTTAACAATTCTAACTAAATACATACACTTTAACAATTTTAACAAAATTCAATAAGCTTACATATATAGAAGACTTAATTCCACAATTATATACATCCAATTCTAACTACAAACTTTAATAATTGTAGCTGTATTTCATGAGGATACAAATCATAATTTTAATTATTCCAACATGTAACATACACTTTAATTCTTTATACTTAACAAATACATAAACTTTAAAAAATACATATATTTAACAACTACATACAATTTAACAACTCATGTACTTTGACAAATCTATACACTTTAACAAATAAAAACACTTTAAAAATCTATACACTTTAACAAATAAAAGCACTTTAAAAATATATACACATTAACAAATCTATAAACTTTAACCAAAACTATATACTTAAACAAATACATAAAATTTAACAAAATATATACACTAAATTAATTTAACAATATACTTAAAAAGATACATACATTTTATCAATTTAACTAGTTAACAAAATTATACTAACAAATTCAAAGAGTCATTCAAACATACAATCAATTTATCAAATCGCAAAATTAACAAAAAAATAACAAACTTCACAAGTTAGAAAGACGTTGAGTGGTGGTGGTAAACAGTAGTGGTTGGAGTGGATGTCGACCGGAGGTGAAGGGGGTTTCCGTGGGTGAAAGTGGTGGTGAGGGGGTGAAGGTGTGGTGGTGAAAGTGGTGGTAAATGTGGTGGTGAAGATGGGGTTTTTTTGGGTGAATTAAGGTGGGTTTTGGTGGGGAAAGAGGGTAGGTGCAACGACAGCTGGAAAGAAAAGTGAGGGAGATAGGGTTGGAAAATGGAGAAAAATATAAGATTGGACCAGTTTCATTTCAACACCAGGCTTCTGCGATGATTTAGGGCCTTTAGCGACGATATTATCATCGCTAAAAGGCTGACCAGGAAAAGGTAAATTTTTGAGGGATTTTCAATTTTTTCGTGAAAATCTTAAGGGACGATAAAGTCGTAGCTAAAGCTCATAATAATTTTAAATTATGCCTGTAACATAGAAACTTTGTTTATGAAATTATTCTAACATAACTCAATTCAATTAGTGTTTAATTCATTAAAATATATATATATATATATATTAATATTCTAAAATAATTGTTAGATAGTTACATAATTTATTATAAAACCTAAACGCTAACCCTAAACGATAAACCTAAAACCCTAAATGATAAATGCTCAACGGTAAACACTAAAATAAACTAATTACTTTTATAATTACATAATTTATCATTAAAAAGTTCATATGTCGTATGTTAATTAAAACGAGGTAATCATAAACCTAAACTATAAACGCTAAACCTGAACCATAAACGCTGTCACTAAACGATAAACCTCAAACGCTAAACGATAAACCTCAAATCCTAAACAATAAACCCTCAATGATAAACACTAAACAAGCCAACTACTTTTATAATTACATAATTTATCATTTAAAATTTTATATGTTGCATTGTTAATCAAAAGGATATAATCATAAACCTAAACCCTAAATACTAACCCCTTAACGATAAACATCAAACCCTAAATGCTAACCCCTAAACGAAAAATCTCAATCAATAAAAGATAAATACTAAACAACCCACTACTTCTATAATTAAATAATTTATCATTTACAAGTTTATATGTCGTATCTAAGAAAAAAATTAATTAATTAATTAATTAATTAAAATAAAATTACATCTGCAACGAATTTATTGTCTCTAAAGAGTTGCCGTTAAACTTTCATTGGAGCAAAAATATAAAGTAAAAATTAAAATAAAATCACTTTAGACATGATTTTATCGTCCCTAAAGTTTGGGCGGGAAAACGAAAAATTTTGGAGCCAAAATATGAAGGGAAAATAAAATAAAATACCTTTAGCGATGATTTTTATCGTCACTTACGGTCGGGCTTGTTGGTGCAAAAAGTCTTATGTCAAACATCTTGGTTAAAGACTTGGAATATTTGATTGTTTATGTGTCACACCCCGCTAAAGCGGAAACATGAGATGTAACAGTACAATGATTTCATAATCGAAAATTACAAAAGTTCCCCATTCAACGGTCTACAAATAACACATTACATTAAGTCTTACAAACGTTTACAGCTCAAAAGTACATAATCTAATCATGCGATTACATCCAAAAGAAACAAAATCTGTAATACTACAGCAGGATAGATTACAAAACAGGTTTAGCTTCAATTGCCATCTTATGGCCAAGTCCTGAAAAGCATGTAAAAAAAATAAACGGGTCAATTATGAAACATAGTTGGTGAGTAGACAGATTTTGTGTAATGAAAGACCTTTACTACGTGATTTGTTCGCAAAATAGTCTGTCTAGAGACGAGGCTCATATAAGAGCGATAATCATCCAATAAGTTCTTGAAATCAAATTTAGGATAGATAAGCGCTATTACGCGGGTAGTTATAAAAAGTGGTTCTTTAAGAACGTGGCTCATTTAAGAGCGATACTCATGAAAAAGTTTGATTCATTTGTGAATCGATGGTTTATACACAAGAGAGGTTCATTTAAAAATGATTCCATTTGTAGTTCAATTACATTTTAAAGTCATGTTTCGTTTGTAGCATCATGCTCATGTTTTCAAGAAATGTTTTATAAAACTCAAGTTGTCATATTTATAGTTTCAACGGATCATCAATCAATGTTAAAATGTTTATAATACCAACAGATTGTCATGTCAAGGTTTATAAAAATACGAGGAGTTATCATGAAATCATGTTTATCATTATCCAAAATCACAAAGAAATATAATACCAAGTTTGTGAAAGCTCATGCTACTAGGTTTATAGTTTCAAAGAGTTATCACGTCAAAAGTCGAAATGTTTATAGTCGTTTTGAGTTATCATGCTATCACGTTATAGTGTCTATAATCACAATTAATTATTATGCTTGAGTTCACAACCAAGCCTCGACCGATTTCAATACCCCAAAGATATGCCCTATAGTCGGCATTTTAGAACGATGAAATGTACTCACGTGGCCACGTGAGTAGGGAGGTGGCCTGCTCCCAAATTTTACTATCCATATGCATCAATTGGCTCACATAGAGTTAATGGTTATGTAAAAGTTACAAACCGGGGACTTTAGATACGATAGATAAAACAAGCATATAATCATGTTCGTAAAAATAGTAAACGTTCAAGATATTGTTTTGTAATTAAGCATAGCATGAGTATAGCATTTGTAAATCGAGTATAGCATAAGCATAGCATTTGTAAATCGAGTATAGCGTAAGCATAGCATTTGTAAATCGGGTACAGCATAAGCATAGCATTTGTAAATCAAGTATAGCATAAGCATAGCATTTGTAATCAAGTAAAACATTTAAAATCAGTTAGACATGTTTTTCACCCCAAAACATTTAAGTAAAACGTTAAAAAGAGGGGCTGTGAATACTTACAATTTAGAGTGATCGTACGGATGGATGTAATGCGTGTGCCGATCGGGGATGACTCCTATCTAAGTCCTAAGAACATGTAGATCCATATACTGATCTTTTAATCAAATCGTTCACTAATCCCACGTGCGGAATTCGTAAGATCAAATCAAACACAAATATAAAGTTCAAACAAATAAGAACAATGAACAATTCACTTTATATTTCTTCTAACAATTCTCAGTCAAGATTTACAGCAGCAAAACGCAGAGAAAATATTATCTAAAACATCTAACCTAATTACAAAGTAATTAGAGGTATTTATACAAATCTGGCCGACTTATGCGACATAAGCCTTATGTCGCAGAGATCACAATTGCGACATACGCACTATGTCGCAACTACAACTAATGCGACACAAGGCTTGTGCCGCATAACACAGAAAATGTAATTCTAACTAAGTCAATTACATTAACTAACACATTACAGACTCGACTAATTGACAGACACGCTAAGATGTATCAACAAACTCCCCCGTGTCTTCAGCTTGGTCTTCAAAATCTTCATTCAAACCCAGCCTGTTGGAAATACACCGCCAGCATGTATTCATGTGTTACACAAACATTGACAATCCTCTGAAATTGAAATGCGATCTTCTTATTCACAGCATTCCTTTCATTGAAGCGAATCGGATTATCAAATAGTTTCCTCAAGTCTTTTGATGACATGTTTATCAAGCTCATAGGATCAAACACTCGAAATTGAGCTTTCTTCAAACCGTACAGCGAGTTCCTCTCAGGTTGCTCCATATCAGGAACAAAAACCAAAACTGCCTCACCGGTGTGAGCATCAAGTTCCCAGTAGTGAAATCTTCTCAAAAAATCAATGGGAACCACTTCCAGAGGAATAATCTTCAAACAGTCAGCTGGAGGATAGCGCATTCTGCATATCGGCTGCTTGGTCACTGGGTCTATCCTTTTCTTATAGATATACCTAGTTCCCAAAGTCGGTTTGATGAAATTGTATATCTTTGTACGTATTTCTCGCTGCAAAGTGGTTTGGATAAAATTTGCACGGTCATCTCCAGACGGATTAATCAAAGAGAGTTGAGCAAGACGATTGACTTCTCCTTTTGGCAGAGTGCTCAGCTTGGTGAATGATCTCTTGAAATACTGGGTACCATCTAGTCTCTTGATCATAAACACACCATTGGACACCTTCCAACTCTTTATCAATCCAGTATACGCCCCACTAACCTTGTATGATTTACAAGTAACCGGCACTTGCTTTCCATCTTTTCCATGCGGCCACCATTTTGCAAGTTTCTCAGCTCTTGTCTCAGTAGTTTCAGTTTCTGGAACCTGAGTCTCTCACGTTCCTTCAGCAGGTGTCTCGGATGCTTCTTCAGTTTCATCTTCAGAAGAATCAGTCTAAATAGTAGGAGCATCATCATAAACCTCATTTTCACTTAACCCTTCCTCTTCAACATCAACATCATCATTTACCTCAAATTCTTCATCCTCGTAATCCGAACTGACTTGGTTTACCATACGTTGTATGAAAGAGAGATCTGCACATGAATAATCAACAGCCAATGGTCTCGGCTGGCCTGGTGTGTGGTGCACAGGGAAGTACTCTAAAGTGGGCATTTCATTACTATGTTCAATATGTACATCTTCATTTACAGACTCAGACCTCGGTCCACTTGGTTGTATTGATGGACCAGAGGGAACAGACTCCCCCAGACCAAGTGACCGGGTCTCAAACTCCCTAAACTTAACCTCTAAATCGGTAATCCAGGAGGTTTGACTCTCAATCAGTGCAGCTTGAGACTGAATGATAGAAGCTTGATTGTCCACAGTCTTTTGCATTGCCTCGATCCGTTCCAATAATTGCTTGAGAATGTCCGGATGAGGTTGCACTGGAGTCTGCAACTCTGAAGGCCCTGCAGATGAAGAAGTACGAGGACGACTTGTAGTAAGCAAGTCCTCAGAAACAATATAAGTCACATCCTCACGGGGCCTTTTGCCCGTCGAGCGAGGAGGAGAAGCAACATAATCCTCAACATCTTGAAATACATCATCTGAAAGATCAATTTGAGGAGGTTGTTGAACAGGTGCCTGGCGAGGAGGGGAAAGTGGCCTTTGAATTGGAGCCGGATCTGCAAATTCATCACCCTCCGGAGGCACATAGGCCTCATTAACAATATGGCCAAACAGTGGCACATCTGGCGGGATCGGTGCGCCCCGAGCATATTGACCGGAAACCACGAAGATACGGGTATTCATCGGTGTTGGGCAAAACTGGTGTTGCGGGTCCACCAGTAAACCCGGGAGCAAGTGATTAATGAGTAGTTGAACAAAACGTGGGTATAAGGCCTACTGTCCCTCCCCTGCCTACGCGTTGTCTACCAAAATCCGAAAAATGTAACCCGAGAAGTTGTAGGGTTTGTTGTAGACCAATGCAAGCATAGCGGATGCTGTAGACAGGCTCATTCCATCAAACCCGGCCTCCTGCCAGAGAGGCAAACAATCATGACGTGCATCAAGTAACGCCAGACCGAGGTGAGATAGGCCTTGCGGTATTGATCACGAGGAACACCCGGATAGCCTAGGCGAGCCATACCCCCAGCAATAAAAGAATGGGCATAAGCCACCGGCATCTCTGAATCATCAGGAAATTGGAAGAAATCCCGAATGATCTGTTCAGAGAGAATAATCTCGCGATCTTGAACCTGAGAGATAATCCGGGTAAACGGGAGATCCGAGTTGACACTGGCCTTTGTCTAGAAGTCGGAGACATGATCACGGTAGATGGTGGTGGTGGCCGTGATGGCAGTATGAATCCTTGATCGGCGAAGAAAAGCGATCATCAGGCGATACGGCGCCGCCGATTCTTTCTCATCATCAAGGAAAGCCGTGACATTATGTCTCGGTTCCCAGAAAAAAGCGTTCACATTAGCCATATCTGTAAAAGCACAATAAACTCGGAAGCCATTAGGCATAAACACTTTTTTTTTTAAATGTTGACATTTTTGAAATAAAAATGTACTGCGACACAAGCCTTGTGTCGCAAGATATAAGAGCGACATAACGAGTTATGTCGCAGTTTAGCAATTAAATCAATTTAATGATTTTTAGCGACATAACGGTTGTGTCGCACAACAGAGCAGCGACATAAGGCAGCGACATAGAAATTGTGTCGCACAACATGTCAGGGACATAAGTCAGCGACAGAACGATTGTGTCGCATAAATGCAGCGACATAAAACTGAACAGAACCTGCAACACAGCGGTTGTGTCGCAGGTTGTGTCGCAATGATGAACACGATGAAACCCAGAATTTTCAGATGAAAAAGTTTTGGGGTTTTGAGTTTCAATCGATTCCAAAGATCCACATGCATGTTAGGAGCATTATTCAACAAGCCGTTTAATTTTGCAAACATAAGAAACCCTAAAAAGCAGAAAGATTAAATGCAAATGTTAACATGAATACTGAGTAATAACGTGTAAAACTTGTACCTATCGATGCGGAAAAGTAAGGAAAGCAGTAAACAAGCAAAGAATCGAAGTGAAATCCACAAAACTTGCACAAAAATTCGAAAATGTTGAACCCGTGAGTTGTGTCGCAGGATCTAGTTGTGTCGCAGTGTTTTGAGTTTTGTGTCGCAGATAATTAAAATTAATTACAGCGACACAAGGGTATTTATACTCGAAACACAATATGCGACATAAGGCTGCGACACAAGCATTGTGTCGCAGGTTTGGCAACACAATGTGCGACACAAGGGTTGTGTCGCAGGAGTCAATCAAGGGATAAATTTAATTTTTATTTGTGACACTTATAAGAAAAAAACAAAAGAAACAGATATATAATAAAATAAAATAAAGGAACGTGTTGAGAGGTGCGTATCTAGGGATCAGATTAGAAAGACAGGCTCGCGTGACAATGTCAAATTTATATTCGATTATCAGTATATATATCCAAATTTAAATTTATCAAGCAAAGTTAAAAAGCCTGAGAAACAGTCTGTAACAAGACGATTATCGGTATTGTTTGTCCACTTAAACGTGTAACACACTCAACTTCAAGCTTAGCAGTTATTGTGAGAGTGAGTTTGTCTCCGTGAATCCCACATAGATATACTCCTAGTATCAAGACATGCCCAAGACTTCGATTGTTTAGAGAAAGTATTTGAATTCAATTTTTTTTAAGAATCAAGCCAGCGGTGACAGGTCTGTACATACGTACAACAAAGCGACTTAAACTTGATTCAGGTTGAAGCAAAACCAGACTTGGTCAAACCATTTGGCGACCTTGTTAGGTATCTTTGATTTTATAAGACTTTTAAAGTACTTTGACTTTTGTTTGCTTAGTTTTTGAAAGTATGCTGACTGAAACCAGGTTTGTACAGACGTACAACAGAGGAAACAGACAGCATAAATCCCCAAATGTTGTCATATACAAGCTCAGGTTAATAGAAGCATGGCAAGCTGAGACATAAGAATTAAGACATATTGTCATACATCATATGTTGGTCATCACAAAAGAATAAACACATATTAGAGTATTTCTTAGTTGCTCAAAGAGGAGTATGAAAATGCCTACCAGTACATCGTGCAATGATACAAGTGTCTATAAGGACATGTATAACATATACGAGATAAACCTACTGATATATCAAGGATAAATCTTAAGATTGTCGTTTGAGGAGTGTCTCCTAATGTACTATCATATCCCTAGTTGTTTACAGACACACCTAAACGTTTTTTATAAATGTTGCAACGTTGTTTTTCTTAAATGCTAGTAAGCACAAAGAATGGCTATTGCTTTACCCGTTTTTTTTTTTTTTTTTTTTTTTTTTTTTTTTTTTTTTTAAGTTAAACAGAAGAACATAACATAATAAGGTCACAGATATTACTTTTGAATTTGAAAGAAACGTAACCCTATCATGTTGACAAGCTCATCGAAACGAGCATGGGAAAAGGCTTTGGTGAACAGGTCGGCATTCTGCTTAAGGGTATCTATTTGGACCAGATCAATTAGGTGTTTTTCATAGCAATCACGAATGAAATGAAACCTAATTTCTATGTGTTTGGTCTTAGAGTGTTGGACAGGATTACGTGTAATACATATAGCAGCAGTATTATCTATATGAATGGGAGTCATAGTTAAGAGTAAACCGTAATCGCGCAACTGATGTTGTATCCAAAGAACCTGGGAGCAGCTACTACCAGCAGCAATGTATTCAGCCTCTGCAGTTGAGGTAGAGACAGTCGTCTGCTTTTTACACTACCATGAAACAAGCCGAGGTCCAAGAAATTGACAGCCACCAGAAGTAGACTTCTTATCCATATTGCAACCACCATAATCCGAATCCGAGTAGGCAATGAGCGCGAAGGTTTTCACATTAGAATACCATAGACCAAGAGTTGGTCTATATTTGAGATAAGCAAAGATTCGTGTAACCGCCTTCATGTGAGATACCTTCGGTTTAGCCTGATACCTGGAACAGAGAGAGACGGCAAAGGCAATGTCCGGACGTGATGCAGTGAGATACATCAGAGAACCAATCATAGATCTGTAATCTTTCTCCGGACAGTCCTCTTCATCCTCTGCTGGACCAAGGTGATGATTCAGCTCTAAAGGCGTCCCACAGGATTTACAGTCAGTCAAGTTATACCGTGTCAACATATCATTGACATACTTGGACTGATGAATGTAAATCCCCTTAGCGGATTGCTCGACTTGTACACCCAAGAAGAATTTCAGTTCCCCCATAGCACTCATCTCAAATTGTGACTTCATGATCCGCTCAAAGTCACGACACATTTCATCCTTTGTAGAACCAAAGATGATGTCATCCACATACACATGTACTAATAATAAGTCATCCCCGTCATGCTTGATGAAGAGAGTACTGTCGATAGTGCCACGTACAAATCCATTCTTCAACAGATGAGTCGCAAGCCGCTCATACCAAGCTCGAGGAGCTTGATGAAGACCATACAACGCCTTGTCCAGCTTGCACACGTGAGTTGGATGAACGGAGTCTTCAAAACCAGGAGGCTGTTTGACATAAACCTCTTCAACCACCTGACCATATAGAAAAACACTCTCCACGTCAAGCTGATATACCCGAAATCCTTTGAAGGAAGCGTACGCCAGGAAAATGCTGTGACAACCCTAAAAGTACGGTTAATTCCGTACATCATTATCACGTGCATTTAGGCTAATTCCCTATTAAATTAAAGTGAATTCGTTTTTATCAAACAAAGTCTAGCACAAAGCCTGTGTTTGCATATGAGATGCAATTAAATAAAATGCGAGAAGCATTCGAGAATTTTGAGAATTAACCGAGAGATTCGGTAGAAATCAAATTACACGAACGTTGGTGATCTATTTTAGAAAATAACGTAAATCTATTAAATTATATAGTCGTTATTATTATATTGATAATTATGCTAAGAAATAGGCATATGAATTTTTAATATTCAATAAACGCTCACGTAAACTAGAAAACGTGTAACGGACGAGTTAAATTGTGAATATAACCGAATAGGATATCAATCAACTTCTGACTACTATTGAGACCGAGTAATATAAGGTAAATTACTATTATTAAGCTAAGTTAGGGCATGAAATGCCGAGAAATCGAATCAAACGATTTTACCGATTCAATTATTACAAAGGCGTAGAAAATCCCCGGTTAACGATAAACGAAGTATCGATAATCACCCGAATATGGCTTCAATCAAATTATGACATCCTAATAACCTTAATCTATTCTAATTAACCTTAATCTACCTCAATTTATCCTAATTAACCCTAATCATACAATTAACGCTAAACTAATCGCAATTAACGTTTAACGACCTAAATATCTAGCCTAATCTTGGATTAACCCTCAAAAGGGCCCCCCCCCCTTCCTCCTCCCTCCTAGAAATCAGCCAAGAAAGGGCCCTAGGGACCCCTTTGGCTCTCTCCTTGTAATCCCTAAAACAAGGAACAAAGGCCACGCATTCTTGTCTCCACACTTGGCCCCCTTTCCCTTCACTTCCACACACACAAACACTCAAACACTCAAACTCTCTCCCTCTTTTCAGCCCTCTAAACCACGAAATTCTGCAGCCCCAAACCTCCTTTCTTGCTCAAGAAACACCACCATAAGTCTACCATTACACCACCACTCAACCACCATACAACCACCATCAACCACCATGAACCACCACCCCTAAAACACTTATATTGCTCTCATTTTACTCACAAAAACGTGCATATACTAATCTCATATCATTTCAAAAATAAAAGAACCCAAACCCATGGATTTGGAAGCTAGGAGCTCAAGAACACCAAGTCAAACCTTCATCTAGCTCAAAAATCGCCTTTTAGTGCATTGTAAGGGTGTTTCTACCTTAAACTCCTTATATTTCTTGATAAAATGCTTATATAAATGTTAGAATATGTTTAGATGTTCACTCTTGCTATAATCAAACTTAAAAAGTCATATTTATATGTTTTATAACAAAGTATTGCTAAAAAGAAACAAAACAAGCACTTAAACAACAAACTGAAAAACGTCAGAAACTTTACCCAACTTTGGAGCTAATTAACTTGGTCAAAAATTTACCAAATCTTACGTTTCTTGAGTCTAAAATTAATTTCAAAGAGTTATCTTTCCAACCCAAGTGGTTTCGTAATTTTTAGACAGGTATTGATATTTTAAAATGAATTTCTAAGAAAATGTGTACAATCTGTTCTTTTGTGACAGAAAATGACCTAACTTTGGAAGGTCATAACTTTCAAACCATAGATCTAAATGAGTTGATTCTTTTTCCTAAAGGTCATATATTGTGTTAGCTTTCCAAGTTGTATTATTACACTTCATGAATGTAAGTAAAACTCCGTATGTAAGCAGATCTTTAACCTACTGTCCATGAAAATACCTGCTGTACCTTTGTGTAATATTAAATATGTTTGAACCACTTAAACTTAACCAAAAATTACGAATCTTATGTTTTTGGAAAACTAAGACGTAGAAGAACATATGGTAAAAGTTTCATAAAAATATAAGCTTTTTTGACTAGTCAAAACCGTAGCCAAAGATGGAAAAATTTCTGGACAGAATCTGTTAGAAGTGGACAAATGAAACTAGAAAGGACAAAAATGATAAAAATCATATATTAAGGGCTTTTGATATAAAAATTTGTATGATTCATGTATTTAAACATAAAACAAGTATTAGAACAAATTAGAACAAGATCTAGATTATTAAATCTTAAATCACCAAAGTTATGTGTTAAAAATGAGATAAATGAGACTAGGAGGACTAAATTGCAAAAACCATAAAATTTGAGGACTTGTGAATGAAAATCAGTAGGTCTAGATGTATTATGGATAAGATCATGAATTAAAATGTTAAAAACCAATACTTAGATAATTAAATGCCAATTAAAACCGAAACCGTGAGTTAAAACGCGAAAATATGGAACTTAGGGAATAAAAGTATAAATTTAATAAGTTATGAGTTTAAGGTATGAAATCAATAAATTAAAATTTAATTTAGTATAATCCGTGATTTAAAATATTAGAAACGAGATTTGTACGATTAAAACCCGATAAACCCGAGAGTTAAGTTAAAAACGGAGTTAAAATGACTTAGACGATATTATAACGACAAAAGTATTATAACGAATATTGATAATATATATATATACCTATATGAGTATGTTTATATATATATTGAATAAATGACATAATGATACTTATATAAATGTAAGATTTCTGAATTAAATACGAATCATGAACCTTGAATCAAATGTAACAAAAACGTATATATAAATGTGTGAATATATATAAGGAAATCAAAAATTCACGTTATTAATATAATACGTATGAAAAGGTATTTTTAACGTCGACTTAAACGAGTTTTAATGTTTTGAAAACTAATGAGGATCACAACGTGTCGTTTTCTTTTAAAAAGAAGTTACATGATATTCAAGCCCGTTGATGGCAAATTTATAAACCTAGTTGAGTGAACAACTAGCATAGACTGACTATTGAGTCGTCTACATGTATTGATATAAACTCTTGCGTTTAGGACGCTAAGAGACTTGATTTGGACATATATATATATAAAACTGCTTTGCTAGCACGCTCGGACTCAGGTGAGTTCACAGCCCCACTTTTACTGTTTTACTGTATTTCAACTTGGGGTGAAAAACATATAACTAATTTATGCGATTATTAAAACCTGACAACGTATCTTTATGGGCGACTAAATTCTTCATGTTGTAGCATAGAAGTCCTCTTGCTGACAATCACTATAACCATTAGTTAGATGACGTTAACCACTGAGTATACAGATAGTACTATCGGGGCTGACATCCCCATCCCACGTTTATTTTAGTTAGTCGCGCTAACTAGCGACGTTGTTTCGCACTTTGGGGACGAGTATACTTAACCGGTCCAAGGCAAACGAATTATATGTGAGTTGTGGTTTGGTTATAGGTTTAGTTCGACATATTAACTCGCAGGACCTAGCTAGTCTGCGGGGGATCACAGTCAGTGTTTGCTTTTATTGTTTTAAATTGAGAATAATCGCACAATAGGCCGTTGATGCCATTTTTGATCTATTGATGAAATGATTACTAAATGATGGTTTATGATCGAGTCATTAAACCTGTGAATTCACTCAACGTTATGTTGACCTTTTATAAATATGTTTTTCAGGGGAATTAGCTATGCCGTAAGACACATGCATATTGGGACCGTACCTGCCACAATAAATTAGGATGCCATATTTTAAATTTGAACAATGGGATTAATTGACTTGTAGTCTTATTTATGAAATCCTGAAACTTGTATTTTATTTAAAACGATGTATCCGATAACCTTGACAATTGAACTGCTCGATGAGCCGAAATGTTTGTAAAACTATTTTGGCATCCTAATAATATAGATGTTCTACAATAATCATACGCTCGAGGTAATGTTATTCGATCTTCGTCACGCCCCGAAAGCTTCCGCATGATTAACTGTAAATGTCAAATTTGGGGTGTGACAAATGCGGATAGATTCCAAACGAGCAACCGGGGCAAACACTTCATCATAGTCCAAACCTACAATGTGAGTGAAGCCCTAGACCACTAGACGTGCCTTGTTGCGAATAACAACGCCCCGATCATCCTTCTTCACACAATAAACCCAACGAGTACCAATGGGATGAACACCCTTGGGTAATGGCACCAATGTCCACACTTGCAGCTTTTTAAACTGTTGAAGCTCTTCCTGCATCGCCTCAACCCAGTATGGATCCTTCAACGCATCAGCAATCTCCTTCGGTTCAACTTGTGATAGGAAACATTCTTCAATTTGCGAAGCAAGACAGACAGGATCAGTGTCTGCAGCAGGTGAAGACGTCGAAGCAGATTCAGCAGCAACAAGTTGTCGTCTGGTCAACACTCCTTTTTGTAAATCACCAAGTATAGCATCAACTGGATGTGACACATTGATACGAGAACTCGGAATTGCAGTTGGAACGATGACAAAATCAAGGTTCGTAGAGTCAGCTTCAAGTTCGAGTTCAAGTGCAGGTAAGTCATCAAGGTCAGATGTAGGTAACGGTTCAGGTTCAGATACACGTGATTGGTCGGAAGCCTCAAACATTTGTTCCTCATCATTTGCAGGATCATGAACATCCTTAGTAACAGAAGGAGGCGGAGATTCACTAGTGACAACGGGATCAGAAGCGGGTGTGGCTGTAGGTGGTGAAGGAACAGAAATGGGTGAAGAATTCGAAACCGTATCCAACCCATGAAGCAGTGTCACCATTTCCTCTTCTTCATGCTTCTCAGGAAGATTGAAGGAATCAAACAATGTTTGATAATCAAACAAGTATTCAGGTCCCTTTCCCTGAGGGTTGTTAGTGTAATGGAAGAAGGTGACCTCAAAATGTTCTTCCACACACTTGGTCACAAGGTTATACACACGTTTGTTCGGTGAGTTGTTAGAGAATCCTAGGAAGACACCTTCACAGGATTTCTCACCAAACTTAGCAATTCGTTCCTTGGTGTGCATAATAGTGCATAAGCAGCCGAACGGTTCAAGAAACTGTAGATTTGGTTTTCTGTTGTTGAACAATTCATAAGACGTCTTGTTCTTCTTCTTAACCGTTAACACCCGATTCAAGACGTAGCAGGCGGTATTCACAGCTTCGGCCCAAAAGGTGATTTGAAGCTTAGAGTCGGATAGCATAGTTCGTGCAGCCTCAATCAACGTCCTGTTCTTACACTCTGCAACCCCATTCTGCTGTGGAGTCCTTGCGGCACTTAATTGGTGTACAATACCATTACTCAAACAGTACAGCTCCATAATCGAGTTCTTAAACTCTGTACCGTTATCACTTCTTATCTTTTTGATTCTCAACTCACACAAGTTCTGCAATTTATCGAACAGGTAGATGAGAATCTCAGGCACTTCATCCTTGGTCTTTAGAAAATATACCCAAGAGAAACGCGAATAATCATCTGTCACAACAAGGCAATAAGAAGCTCCTCCCAAACTCTTCTTTCTAACTGGCCCAAATAGATCCATGTGGAACAGCTCCAATGGCTTCTCAGTTGAATTTGCCAGCTTCGGTCTGTGAGACTTCTTGTGTTGCTTTCCTTTCTTACAAGGAACGCAATGATCATTCAGCCCAAAGGATTGCTTAGGGACACCTCGCACTAGATCATTCTTGATCAGGTAGTTCATCTTACGGAAGTGCAAATGTCCCATACGCCTGTGCCATAATAAAGATTCCTTTTCGGGAGCTTTGGATAGAAGACATGTGAGCTGTTTGGTTTCCACAGTACTCATGTCAAGAATGTAAGTGTCTCGCTCCCGAGGTGCCCTCAGTAGCACCCATTCTTCAAGGATTACAAATCCCGGCTTCAATATACAACACTTAGTGTCTGTGAAAGCAGTAGTGTACTTTTTATCGCACACTTGAGAGACACTGAGAAGATTGTGTTGTAATTGCTCCACAAAATTTACCTTCTCAAAGCTTAATATTCCATTGGTAAGCGTACCCTGACCAGAAATAACTCCCCCCTTATCACCAGCGAAGGCCACATAACCTCCATTGTAAGCATGAACTTCAGATAGCAGAGAGACATCACCAGTCATGTGTCGAGAACAACCGCTGTCGATATACCATTTACTGTTTTTTACAGATTCAGATTGTTGCGGCACCACAAACAAAGGTAAATTAGTTAGAAATGGAGACCTAAGCCTTGATAGTCTTGGGTACTCCAGTCACATCATCAACAACGACAACATCAGTCAAAATTTTATTTTCAAACATTTTAGAATGTTTGACTGATGATGTATTGTCGGATGTAGAATCTTTGCAAGATTCTTTAATCTTCCAAACCTGCTTTGGTTTGGATGCTTGTGAGTCAACAACTTTGAGCTTTAAGTTTTGCAAAGTATTTTGCTCAACTTTGTTGACTTTGATAGCTGGGACAGGAGTCTTTGAGTCTTTCACTGAAATAGACTTCTTTGAAAGATTCTTGAATTTTGAGACTCTCGGAACCTGTTTCCCAAACTGTTTCTTCGCAAGCACAGGACAATCATTTATCAAATGGCCTTGCTTTTTGCAGTAGAAGCAAGACCGATGCTCAACGCTAGATTGAGATTGAGGAATAAACCGATGAGCTCGACCAAAAGAAGCATTCGTTGAACAATCACATTTACGTGAGCATTCAACAGGAGAAGCTTTAGAAAAACTTTTAGAAGATTTATTTAAGATAGTCGTTTTAGAAACAATCTTCTTTTGAGGTTCAACTATAGCTTTACCTTTTCCTTTTGATATAGCCTGTTCATTTCTTTCGATAGTGATTATATGATTTTCAGGCTTGACATTTTTCTTTACTGGTCTAAACTCTAGATCAGTTATGTCCTCAATTTCAATTTCCTCTTCAATGATATGAGGAAGCACAGAAAGAGCCTTTCCTAACTTAGGCTCAACTATATTTTCAGACTTAATAATCTCACTCTGATGAATCTCAGCCTTAACAGGCTTAACTTTCTCAACCTTTTGAGTCTTACTTGTTTCAGACTCACTAGTATTAGCCCTAACTGGCTCGGGCCTACTAGTTTCAGGTTGTTTGGATGCAGTGATGACAGTTCAAGCCTTAACTAGCTCAGGCTTACTTATCTTGATGCTAACAGCAGGTTTGACATCTATCTTTGTAAAGATAGGCATCAAGTCATTGACATTATCCCTGACAGGCATGGGAAGATAGTCCTTAGGAGGCGGGACTTGATGAAAACCAAGTCCTGCCTTACTCTTAGTATCGGTCCTCTGTGCCTGTAGGATTTCATCAAAGACTAGAGAGGAGGTCGAAAAGTTGGAAAGCTTTTTCTTTAAATTTAGAACCTCAGTTTGAGATTCAACAAGTTCTTTCTTAACAGATGATAGCATATCAACGTAGCTACCAATTTCATCTTGTTGTTCAAAAATCTTAGCTTTCAGTTCCTTTTTCTCTTCCAAAACAGCTTTTAACTTTTGACCACTTGCCTTATCACTATCTCTTAACATGTTATTTGTTTCATTTAAATTTTCTGTAACAGTGTTAAGACGTGTGGTATCCTCTCTATACCTGTTTATCTGGTTAGTTAATTTTATGCATGATACACAGGATAATGGTTCATCATATACCTCATGCACTTCAGCCATCAGTGCTCGTTCTGCATCATCGTCATCTGGATCAGACCATTCCCAAGCATTGTTGGAAAGCAGTAGCGCAACGGAAACCATTGCCTTCTCATCAGATTTGGTCTTCTCTGTAAGTCCGTGTCTATTCGGATCGATAACGAGGTTATCTAACGTATTAAGGTGCGGAATCCGTCAATACTTAGTTATAGGATCTATAACGAATTGTTTCACAATTATAGTGAATCGGGTATCTAATTTTCTTCGTATTGATTATTAATCTCAGTTAAACGATCAATACCTAGCCTTTAGAAGGTTTAATTGCTCTGGAAAACTCAGGAAGTTCGTATGTGTATATTGGCAAAAGTTAATTAGGTTTGAAACCTAATTTGTATTTATAACCATCTCAGTTCGCGGGTTATGGGCTTCTGCGAACTGACTCGGTTCGCAGACCATTTAGGCCCAGCGAACTGACTCGGTTCGCAGCCCAAATTTGTCCTGCGAACTGACTCGGTTCGCGGTCAAACTTGGTCAACATTTTTCAGCTTTTTGATTTTTCACTCTAAAATGTTTTCCAACCACAGTTTTTCATTTACAATTCAAAACCAATATACAAACTCGATTACAATTCATACAAGACCTATTACGAGCTAAAGAGCCATTTTACAAGATAGATCTGTTGTCACAAAACATGTCTCAACAGACTCCCCCTTGACAATAGCTCTAGCTGTCTTAGTGTCTTGGTCTTCAAGTTTGTCTTTGGTAATCACTTGTAAATTTTACTTCCAGCATATATCTTCAGCTTGATGCATGTTTTAACCATTGACTGATAGTCTCGAGCAACATCTTCCCATCCTTCAATTGCAGTGATCCTATTCTTGTGTAACATTAATAGGTCAGCCCTTGATAAGTTCATCAGATGTCGTCGATCATAAATCTTTAAGATCTCGCTCTCTTCATACTCTACTTCATCATCATGTACAAACATGAGAGCTTCTCTAGTCACAGAATCAACAGACCATCTCTTCAATTTGCCTAAGATATCTTGAGGCATGGTCTTTAAAGGAATCTGCTGCATGCACTTAACAGCTGGATATACTTTCATTCTTCGACGCCTTCCAGTTCTTTTGCTTCTTTCATTAAGTTTTATTGTTTTTCCAACCCTCGGCTTAATTCTTTGAAACTTCAATGATCTACCCTCAGTCCTGATAACCTCCTCTACGTATCGTCCAAAAGGATCATTACTGGGGTTAATCATTTCCAATCTAGCCAAGTCTCGGATTTCAAAACGCGGTAAAGAACTGAAGACTGCAAGCTTCTTTTCAAAGTATTGAACTCCGTCATATCTTTTTATTGCGAAAAGCTTTAAGTCGGCATCGTAATACCATCCTATTATACTCCTTTTAGGTATACGTTTTCCAGTGATATCTACTTCTTTAATCCATGTCTTTTCCCTTTTTCTTTTCAAAGGTCTAAACATCGGATTATTCTTCAATTTCTCAGGAAGTTCATCATCGGATTCAGAATCAGTTGATTCACTTAGATTTTCATCTAAGTCCAAAACTCTTTCTCCATCCTCATCCTGAAAGATAACAATTGTCTTTGAGGGGCTTACTATGTGTTCATCGATGTCAGCATCAAGATCTACACCTTCATCTAACCCAGACTCCGAGACAGAAGACCAATCTTCAGGAGGTACAAACTCTCCCTCCTCTAGATCATAATCAATGTCTTCGTCTATCTCATCAAGTATATCATTATCAGAATCGGATAGATCTAGCACTTCCAAACCTATATTAGGTCATACACAAATAATCATTAATATTCTAATTCCTTTCATCGATTTCCCTGAATCAATCTAAGGATTTCCATATTAATCAATAGCAATTAATATCATAAATTCTTTTATTGATTTCCCTGAATCAATCTAAGAATTTTCTTATTAATTTCTTTGTGTATCTCGAATACATTATATGAACTTATAAATCTTTCATTGATCTTAACGTATAATTACAATCAATCTAAGATTTCAAAAGTCTTATAATATCAGAATATTAGTTAAATTTAAACACTAATGTATTGTGAAATGATCACCAAACATTCAAGCTTACCATTAATTAATTCTTCAGCATAAATAACTTGTCAGTCTGACGATTCTCAAGTCTAAAATGCAAAGATTATAGTAAAAGATTGACCGCCGAAACTAACTCGGGACACGCCACACGACTATTGTAAGTCGGTAGACTTTCGATCAAAATTCCACACAATTTTTATTAATTGTAACTTATTTAATTAACTTGTTATTATAAATCTCAAGTCGACTAAATATATTTAACTTGTAAAAATAAATCGCAAGTCTAATATATATATGACAAAATATTCTTAAGTTACAAATTACAGAGGTTGAAATAAAATTACAACTTAGTCTAAGTTAATGTAAACTTCACCTTCAGTTGCACCACCCTCTTGTGCACTTGTACCAGCACCACTTCCACTTGCCTTAGTAGACTCCCCCTGAATTATAGGAAGCTCACCAGTCGTTGACGGACCAGTCGGCTCTCTATCATCTTGTGAGTTGGGATCATCATCTGTGTCCTTTCGCCTTTTTCTTAGCTCTTCATCATCCTTACAGGCCTCATGACGCCGTTTCTTTATCAGCTCATCTTCGTCTCTGGCAACTTGATATGCCATAATCTCCCCCTGAGACAGCTGTCCCGTCAACAAACGGTTGACCATGCGTTCCAAACGGTCAATCTACCGCTGTTGATCAGCAGATTCACTTAATAGAAGCGCATGGGATCTCAACAAGTGAGTCGTTGAAGCACTTTGAGTACTAAGGAGAGCTGCAAGTTTGAGATTCTGAAATTCCAAAGCTTTAACCCGCAGTTCCAAAGTAGTGACACGGTCAGAAGCCCGAAGAGGAACGGCAGTTGCTGATTCAGTTGCAGTATCAGATGAGGGAAGATGTTTACCAATGAGAGCAGCAACATCAGCCAATAACAACCGTGCTGTGATAAGGCTGGCCTTAGTAGATTGAAGAATAAGAGGCTCCGAAGCAGCAGGCTTTGGCATAGGAGAAAGTGATAAAGTAGGCATTGGTGGCGGTGATGGTGTTGTCCGTACCGCAGGACGAGATAATTCGCCAATAGTCAATTGAGCAGTTGAAGAGCGAATGCGTTTGCGGCGGCTGGTTTGAAGAGGTAAAGCATCGTCCTCCTCAGAATCTTCATCAACCAAACTGTAATCAGGATCACGATCATCAACTTTGCGTTTGCCCTTTAAAGCAGGATCCATGATTAGTCTTGAACCTTGACGAACCATTCCTGACGGAATTCCCGTCAAAAAGGAAGGAGAAGGATCATCATCACTATCCTCATCCTCAGTATCAGATGCAGTGGCACCATCCTTGCTAAAGGCACTAGACGGTCCAGCATCTTGATCAGCTGAAGCCCGTTCACCCTCAGGTTGAACAACCTCTGGGTCGACTGTTTCGATTGCCTGAAAATTTTCCACCTCAAGTAAGAGTGGATCAGTGGCATCATCGTTCTGAATAAGAACCTCATGTAATACTTTAGCAGCAACATCTGGTTGAGCTGCTTGGTTCAACACATCTTCAATAAGCTCGTGCGGGCCGGGCTGTGGAGCAACAACCGCCGGCTGAGCTGGAACTTGTGCTGGAGGGGGTGGTTGATCTTGTAGTGGAGCATCGGCATCCAACCATCCATTGTTTGGTGGAGCTACATAATGTTCATCAAGAAGATGACCAAAAATATCACAAGCTTCCGGCTTGATCTGATCCGGACGACGAGAAGAATTAAGAAAATAAGCGTTGTATGTTCGAAGTCCGATCCTATCCACATGCAAATCTGACTGAATATTCAGCAATCCAGGAATGCGCTGAAGTATAATGATCATGCAAAAACGTGGATAGAGCATAAACTTGGAGCGAACAGCTCTAGTGATCTGCCCAATGAAAGAGCTAAAAATGTATGAGGAAAAACTGTATGGTTTATTATAAACCAGTGACAGTAAACCAGATAACAGCTCGGGGCTCAATTCATCGTATCCGCCCTTCTTGCTCCCGAAGATTGTCACAATAATATGGAACAGGAACCTCCATTGGCCAAGAACAAAGGCCTTGATGAATTGGCGTCCACGCTTAGGGCCAGAATAACCCATTCGACCGAGTGCACCCTCTATGAAATCCGAAGAATACACGGATGGCCCAGCTTCCTGCTCGACGGTACCCAGATTTAGAATCTGTCTCAGATCGTCAGCAGAGAAGACAACTGGATGACCATTAACCCTAGTACAAATGACTGGAGGGTTTGCAGCAGCATTGAACTCAATATTATTCCAGAATTGAGTCAGCAGGTCACGCGACAGAGGTGGAGATTCAGTAACAGCATATCGAATTCTCGAACGTGCCAAATATGTTAGAATCTCAGTGAAGCGTTCAGCTCCACGCTCATTGACATCAAGATTAACAAGAATGTTATGACCCGGAGCAAATGATCGAGCAGCCATTTCTGTAATCAAAAGAGTTACACGAATGGTAAATTCCCCATCAAAATAAAATGCCGTAACGAACAGTAATTAATTCTAAACATTGATGTATTGTGAACAAAGATTGTCACCAAACATCCAAGTTTACTAACGTAATTTACTGAACTTAATTGAACTATTGAGTATTCAAGACTCAAATTTTCAATTATGTTCTCTAAATTATATCAAATTCGTAAGGCATAACATATAAATATGGTTCACTTATAAACCTAAGTTCGTAAGTCGGAACCGGTATCGGATACATGTTTCACTTATAAGCCTGAGGTCGTAAGTCAGAACATGTATTCGATAAAAATTATATACGTCTTACTTATAAGTATAAACTCGTAAGTCGTCACATATATTGACCAATTAACAAAACTTAGACTAATAATTTATTTGTAATCATAACAATCTCAAATCGAATATAAATCTAAGCATGTTAAAATTCAAGGATCAAAAAGTCAACAGTGCAACTCGCTTTGCAGGAAATCAAACATGGTCAAACTAATTGGGTTCGCATCGCAGGTCAAAGGAAGTCAACCACTTGGTTCGCTTTGCAGTCAAAGAAAGTCAACCCGGTTTTGGGTTCGCTTCGCAGTCAACAGAAGTCAACCATTTGGGTTCGCTTCGCAGTCAATGAAGTCAACCCATTGAAATGGGTTCGCTTCGCAGTCAAAGTAGTCAACCAAGGAGCTCGCTTCGCAAAGGAGGTTGCGAACTGATATTTATACTCAGTTCGCAGGAGCGTATTCTGCTCACTTCGCAAGGTATGGCTGCGAACTGAGATTGGATCTCAGTTCGCAGGAACGGGTACGAGCTCAAACTTTTCGAAATCAAAGATAAAAACCATGTTGTTGTATTCAGATGATATCAGCATATTCAAAATAGATCAATTTAACAAGATTAAGTAGTTTTATATTTTATTTATCACAATTTTGAAATTAAATCGTGAAAACAAAACCAAAACACACAAAATCCAAAAATTGTGCTATTATTCACTAAATAATGGATGAAATCAAATGAAACTTACTTGAAAAGATGCGCAACTAGAAGATGGAAATAATCTACGGAGCAAAACACCGAACCTTGTTTTGTAAATTTGAAAATCAAAGAAAAATGCTGGGTTCGCTTCGCAAATTCTCGGATCGCAGGGAGTGGGTTCGCAAGGGAAAAGTGAAAGTTGGACTTGTTGACTTGACCCTTTTATACAGTAACTCACTTCGCAGATTTGGGTTCGCAATTGGATCTTCGGTTCGCAAATATTGGCTTCGCAGATCTGGGTTCGCAGGTGGGTTCGCAGATTTGGGTTCGCAGATTGGTTTGGGTTCGCAGAGGAGGATGTGGGTTCGCTGGTTTTGACTTGTTGACTTGTTAATATTCTAAACTCAAATTGCAAATCGCCAATTGAGTTTTAAAATATTCCAAGTCAAAAATCGTAATTGAACAATTAAGTTGATAAAAACTTAATTATCATCTATAATAACTAAATTGATAGATACCGTTAATAATTATAACTGTGTCCGTTAATTTGTAACATAAAGTCTCAAATTAAAATATATATATAACTTATTACCGAAGGTCATAAGTCGTATATTTTGTATATGCTTTTACGTGTTCACAATGAAGTCCATACGTTCAAGCATGTAAGCTTATAACTGATTATTAAAGTAGTAATCATCAGTTCTTAAGCTGTAAACGAAACCAATTGCATTTTTGTCACATTGAAACAACACGGAATACCAAGGCATATTTAAATTGAATTCCAAAGGATTAAAAATAAGAAAGACACATGAACATAGGTATCGAGTACCATTTTATTAATGACACAACTATTACAAATGCTGAACATTAATAGTTAAATCTGCTAAGGGATCATATTAGTAAGAATACGCACTACTTTAAGATTTAATAAGTCTTAGAAGATTGTTAGTATACATACCGCATGAAATTCACGGAAGTTACACAAAAATACAACTTAACCATTTGTCAACTTATATTTATAAGAGTATAACTTGGTTACCTATCTCCACAACATATATCACGTTCATTAATCATACATTTACAGGAATTGAGAACAAATGATTCAACAATCATGAAATGTTCAAATATCATAGACAGTTCAAGACGATTACCGATATTATGATCCACATAAGCAAAGTCTACAATGATTTCATAGCAAGCCTTTATTGTTGGTATGTACATTACCTAATGTGATCCAAAATATGACATACTGAGAAATCAAGTAAAACACATAACACTGTATCTTTCAGATTCAAGGTAGAGGTTACTAAATGATGTTCCTTTCGAAGCATATAACATACCCTTGAGTTATTTTAATATCTGACAAACATCAAAGCTATTTTGAAGATACTAGTGGTTCTAGATCTGTACATAGTACAACATAAGATCCCTTAGTATTGAACAAAATAAGTTTGAAACCATTGGCAAAACTAAAGGAGTCAGGTCTATACTGAGTACAACAAAGTCACCAGTAGTTTTGCTAATAGCCATAATTCTTACTATTTTTCTTGACATATATTCAAAGATCCTTGATAACAGTGTATGGTTAGACTATCATTCAACAATTAAGACTTATGTCATACATCATATAGCAGATCACACCAAATAACATACAGAAGAATTATTACTTATTATATGCTCCGAAATCATAGCAGAATTTGCCTATCAGTACATCATATAATGAAGCTGTCTAGATTTAATATATATTTTTTAAACAAATGATAACATGTGGAGAGAGGTGTATACTAAAATAAACATAAGTAAATGCCTGGTTTTAAAGATGTAGATTTAATGTAACTACCTAGAATCTACTAACAAATCTATCCAAAGACTTATACTTATTGTTATTAAGCATATTCCTCTAATGTACTATCATTTCCCAGCAGATAAAACCATAACGTTTTCTAAAAGAAAGAAATGCAGAAAAATAAAAGAAACTACTAAGTATGACATACACCTTTGGAAGACAAATTATTCTGGATTCCTCATTCCGTTTAGTTGAAGCAATGTCTCAAAACGTGTCCTGTCAAAAGCTTTAGTATACAAGTCTGCCAAGTTATCAGTTGAGGGAACTTTGACTAACTGTATAAGCTTTTTCTCTGCACAGTCTCTGATAAAATGATGACGTATGTCAATGTGTTTCGTCTTGCTGTGCTTTACAGGATTATTGGTAATTGACATGGTGGATTCGTTGTCAATCATCATTGGAGTATTGGTTAAATTTAACCCATAGTCTCGTAGTTGCTGTTGTATCCATAGAACTTGGGAACAACAGCTGCCGGCAGCAACATACTCAGCTTCACATGTAGAAATGGCGACTGAGGTTTGCTTCTTGCACTGCCAAGAAACCAGTCTACCCCCTAGGAATTGACATCCACCAGTTGTAGACTTTCTGTTCTGATTGCATCCTCCATAATCAGAATCAGTGTAAGCCACAAAGTCCCAGCTTCGGCTTCCCTTTGAGGTAAATTCGCTTAACAGCTTGCATATGAGACTCTTTAGGATTGGCTTGATATCGTGCGCAGACACATACTGCAAACATTATATCCGGCCGTGATGCAGTAAGATACATTAGTGATCCAATCATGGCCCTATAAAGAGTAGGATCCACGTCTCTATCACTTGATGTATCAGGACCAAGTCCATGAGCTTCTGGTATAGGGGTATGATAAGTTCGAGCTTCATCCATCTTGAATCTTTCTAACAGCTCATTTGTATATTTATTTTGATGAATGAAATACCCATCTTTCTTTTGATCGACTTGCAATCCTAAGAAAAACGTCAGTTCTCCCATAGCAGACATCTCAAACTTGTGTTTCATGACTTGTTCAAATTCATTACACATCTTTTCGTCAGATGACCCAAAGATGATGTCGTCAACATAAACTTGAACAAGTAGAAAGTCTCTCTTCTTCCATTTGACAAAGAGTGTACCGTCAATTCTTCCTCTTGTAAAACCATTCTCAAGAAGATAATTAGACAGTGTTTCATACCACGCCCTCGGAGCTTGATGTAATCCATATAGTGCCTTATCAAGACGATATACTCTATCTGGATACTTAGGATCAGTAAAGCCCGGTGGTTGAGAAACATACACCGTTTCCTTGACTTTGCCATACAAGAAGGCACTCTTAACATCCAGCTGGAAAACTTTCATTTTCTTAGAAGCTGCGAATGCTAAGAATAACCTTATTGCTTCTAGCCTAGCCACAGGTGCAAATACTTCATTGTAGTCAATCCCTTCTTGTTGATTGAAACCTTGAACCACCAGACGAGCTTTATTGCGAATCACGATTCCCCGATCGTCTTTCTTGCACTTAAATACCCATCGAGTGTCAATTGGATAATCTCCAACAGGTAAATCAACCAACTCCCAAACTTGCAGTTTTGAGAACTGAGACAACTCTTCCTGCATTGCCTCGACCCACGAATTGTCCTTTAATGCCATTTGAACATTTTTAGGTTCAATTTGTGAGATAAAGCACGAGTAGGAACATCGATTGATAATCCCAGTCTCCATAATGGCAACAAAAAGACTCGAGTACTCCGAAGTACTAGCCCTGGTTTGAACCGATGTAGTTGGATCACCAATGATATTTTCAGTTGGGTGATCTTTGTGAATTCTTGTGGTTATTATCGGCTCAATCACCATATTATCATAAAGATTGGTGCCAATTTCTTCCAATGGTGGCATATCCTCATCAGTACTATACATCTCATCAGAAGTTATCGTGTCGGTAACTACTGGTGACGTGTCAGTCTCTTGAGTGTTATCCACCGGAGGTTGTTCTGTGGCACTTGATGTTGTATGATTAGGATCCACAGAAGTAGTCGATGTTGGAGTGGAGCCAATATCTCCATCACCTGACAATAACTGTTCAGTAAGTACAGGATCAACCGTGTAATCACACAATGGGACATTAAATGTCTTAAAAAGATCAGAATAGTCAAATTGTCAATCTAATCCCTTATGTGAGTCATGTGTGTAGCTCGTAACTTCAACGTTATAAACTATTTCCACACGTCCCGTAACTTTATTAAAAACTCGTTTATTTGGTGAGTTAGGCACATAACCTAGGAAATATCCTTCGTCAGCCTTCTCACCAAATTTTGGTTGAGAACTAGTTTTCAATAAAGTACATGAGACACCAAAGGGTTCAAACCCTTTCAAATTCGGTTTCTTATTGTTCAAAAGCTCATAACAAGTCTTGTTATGCTTTTTAACAGTAAGAACCTGGTTTAGAACATGACATGCAGTATTCACCGCTTCTGCCCAAAAAATGACCGGAAGCCTTGAATCTGCAAGCATTGTTCTTGCTGCTTCAATGAGAGTTCTATTGTCACTACGAATACTCTTCACTCTCGTGTTGTAGACATTCTCTATTAAGTCTAAGAACTCCATAAGAATTCCTAGAGTTTCATCCTTAGACCCCAAAAAGAATACCCACGAGAATCGAGAGTAGTCATCTATGACAACTAAGCAATACCACTTGCCACCTATGCTTCTTTTGCTTATTGGGCCAAAAAGATCCATATGTAGCAATTCAAATGGCATGGAAATGGAGTTTTTAGTTTTAGACCTGTGTGGTTTCTTATGTTGCTTTCCTTTTAAGCAAGAAACACACTTGTCTTCAAACTCGAAACGTGTAGAAGGTACACCCAGAATTAACCCATTCTTGGTTATATAATTCATTTTTCGAAAATTCAGGTGTGCCATTTTCCTATGCCAAAGTATAGAATCTGCTTCTGAAGCCTTGGATAATAGACATGTCGACTCCATTGAAGATGCAGGAATACCCATGTTAATAGCATAGATATCCCTCTTCCTTGGAGCCCTCATAAGAATCCATTTTTCTGGAATAACCAGACCTGGCTTCAGGACTAAGGCCTCTGTATCATTAAATAATACCAGATGACCTTTATCACAGATTTGGGAAACACTCATTAGATTGTGAACCAGTTGTTCAACATAGTTCACATTCTCAAGAGTCAAAGTTCCATTAGACACTTTTCCTTTCCCAGTGATGATTCCACCTTTCTCCCCAGCGAAATTAACTCGCTGCTTCAGTCCTCCTTTGAAGTCCATCAGTAGACTTCTATCTCCTGTCATGTGTCTTGAACATCCACTGTCTACGTACCACCAGCTATCTCTGTTCACAGTTTGTTCCTACACATGACAGTTGTACACAATTAGTCGTCAAGAGGGACCTAAGCCATAACAGACTTGGATCGTCCCTCATCATCAACAAACTTAACTTCTTTAAAGTAACCCTTTTTCCCATCTGGGGCCTGAATTACTTTCGAAGGAGTTCGAGTTTGTTGAGGAACGTTGGTCTTGGGTCTATGAGGTGAATGAGAAACAGGCCTCTCTGACACATTACCTTGGGATTGATGTCCTTGATTACGATTATAATTAAAATTATATTTAATCCCATGTGTACGTGAGGTTGAACCACTCTCATAATGACTATGGTTCCGAGAAGTAGAACCAATCTCAAAATGACTATGGTTGTGATGAGGTGTCCTAAACCTTGACGGTGTTTGGTCTCGAGAATGATTGAAAGCATTATCATTCGAAAACCGTTTAGGTTTAGGTGGAGAAACACTGTGTGTTCCTAACCTTTTCAAAATGTTCACAGGTTTAGATATGGATTGACTGTCCAACCCAAGTTTAGAACTCGACCTGTCTACATCCATCTTAGAAGTACCCGGTGACATGTCACTGTCAACTGGTCTATGTTTTGTTTCTGACTTCTTATTGGGACAACAAGAAGCCACATGCCCTCGTTCATGGCATTTGAAGCACGACATTATCTTCTTAGACTTAACTTCTTTTGCCTTTTCTAAGTTAGTAATTTTCTGAGTTACTGAAGTTTTACTTTCCTGTCCTTTAATATCCTCAACATCTAATTTAGTTTTGCACTCGTTAGATGTTAGGTCTTTAATAACAGGCTTCTCTAACTCAGATATCTCTGACTTATTTATTGGAGTTTTCACAGAGTTAACAGGCACATCTATCATTTCTAAGTCTTCATGAGCCTTAGTGTAATTAGAATTAAAAGGAGGAGGTACATCATGGCAACCTAGTCCAGATCTATCATTTACACTCCGTTGAGAACTAATTATATGATCTAAAGTCAAGGAAGATGTCCTATAACTTTCAATCTTATGATTCAACTCAACTAGTTTCATTTTGGACTCAGATAGCTCGAGCTCTTTATTAGCTACATCTTTGTTCAAGTCTCTTAAGTTTAGATAAAGACCGTCTATTTTAATGGCTTGTTCATTAATAGTATCTCTAAGAGCGATCTTATCTGCCATATTAGACTTAATCTTTTCCTTTAGAGCTATTTTATCCTCACTTAGCCTACGTACATCACTTTTTACTTGTTCTAATTCAGATGTAACAGTCCTATGTGATTCAGCATAAACATTTACTTGGGACTGTAAACTAGCAACAAGTTGACATACATCAGTAAGAGTGAAAATATCAAGACATACCCGTTTTTTATCGGTTTAGAGATCAGCCATATGCGCCACAAAATCTTCAGTAGATCCCAAGTCCAGCACATCATCATCAACTGTTGACATCTTAGTAACTTGTGTTTCCACCTGATACTCTTCAGCAGTTGATATGTAAGACGTGGATTCAATCATGTTATCTTGATTTTCAATATCAGCCATGAGTGCTTCTTCAGATAAAGCACTCCAGTCATATGAACCATCAAGTTGTTGAACCACCAAAGCTTTTGATGCTAGAGAGGTGTCTTGTCTTACAGGATTTGCAGTCTGCTCATTCTTGGATCTCTGGCATTCCCTAGCGAAGTGTCCAAAATTTTGGCAATTATAACACTTTACTTTGGACTTATCAAAGCCCGGTCTATTACCTACCACTCTCCTTCCAGTTTTCTTTAGGAAATTTTTGACTCTCCTTGACACCATTGCTAGTTGCCACTGGAGATCCATTTCCTCTAAGTCCTCTGGGTCAATTTGATCATAATCTTCATCAAATTGAGCGGGGTCGTTGATCTTCCCTTGAATATAGTTTTCGTAAGAAGCAACGAACGAAGAAAGTACAGACAGTTGTTGTTCTGCAGATTTCACACTCATCGGCATTTTATGTTGTCCTTGAGGTGACTTCTCAACAGTAGTCTTACTTCGTTTCTCACTTCCATCCGAGGTAATGAAGCACAGATCCTCAGTTAGAATTTCACCTCTGTCATCTATTCCACCAACCAGTAGTGCGGAAGTTGATGTAGACGAAGAATTCGAGAGACTTGATTTTCCATGGTATAGCCCAGGATCCTGTACCTGATCAGAATCCGTGTCCCTCGTCTTTTTAGTAAAATCATACCCTCGAAGCTTGTCGATAGCCTGCTCTAGGGTCATCTTAGAGTATCTTTCTTCATTATCCTTAATCATCACTCCGTACATTTCCCAATTAAGAGGCAAACCCTCAAGGAACTTGTCGGTTTTCTCCCTATCAGTATAGAAAATCTCATGGTCATCCAATTCACTAAGGAGATGGTAATACCTAGTGACATAAGCATCTAAGTCTTCTCCTTTCAAGGTTTTAAAGACGGTAAATTGTTTCTTCAGCAGATTCCTTTTACCTTCTTTCACCTGTGGACTACCCTCGCATCTTTTCTCAAGAGCTACCCAGAGCTCTCTAGCAGTGTGAAAAGATTTGAGTTGATGATTAATTTCTTTTGGAAGACTCATCTTGATCGACGAATGAGCTTTGTTCTCAGATTCATATTCCTTCTTTTGCTCATCGTTCATCCGGCTATAAGGAATAGCCACAGTCACATTCTCAACGACTTGGGTAGGAGCAGTGTATCCATTTTTGATGCATTCCCAAATTACCAAATCATGGAATCTATAGTAGGATTCAAACCTATCTTTCCATCCATAGTAATTTTCTAGTCTGAGCAATTTAGGTGGAACATTCGATTTTCCAATCTCATGATCCATCTCAATCATTCTACTTAGGTCTGACATCTTTGCAAATCACAAAAATTTCAAAAATCACGAAAACAGAAACTCAGTTCGCAGGGTGAGAACTCAGTTCGCAGCAAATCTCAGTTCGCAGCCTCACTCAGTTCGCATAACCAATCTCAGTTCGCAGGTATAGTCACTTCGCAACAAATCTCAGTTCGCAGGCTGAAATCTCAGTTCGCAGCCTAGATTCAGTTCGCAGCCTAGAATCCCAGTTCAGTTCGCAAACTCGGTTCGCAGAACCCTAATCTCACTTCGCAGAAACGGCTGTAATCCCCAAAAACGTAAATTTTTAGGTTTTTGAACGTCTAAACCCTAAGATTTCGAACGTACACGAACCTAAAAACTTCCAGAAACTGATTTTGGTCAAAAATACGCACCAATTGTACGTAAAACAACCCTAAATCAAACGTTATTTACCCAAATCAATCGTTCTTATCCCAAATAACCTCGAACCTACGCGTATCTAGCCGTAGGCTCTGATACCAATTGTAAGTCCGTGTCTATTCGGATCGATAACGAGGTTATCTAACGTATTAAGGTGCGGAATCCCTCAATACTTAGTTATAGGATCTATAACGAATTGTTTCACAATTATAGTGAATCGGGTATCTAATTTGCTTCGTATTGATTATTAATCTCAGTTAAACGATCAATACCTAGCCTTTAGAAGGTTTAATTGCTCTGGAAAACTCAGGAAGTTCGTATGTGTATATTAGCAAGAGTTAATTAGGTTTGAAACCTAATTTGTATTTATAACCATCTCAGTTCGCGGGTTATGGGCTACTGCGAACTGACTCGGTTCGCAGCCCATTTAGGCGCAGCGAACTGACTCGGTTCACAGCCCAAATTTGTCCTGGGAACTGACTCGGTTCGCGGTCAAACTTGGTCAACATTTTTCAGCTTTTTGATTTTTCACTCTAAAATGTTTTCCAACCACAGTTTTTCATTTACAATTCAAAACCAATATACAAACTCGATTACAATTAATACAAGACCTATTACGAGCTAAAGAGCCCTTTTACAAGATAGATCTGTTGTCACAAAACATGTCTCAACATTCTCAGATGAGTTGTACTGAGAGGGTTTAGATAAACCGGAAGGTGGGTTCTTCTTTCGGTCACATTCACGAGCAAAGTGTCCATAGTTGTGACACTGGTAGCATTTCACCTTGCTCTTGTTAAAGCCCAGACCCTTCTCTTCCGAATCAGTAACGTTCTTCCTCCCAGTCTTCTTCAAAAAGTTCTTGACGCGTCTTGTGAGCATAGCCATACTCCACTTCAGATCCATTCGCTCAAGCTCTTCTTGATCAATTTGACTGAAATCTTCTTCAGTCAGATTCACAGTGCTGTTCTTGTTGGATAGGAAATCATCATACGCCGACAAGAAAGCGGTAAAGACAGCTGCATGTTCTTCAGCAAGTGTAGGAGATGCTCCTTTGAAGTTGGAATAAGCACCACCCCCACTAGAAGAGTTGGTGGTAGTATATCCAAATCCACCAGATGTACTTGGAGCACCAGAATCCCTAGAAAAGAATGCAGACCTAGTAGCTTGAGTTGCTGCAGCAGGAACATCCACACCATATAGCTTTGGATTCTGAATATGTGCAGTAGCCTTGGTCTCCTTTTTCTGCATGTCTAAGAGATCAGCAGCAATCTGTCCAACCAAATCATCAAGCTCCATATCCATGGTGTCTTCGTCTTTCTCCATCAGCAGCACTCGTGTATTCCACTTTTTGAGTAAGGAACCCAAAAGCTTCTTGTTAACATCAGTTTTGTCGAGATTTACTCCTCCCTCGACTAATTCACTCACAAGTTGTGAATATCTACTGCACATATCTTCAAGAGACTCAGTAGGTGTGACAACCCTCAAATTAGGGTAAATTTCGTACATTTTAATTACGTGCATTTAGGCTAATTCCCTACTTAATTAACGTGAATTCTTTTTCATCAAAGTAAGTCTAGCACAAAGCCCACAGTTGCATATGAGATGCACACTATTTTAATGCGGGATGCATTTGTAATCATCGAGAATTACACAAACAATCGGTAGAGACCGACATTCACGAACGTTGGTGATCATTTTTCATAAATAACGTAAAACTATTTGATAATTAAATAGTAGTTATTTACTATTAATATGCCAAGTTATGGCATAACGTTTCAAATAATAGAATCAACAAATATACAAATTCAATTAACGCAAAAACGTAGAGATTTCGCGAATTGTAATAAACGAATTATCGAAAACATACGTATGATATCGAAAGGACTTATAATTAATTAAGTCGCTAGGAACTACTCTAACTAACCTTAATCTACCTTAATTACTCCTAATTAACTTTAATCGCGCAATTAAAACCTAACTAATCAAGATTAGTACCTAATGACTAAAATATCTAGACTTAATTTGATTTGGGAAATCACAAGTGGGTCCTCCCCTTGACCAAAAATCTGCCCAAGCACCCTCCCTAGGACCCCCCTCTTGGTCAACTTGAACCCATACTTGCACCCATACCTTGCCTCCCCTTACTCCCCATAACTTGGCCATTCTTGCAACACATTTCACACACACAAACATCTTTTCTCTCCCTCTAAATCTGCTGATTTCCAGCAGCCTCCCCTCTCTCTTTTGCTCTCAAACAACCACCACATTCCTCCTTGAACCACCATTGCACCTCCCTTGCACCACCATGAGCCACCACACTTAGATCATCATTTCTTCACTTTTAAACCATCAAAAACGTTCATAATCACATCCTTATACCATTTCCAAGTTAATCACATCATAAAACCAAGGATTGGAAACTAGGAGCTCTTGCAAAACCTCATCCACCTCCATTTCACTTCCCTTTGCTTCCTAGAGCATTGTAAGGACCATTTCTTCCATAATCTTGTAATATTTATGATAAAATACTTATTTTATGGTTCTATTATGTTTAGATGTTCACTCTTGACAAGATCTAGCTTCAAAAATCGTTTTTACATGTTTGATAAGTGATTTATGCAAAAATGTACCAAAACAGTCCACTATTATGCATTTTGAAAAACGTCAGAAAATGTTTCTAACTTTGAAGCTTCATAACTTGGGAAAATCTTGATGAAATTACGTGTTTCTTAGTTCTAAAGTTAAGTTCAAGAAGTTAACTATCAAACCCCACTGGATTCATAATTTTTAGATGAGTATTACTATTTTAAAATGAAATTCTAAGTTAAAGTGTACGAGTTGTACTGTTGGGACAGAAAATAACCCAACTTTAAAATATCTTAACTTTCAAACCGTAGATCTAAACAAGTTGATTCTTTTTGCTGAAGGTCAAAAATTGTGTTAGATTTGAAGGTTGTATGATCTCGTTTTGTGAAGTTAAGTAGAACTCAAGCTACATACGGATCTATGACTAACTGTCCTGAAAATGAACTGTTTGACCTTTGTGTGATGTAAAATACATTTGGACCCCTTAAACTCAACCAAAAATTACAAGTCTTATGTTTCTGGAAAGCTAAGACATAGAGGAACTTGTATAAAAATTTTCATAATTTTCTGAACATGTTTGACTAGTCAAAACCGTAGGCAAGGTTGACCTAAAAATGGGACAGAATCTGTTAAAAATGAGTTAACTAAGTTGAAAAGGTTAAAAACGATTAAAACCATATATTAAGGACTTTTAATGTAAAGATTAATGTATTTCATGTAATTTGGTGTAAAATAAGTACTAGAATAACTAGGACAAAATGTAGGTTATTAAACTTTAAGTTATAAAAGTTAGGTTATAAATGGAATTTAAAAGGGATTAAATAATATCGTAAGGTAAAAGTATGAAAATAAATTATAAAGGCGTATAACTATATTAATATGTGTATAGGAATGTATGTATGAATAAATGTACATATTGTTGGTCAATATATCATAACGACAAGAAAAATGTGTAAATGATTTTGAGGATACATATATATATGCTAACGTTTAAAATATGGTAATTATAGTGAAAATGAATATATATATATATATATATATAAATAGATGCTTACATGAGTATATTTATATATTTATATGTGTATATGGAAATAGATGACGTGATGATAATAATAATAACGAAAGACTACCAACGTTAATACATGTCATGAAACCCTAAATCAAACGTAATTGAGATACATAAATATATATATACCTATGTGAAAGTATATGTATTGAATAAATGAAAGTTACACATTAATAGTATAATACGTTTAATAAGGTATTTTTAATGTGGACTTAGTTACGATTTAATGATTTTGAAAACAAAGTGGGATCACAACGTGTCGTTCTTTTAAATATAAGTTGGATGTTTTCGAAAGCCCGTTTATGGCAAATTTTACAAATCTTGTTGAGTGAACAACTGGCATAGACTGACCATTGTGTCGTCTGCCGATATTGATTTAAGCTCTTACGTTTAGGACGTTAAGAGACTTACGTGGGAATTATTATTAAACTGTTTTGCTAGCACGCTCGGACTCCAGGTGAGTTCACAGCCCCACTTTTACCGTTTTACTGCTTTCAAATTTGGGGTGAAAAACATATAACTGATTTATGCGATTATTAAAACCTGACAACGTATCTTTATGGGCGACTAAATTCTTCATGTTGTAGCATAGAAGTCCTCTTGCTGACAATCACTATAACCATTAGTTAGATGACGCTAACCACTGAGTATACAGATAGTACTATCGGGGCTGACATCCCCATCCCACGTTTATTTTAGTTAGTCGCGCTAACTAGCGACGTTGTTTCGCACTTTGGGGACGAGTATACTTAACCGGTCCAAGGCAAACGAATTATATGTGAGTTGTGGTTTGGTTATAGGTTTAGTTCGACATATTAACTCGCAGGACCTAGCTAGTCTGCGGGGGATCACAGTCAGTGTTTGTTTTTATTGTTTTAAATTGAGAATAATCGCACAATAGGCCGTTGATGCCACTTTTGATCTATTGATGAAATGTTTATAAATAATGGTTTATGATAGAGTCATTAAACCTGTGAATTCACTGAACGATATGTTGACCTTTTATAAATATGTTTTTCAGGGGAATTAGCTATGCCGTAAGACACATGCATATTTGGGACCGTACCTGCCACGATGATTAGGATGCCATATTTAAACTAACAAGATTTATTTATAATATTGACTTGATGTATTTTTATTGAATCCCGGAACTTGCATTTTATTTAAAATGATGTATTTGATAACCTTGACATGTTGACGGCTCGATGAGCCGAAATGTTTGTAAAACTATTTTGGCATCCTAATAATATCGATGTTCTGCGATAATCATACGCTCGAGGTATTGTTATTTGATCCTCGTCACGCCCCAAAAGCTTCCGCATAATTATCATACTTGTTAAATTTGGGGGTGTGACAGTAGGCAGCATGACAAAGACTTCAAACTGTTTCTTGACGAGATCCAGTTTGTTCCGTTTGTATTGATCACTGCCACCACATTTCTTTTCGAACGCCGTCCATAGGTCATATGCGGTTTTGTGATGGCGTAGTTGTCTCAATATCTGTTGAGGTAAGGCCATGGTAATTGCAGAATAGGTTTTTCGTTCAGTGTCAAAGGCCTTACATTCTTTAGGAGTCATTGATTTAATGGACTTTTCAGGTATGGGTCCATTAAAGATACCGGTTCTAACAGGGCGTTATACCGTTCCTCCAAATAGATGAGCATTTCAGCATCGTTGAACGATACAAACGCTTCAAACCGTTGACGCCAGTCCAAATAGTTCATACCAGTTGTATACATAGGTGGTTTATTCGTAGAACCCACCTCACTATTGTGTTTTAACATAGCCCCAACTTGTTGAAGAGATGTTGATGTAGAAGTAGACATTGTAATGGGCTCGGGAGACTTTTCAAAAATTTCTGGAAACTGGAGTATGCGACACTAAGGTTGTGTCGCAAAAGTACTAACAGCGACACAGAGGTTATGTCGCAAAATGACTGTGGTGCAAGACTATGTCGCACCCTATGTCGCAACACTATGTCGCAAGATTAAGGTCGCAAAAACCTTTATGTCGCAGGTTATGTCGCACAATTAAGGTCGCTAAAACCCTATAGTGACACAAAGTTATGTCGCAGGCTTGTGTCGCAAAACGGCGCTGTCAGATGCCAAAAACCTCAAAAACGAAAATTTTCGAAACCTAAACGTTTTTTTATCGAAAAACTTCGTAAAAACTGAGTTTTTTAGGTTCAAAAACTCCAATTTTCAGTTCCAAAACACCTATAATGAAAATCAAACACCAAAAGAGACATTAAATAATCAAAATAAGTATTAAATTACGTACCCAAACGATTTGATACCACCAAAATCAATGATTTATGGCTCTGATACCAATTGTAGATCCCTATACTGATCTTTTAATCAAATCGTTCACTAATCCCACGTGCGGAATTCGTAAGATCAAATCAAACACAAATATAAAGTTCAAACAAATAAGAACAATGAACAATTCACTTTATATTTCTTCTATCAATTCTCAGTCAAGATTTACAGCAGCAAAACGCAGAGAAAATATTATCTAAAAAGTCTAACCTAATTACAAAGTAATTAGAGGTATTTATACAAATCTGGCCGACTTATGCGACATAAGCCTTATGTCGCAGAGATCACTATTGCGACATAAGCACTATGTCGCAACTACAACTAATGCGACACAAGACTTGTGTCGCATAACACAGAAAATGTAATTCTAACTAAGTCAATTACATTAACTAACACATTACAGACTCGACCAACTGACAGACACACTAAGATGTATCAACAGAACACAAGGTTTCTAATTAGATTCTCGACTAATACGGTTTGTTAGGATTGCTTAGCTAGCTAATTAAATTACAAAGTGTCGTTATAGTTTAAATTTTCGTTTAAGAAACGTTGTCGGTATTTGTTCGAGTTGTGAACAAAATAATGGAAATATAGGAATACAACATCCAAAATTACCAAATTTGGTATGAAACATACAATGTAGTTCAAAAATTTTCTGTGAAAATTTGGGGATTTTTAGACTTATGGATTATTTACAATTATTTTATGTCTAAAAAGTGAAGTAAATTTGGGAAAAATAGTAAATATTCATGAAAATTTCTGGAATTTTTACCAAGTCAGTTTCTACCCAATTTTTAGGTTAGTGTTAAATTTTCAAGTCATTTTGAGACGTAAATCGAAAAACATACCAAAACACCTCCAAAAGGAGAGAAATTTTGAAGATAGTGTCATTTTCTGAGTAAAATGACATAGAAAATTTCCCATAATTATTTAGGGCTTATGAGTATTTTTCATGAATAATTCACCTTTTATAGGCTTTGTTTGCATTAACTTAGGGAAAATAATTATGTTTTTCCAAAAATTCCCATTTTTATTTTCAAGACTCTATTCATGTTCTAGTTACTGAGAAAAATCATCTCCAAAATTTTAGCACCTTTTATCAAGCACTTTTGTATTTTTGAATTATCACAACACAAGCATTCACAATTTACAAGGCTAAAACAATGCATGATGTTCATCCATTTTCTAAAAATATAAGATCACCAAGATAAATTACTATCTTTTTATCCTACATAGATACATATGTTAAGAGTCTAAAAACAACTTTCTTAGATTTATTGAACACTTTAAGTCCCATGAACAGGTATCACAATAAGATGCTTACAGACAGTTTGTTGTTTGCGCATCAGTTTTGTGTGACACATTTGGAGGTCGAATACTCAATGGATTTGAGTGCGACCAATGAGGTTTTAAAGGTAAGACATTAAGCTAAATTCCAGAAGAAAAATCAAGATTTTTGGACCATTATTCTCTAAGTTATGGTCGATCAAAGTGGGGTCAAAAACTGGACAGATTGCATGCATGACAAAAGTGATCTTTTTGGAGTGTTTAGACTACCAAACGATTTCTTGAGAGAAAATGGAAGAAATGATTAACAGGAAGTGTGTGGAAATGGTGAAGAGGTCTTGCATGGAGTCTAATGTAGTTAGTGGAGAATTTGAGTGGGCAAGAGGGGGGGGGTATGGCTGCCGTTTTTCATGAGAGGGGGGGGGGGGTGGGGGCATTTTATTATTACTATTTTTTTGTCAAATATTTAAGTAATGAAAAGCTTATAAGTTACATAATTAATTTTGTGTAAGTTTGTATATAATGTAAAGTTTAATTGTGATGTTTTAAGGGTTAAAGTTTGAGTTGTAAAACTTTATTTAATAAGTTTATAATTTTCATCAAAACGTATTTGATTCGTTTACTATTGACATTCGCGAGTTAATTATACGATTTCTGGTTGCGTTCGAGTTACGTAATTTCCGATTAAATTCCGGTTTTTGTGATACGATAAATATTTTGTGTTGATGTATGAAATTTAATTTCATTTGTTTTCTTTGGCTTTTTGTAACCAAATCAATGTTGTTCACGGTCTTAAAGTCCGCTAAGCAATCTCCTAAAATGTTACGCAATTTCGGTAACTTACGGTTTTGGTACTTAAGGAGTCGTAACCTAGACTTTTCACTAGGATTTTAGGGCACTGTAAACGTAATTAGATAGACTAGGAATTTAAGGGCGTTAATCACTTGAGATTTTTTACAGTTGTCACATTATGCAATAGTTTGAGTTTGTCGCATGTTGAGACAACTCATATACTGCGACAATCAGATGTCTATCGCTTGTTGCGACAATAGAACATTGTCGCAGACATGAATACTATCGCATATTCGGAAGGTTTATAAATAGAATAGTAGCTCAATTTATTTGTAACTAACTGAGTTAGAACGTACTTGAGAGTTTTGTCAGTTTATGTTATATCTTTGTAATCAGTTAACTCATTCAATAAATAGAAAGCAAATTATTTACGACTGTGTATTCATTCATTTATGTATTCATTCGTATATTCAATTTGTATTTGGATTCCGCACGATACAAGTTGAGATTGTGTAGATAACACGATAATTGTAACCTACAATTGGTATCAGAGCTGAGCTGAATATAAGTTATACAATCACATACGTGATGAATTGATTGAGGTTACGGAGTTACGTTTCGGTTCAAGTGTAATTCGGATTCATTTATGGAAATTGGAGATTTGAATGGATAGATTGGTGAATTAAGCTTTGAATTTGGTTAAACAATATTGAAGGAGACGGAAGTGTACGGACATCAAAATTTGCAGAGTTTTGTGATCATTATCTGGATATTAGTGCTCAGACGAGTTCGTTCCTGATTGAATTGAAGAATTACTCGGTGAATCTTTCGGTTTTTGATTTAATTCAATTAATTGAATTCAATTTGATATAGATTACATTAAAAACTCTAAGTTTCTACACCTGCGACAATGTGTCTGTCAAGAGACATGATGATGCTTTTTAAGAAGAAGCAAAAGACTTTTGAGCTTTGGGAAGCCATTGCCACCAGAATTGGTGGTAATGATCAGTACAAACAAAGTCGCCAAGAATTGCTCCAAAAGTCATTTGATATGTTTGCTCAGCTTCTAAACAAGTCATTTGATGAGTTAATGTCAAGATTTTCTTTGCTCGTTTGTGAACTTCGAGAGGTTGATGTTACTTTGATTGATGTTACTTTGACTGACATTGTGATAAATAAAAAATTACTTCATTCGTCGCCTAAGAAGTGGCATGTCAGAGTAATGCTATTAGAGGAGAATTAAATGCTATCTAGATGGACGCTTAATGAGCTTATCGGAAAGCTTCAGGCATATGAAGTAGATATTCAGACAAGGGAAAGTGGAACAAATACAGTACAAGATCCGAGCTTTTACAGTGATGTATCCAGTAAAGACTCAGTCGGAGTTGCTATGTTTACTGGTTCAGACGGTTTGAATCCTGAAAAAGAGGGAACTAGCAGTGTATGTTCTGCTTGTGTCCAATGTTCAAATAAACCATCTTATGTACCTCAAGTAAACATGACAACAACTCCGAAAAAAGTTGAAGATCATCTTGGAGTCTTTCATGCCTTTATGAGTTCTTATGAAGGTTTTCTAGCCGGGAAAACTGCAAATCTGGATCTAATTGAAGAAGATTATGATCAGATTTATCCCGATGATCTAAAAGAAATGGATTTAAAATGGAACATGGCAATGTTAACTCGAAGGGTGAAAAAGTTCCTTCAAAGAACAGGTTGTTCGCAAATAGGCAATAACTCACGACAAGGGTATGGTTTCGATAAGAGCAAAGTTCATTGTTATAATTGTCAGAACTATGGACATTTTGCTCGGGAATGTGAAAAGGCTAAACAACCAACCTTTGGTTTTACCAAACCTAGCACGTCACAACCATATCAAAAGAGTTACAACAATGGAAATCAAAGCAAGAATGTACAGCAAGGAAGTACTTCAGCCACTCTAGTCTCCACAAATGATCAAATATAAAAGATTTATCAGTTTGTTATTCTCTTTTCAAAATCTCCACAACTTTCTTGTGTTCACTTGAAGGCTTAGGTTTTGAAATATTTTTGGCATTGTTAATATTAATAGAAAATTTTGTTTTCAAAATCTCATTTTCTACTTCAAGTTTAGATTTTCCTTGTTTGAAGCCTTTTCATATTCATTAGGTATTATGAAATTTTCAGGCTTGACATCAGATTTGTCAACCTTTTGTGTTGACTCAACTCAGTCTTCGACTTCACAAACAATGTCGTTAGACTCAACCTTCTTAACGAATATGGGATCCACAACTAAGGGGGTTGTAGGCACAAAATATTTTAATCTCATCCTTGGCCAGCATTGATGTATAAGACGAAGGAGGAGGTACATGTTGGATCGAATTTAGTGTTTGGAATGTGATTTCTATCTAAACCGAATGTATGTATACGTATGTATATGTATGAATATGAACATGTAGCCAAATGCTTATGAATTGCTATTATGAATCTGTTACAAGCTCACAATCACTCTGAATAGAAGTTACATTAACGCACAAACAAACTCTCTTAATTTCAATCACTTTGAACCACACTTTACAAATGAACACAGGTGCTGTATTTATACTTGAACTCACAGGTCTGTGCGACAGTCACTACGACAATCTAGTATTGTCGCATGAGCACTTCTGCGACAGTCTAGAACTGTCGCATGATCATTTTCTACGACAGTGTTGATATTGTCGCAAACCTAAATTTATACAAGTGCAAATCCCATTTTGATATCTAATAGTACATAATTGTACCCTATGCCGATTTTGAATTTTGTATCCGTTTCCTAAGAGTGATTTATTTGATCTAAGATCACTGAAGACATTGAAAGATTTGAAAACTTTCATTTATAGTTTAAAATCTCACTTTGAGCTTCTACGTATTCATTGCGTTGCAAATCAATTTTAGTTATGTAACTATGGATTGCACCTTGTTGATTTAAAACTTTAACATTCACATCATGCATTTCAGCATGTGAAACCTCAAGTTTATCATCAAAAAAAATTTCTTTGTCTTTCAAAACCTTCTTAGCTTGTTTAAGTTTGTCAATATCGGATAACAAGTTGAGATTATGATCTTGGTATCTGTTGAGTTTTTCAAGTAACTCAACTGAGTTTGAACAATTAAGTGCAAAAGAATCAGAATCAGCCTCAGATATATCTACCATAAATGCTTGATTATGAGTATATGCAGCTTTATCCAAATGAGCACTCCAATCACAATGCTCGTCATTGGTTGTCACAAGTGCCTTTGAAGATTTTTGTTGATTCCCGTCTTTATCCTGAGGGTTGGGAGTAGTTGGCGTAGTAAACCCGGAAGCTGGTTGCTTGGATTTCTTGCATTCCCGTGCAAAATGTCCAAAATTATGACAATTATAACATCTGACTTTGCTTTTATCAAACCCAAGTCCAATTCTGTTGTTTCCACCAATACGGGTTCCGCTAGTCCTCTGAAGAAACATCTTTGCCCGTCTTGTAAGCATAGCCATATTACATTGTATGTCCATTTCTTCCAAGTCATCCCGATGAATTTGATCATAACCTTCATCGGCTAAATTGATATTTAAAGTCCCGCTCGCAATAAATCCCTCATATGATGTCAAAAACACAGAAAAATTGTAGCATGATCTTCAGTGAGTTTTGAAGGTATTGATTGGGTTGACTGAGTTGAACTCGAAGGCCTTCAAGAACCAGAACAGTTTATACAAGCAGCACATGAATTTCCAGACATCGACAGATTCTGACTATAGTATTCACCCAGGTACACTTTAAGCGACACTTTTTTAGTTTGACTCTCCTTTGCGCGACATTCTCGAGGTGACTCTCCTTTGTGCGACATTTCAAGTAACCGTGGTCAGTGTTGCTATATAGTATATAGACAGAAATTTTTTATTTTATTTTAAGCTCAACATTGACTAATTTTAGTTTGAGAAAATTTAAATTTTACTCGGAAAATATTCGAAAAATTTTGGAGGGAAATTTTTTATGAAAATGGCTTTCTCGAATATGAACGTGATGTTGAAGTCTCTATTTTATAAAGACTATGCTAGTTGGAAGACCAAGTTTGAAGATTTTATTGCATGCACCGATCCGGATTTGTGGACTTCTATTATTGAGCAATATGTGAGACCGAGACTCATAAGACAAATGTTACGAAATGATTTTAACAAAGACAAGAAAGCGTATGAAAAAATTACCATGTGTTTTCCACAAGATGTGATTTCATGTTTCAAAAATCAAGAAACCTCTTATGATTTGTAGGAAGCACTTGCAGAGAGATTCGGAAGAAATGATAAATTAAAGAATAGTCCAGACAAAGGGTTTAATGCAAAGTCGATAAAGAAGTAAGAAGAGATAAAATATTTTCAATTACAAATACTTAACATGGAGACTGGACGTGAAGAAATGTGTTCAAAAATTGTCGGACTGGAAGAGCGGATTTTAGAACTTGAGCGTCAACAAACGGTGGTAACCAAACTTCAAGAAGATCATGATCTTGCATTAAAAGTTGTTCAAGATCTTTGCGAGCAAATTACTCAAGTCTCTCACTCAACTAAACCACAAGTCAAGGTTCCTAAGAAGATTTACCCGGTTCAATCTTCCAAACCATGTTTGATAATGGTTTGTGCGAAAAAGATTTCACAGTTTATTAATTATTTATATGCAAACGAATAAGAAATATTCTAAGAAATCATAATCAACTAGAATATTCGATCATCAAAAGGTTGATTGTTGTGATTCTGTAGCCTTTGAACGACTCAAAATATCGGTTTCAAGATTTCAAAAGTCAACAAAAGTTTCAAAACCGACACAACCAGAATCTGGTCAAACAAATTTTTTTCGTATATTCAAGACAACAAATGTTTGCTCTTTCACCACCACGTTCTTTCCATATGGTGAAAGAAGAAAAGATTTTGTTCCTTTCTCCCCAAGAATAAATCTTTCAACATTGGCTACACGACAAGTTTATAGAAATGAAACACCGCGTTTCAATTTTAGATGGAACTTAATGTCTTTGGATTATATTAACACAACTTATAAATGGTTTTCGAAATTTTCAAATCCTACTGGCACCGTGCTCAAATGGGTTCCTAAATTGTTATCTAAATTAGAAGACTAAAGGGAGAAAAGGTGGAAGAAAGGAGAAAGAAAAGGAGAAAACCAGTTTCATTTCCTAATATGGCATCATGATTGATGATCAACAATGAGAATTAAAGAAAAGGAGAAAACATGTGCCATTTCAAGAGTTAAAGAAAAAATCTGGTATTCAGGGGGAGAATTCTGAAATTCTGATGATTATTCGAAAGATTCCGGAAATGAACGATAATCAGAATGGTGAACAGTCAGATTCTTGAAAGTTTCTGTGAAGTTGTTGTCAAGGGGAAGGTGATACTGTTCTATGACCATAAGCTTACGAAAATGCAAAGCTTACTGAACTTTCACAAGGGACGCAACTTTCGAAAAAGAAAAAATTGCAGATATTTGCGTAAAGAAATGGATAGCTCTGGAAGACAACTCTCTCATCAAGCTTAGGTTGCAGATTAGAAGATTTCTACAAGCTGTTGTCAAGGAGGAGTTTGTTGATACATATTCGTGTGACAATCAACTTGTTTAGAAAACTTAGCTTGATTGTGTAAATATGAACGACACTTTTTCTATACTAGGACACTAGTTAGTGTCACCTGCTGCATGAAAAGTATAAATATATAGCAACAGTGAGAGTGTCATTAGTTTAGTTGAGAGAGTGCTTTCATTGTGTAAGTTTTAAATTGGGAATTTTGAGTGCAATGTATTGAGAGCTCATTCGTATTTCTGTAATCATATTGAATATCAATAGAAAAGAAAGTTATTTAGAGAATCACATTCTAAACAATTCTAATTGGGTTCGACACATTTAGATTGTTTGATTCGAATCGAGATCCTAACGACTAAGACCTATGTTGGTGCACGTTTTGTGACAACATCTCTTATTTTGTAATAGTTAGTTTTGTAATTAGTTTTCTAGTTAATAAATGTGTAATCTTATTAACTTAGCCTTTTTAGTGTATTTATGTAAGTTCGTACAAACCTACATGTTCGTACGAACCTAGGATGTTCGTACGAACATGGTAAGTTCGTACGAACCTAGAAAAAGCTAAGTTCGTACGAACTTTGCTGAGTATAAATACTAAGTTGTATTAGTTCATTTGTACGCTTTTGAATCTGTTATATTCGAATATACTGTGCTATCTTCGAAGACATACAGACATACTTTATAAACACTTGCATTTCACTTGTTTTGTTGTTGTTTAGTGTATTATACCATTCTGCAAACTAATACACGTTGCAATCTCGTTTCGATCCGTTCAAAGGGGACTTTCAATTGGTATCAGAGCTAAACAAGACTTTGTTTGGGTTCGGGATTGATAAAACACAAAGAAAACAAGTTTAAGAGTGTCTTGGAAGATAAAAGTTGTACTTTTGGCTTCCTTGTGTGTTTGTGATTCATATTCTTGAAGTTTCATTCATTTCTCACGGTTAAATCTACCTAGATCTGAGTTTTTGCTTAGATTTGAGTTTGAACAGCAAGTTCGTACGAATCAGAAAGTGTCGTACAAACCTACCTAAAATAGCCTTCGAACTTAGCCAGTTGTAAGTTCGTACGAACCTACAGCTTCGAACCTATAGTTCGTACGTTTGAATTTTTGAAAGGGTTGACCTGAAGTTTGACTTATACGAACCTAGATAGTCTTCGAACTTGTAAGTTCGAATTAATCTAAGTTCGTACGAACCTACTGGTTTGACTTTAGTTGACTTTTCAGTTTGACCTTTGTTGACTTTTTGTGCTTGACTTTTGTTGACTTTTTTGAAAATGTCTAACTTAAGCAAGATGACATAAATGGATCACGAGGTGGGTAAATCCACCTCACCACCGAAACTTCTCAAGGGAGAAGACTATTTCTGGTGGAAGGATCAATTTGAATCATTTGCCAAGTAGAATGACATACGTATGTGGATCTGTATAAAAGATGGATACGAAGCACCTACTTATGAGTTTGAGGGCAAACAGAGAGTAGTGCAATATTCAACATTGAAAGAAGAAGAACGGAAGATGTATGAAGCAGAGAATAAGGCATTGTCTGCTCTTACAATGTGTTTGCCTCAAGAGATCACGCACACGTTCAAGAAATATGACCCATCTAGAGAGCTTTGGTTAGCTCTGGAGAAGAGGTTCGAGGGGAATGAGCATATTAAGGAGGGTAGAACCGATTTGCTTACTAAACAATTCTATGTTTTTAAGCATCTAAAATCTGAGTCATTAGAAAATATCATTACACGATATTATCATCTAATGACAGAGATGGAAAATATTGGACTTAACTATATTGATATAGTTAAAAATAACAAACTTCTTGAGGCGTTACCATCAAAGTGGGACATTTACACCTTGATGATAAAGGAGAGTAGCAATTATAAAACTCTCACGCTTGATGAAGTGATAGCAAAACTGCGTGTTTATGACTTGAATATGCAGAGAAAAGAGACTGGATCCGATCAGGTTCAGGATCCAAGCGTTTACCACGGTAAACGATCTGATTCCATTGCGTCTACAAGAAATGGTGTCACGGCTTTTTATACTAGTGAGGCTGAGACAGACTCGGCTATCAAAAATATTGGTAGCAATGTCTGTTACATTGCCTCATCTGAAGACTCAGGGATTGATAGGAGACCAAAAACTGGGACAACAAGTGGTATCAAATCAATGCCCATGAGCATCAAGTCAGCAGAAGAGGAAGTTGCATTAATTGCCTCTTTCATTGCCTCACGTGAAAACTTCACCAAGGGAAAGATCACGGATCCCAAATTAATAAACGAGGATTATGATCAATTAGACCAAGATGACTTACAAGAGATGGACTTGCAATGGCAAATGGTCATGATCGCAAGAAGAGCTCAACGGTTCATGAACCGGACCAGGAGAAAGTTCGTAAGTAGCAAATTAGGATTTGACAAATCCAAAGTTAAATGCTATAACTGCTATGGTTTCGGGCATTTTGCTAGGGAATGTCAAAGACCTAAAAGAGAACAAACTCCTAGTCACAATGATCAGAGACATTACAGTCAAGGCTCCTCTGGCAACAATCAGAGCTCGGGAGGTAATCATACTTCAAGAGCTCTGGTGGTTCAATCACAGGAGGGAGCATATGACTGGAGTACAAAATCTGAGGAACCGAAAGCATTTATGGCTTCCATTAATGAACATAAGGAGGAAAGCAATGCGGGATCTGATTCGGAGAAGGACACTACTACTGAGATGGAGATTGAAGTACCGGCTGATGAAGAAAGGATCAGGTCACTGAAGTCGACTGAGGATGTGAGCTTAAAGGACTTCATTGCCTACATGGAAAATCTTGACGCTGATAAACAAAATGCATTACTTAATCTAGATCTAGTAGTTAAAGCTTGTGTTCTGTGTACTAACTTTCAGGAACAAGCTGAGAAGTTAGTAGAATCATCTGATATGATAACATCTCAGCTAAAATCTTTAAAAGAAGAAAACATTAGATTGACCATTAGAAACTCAGAACTAATAAGTGTCGCACCCCCAAGACGCGTGGCAGCGGAAGGTATGGGGTGTCATGGGGGCGCCGACCGATCAAATATCACAACACAAGAGTTACAACAAACGACCTCTATATGAGACGTTTTCAAAAATCATTACATTACAAATTTAAAAGAGTTTACATAAAAGCTAGGAGTTCGCATCCGATTCGTAGAATCACATAACTATTATTACAAAATATAGTAAATGCAATCTAATTCCTTGGTTGTTTCAAAATATGCGACTCGAGCTATTGCTTCCAAAGCATCCTACTGCGGCTGGTCACCTGAGAATACATACTAAAAGAGTCAACATAAAGTTGGTGAGCTCATAGGTTTGAAAACAATTGATATTATATTATATGGAACGTGTGGAACACAAGATTTCCTGTTTGTATCATCCAACAATGATAGTAATGTATTACAAAAATGTAAAAGAGGTGTATATTGTTGCCATGAGCCCATAGTTCGAGCTTAACTGTGGTGTCGGGTCACAATCAAGTGCCACGATTGTGGTGCCTCCCAGCGAGTGCCTAATCCAACACTCGTAAGAACAAATGATAATGCGTCCGTTTGACCAGTTAGCGCGACTAACCCGGACGGGGGAGTCAATCCCAAATAGTACTATTCATTAACATTCACGCTATATCGATACTAACAAACTATGTGTGGGGGACTTTCAGGATTAGTTAAATAACTCATGCAACCAATATATCGTGTTTTGTACTTGCGTTCACATAAAATAGCAGTTGTTAAAAGCAGTTGTATGTATTCTCACCCCTGAGTGGAAATAGTAGAAAAAGGGGCTATGAGACTCACCTGAGGTTAGCCTGTTACTTAGCAAATAACAAGTAGCAAGCAATTCGTGTTCCCAATAGTAATCTTCTAACGCCCTAGACGTATAAGATTGTGTAAGTAGATGTCTCAAAAGACCATCTATAGTGATTGTATAAGTGGAGGGTTAATGTCCACTTATAAGTTAGTAGTTCACTTAACTAATATGTCCGTTCTTGTTTACTTTATTGAAAACGTGTACGACCCGTTGGTGAAAGTTTGTGAACACATAATGTTGCTTAGTGTGGGAAGTGGGTGAAGCCCACGGGGGTCCGAGGGCAGCGCCCCTGGTGGCGGGGTCCAAGGGGTGGCAACCCCTGGTGGGGTCCAAGGGGCAAGGCCCCTGGCTGGGGTCGAGCTGACAGGTCATCGCGAACAATTTTTATTTCAACTTATATTTCTTTTAGTAAAAATGTTTTGATTTTTGGTCATCAGCGACACAAGGCTTGTGTCGCTAATGTGGGGTTGGCGACACAATTTTAGTGTCGCAGAGGTGACAGTTCAAATGCTATAGCGACACAAGGATTGTGTCGCAAAATGTGACTAGCGACATAAGGGTTGTGTCGCAAAATGTGACGGTTCGAATGATAGAGCGACACAAGGGTTGTGTCGCAAATGTGACGGTTCAATGCTATAGCGACACAAGGGTTGTGTCGCAAAATGTGACGGTTCAATGTTATAGCGACACAAGGGTTGTGTCGCAAAATGTGACGGTTCAATGTTATAGCGACACAAGGGTTGTGTCGCAAAATGTGACGGTTCAATGCTATAGCGACACAAGGCTAGTGTCGCTAATGACTACTGGGCTTCAGCGACACAAGGACCAAAACAGATCAGTTTTTCCAATTTTATTTCGAAATCTAAATTTTCGAGAAAAAATCCAAGAAAAATATATGTTGTTTCTTATAATGTTAGGTACTTCAAATAATTTTTATAGAATTTTTAGACGAGTTTAAGTATTTATAAAAATTATGGATTCTCTCAAGGGTCAAAAAGTAGCCAATCAGGAGACATGCAAGGTGATTGAGTTTCTGGGCAGAATGCGTGCACATTTGGGACAAAGTCATCTCTACCACTATTATTCTTAACACAATTTCTGAAGTTTTGGCGTTGGTTTCAAGTCGTTTGGACATGTAAATCTCGAGTTATGACTAAAACAATAAGGGACAAATTTCTGCCTTTTTACCCAGCCCGCCTACATGTTGTTGTAAAAATTATTTCTGGTATCAAACGAGCTCCAAAAATTATGAGACCAGTGGCAAATGAAAGATAACTTCTTAAACTTAATTTTAGCCTTTTGAATCGTTGATTTTGGTCAAGTTTTGAGGTAGATATCACCTCCCAAAGTTGGACAAATTTTCTGGCCGGATTGCATGCAAAGTTCTTGCATGTTTAAAGTTATGAAAAACGATTTTTATGTATTCTTTTGGACATATATTAGTTAAGTGAGCACTTTAACATGTTTAAAGGTGAATTACAAGTATTATAAAAGAGTTATATGTTCTTACAAGATTGAAAACGGATTGAAATGGAGAGGAAGGTGAGGAAAGAGCTTGATTTCTTGACTTTTCTTTGAAATTATGGTGGCGGCTTGTGGTGGTGGAGTGGTGGTTGGTGGTGATGATGAGGTGGTTGATGGTGGTGGAAAGATGGCAGATTTTAGAGAGAGAGAGAGAGTTGAGAGTGTAGAGAGAAGGAGAAGAGAATTGGTGTGGGTTGTGTGTGTGAAATGAGGTGTAGGGGAGGTGTTTTGTGGGGTGGGCTTGGGCTTATTTGGGGTGGGCTTCTTGGATCAGCCCAAGCCGAATTGGGCCTGGCCCAAAAGTGTTTCGGGCTCGTGACTCGTTTTCTAGACTTCGCGTTTCGTTCCCCGTTCGTTTAAACGTTAATTTGCTGTTTAAAAAGTTGATAATTTACGTCGAGCTTTTGTATATACTTTTAAATTTGTGAATAATATTCGGGATAAGTAAGTATTCTTAAATTATTAAATTGAGTTACAAAAGTATATTTCTGGTGTCAATCGGGTGTCGGGCTCGGTTTGCGCGTTTTTGTCGCGTTTGATACGTTTTAAACAAAACGTCAAAGTTTTTCGTGTATTAGTATTTGAAATAATAATATAAGGTATATAACCACCATTTTAACTATAAATATGATTACGTTATCTACGGAAAGTTTTCACCAACGTCGTATAAATAGTCGGACCACGTCCGGTTGTTTCGCGTAATTACGAAAAATTACGAAGGTGTAATTCAAACAATTACGTTAGTGTACATACACATATATACAAATAGTTGCAAATAATCACAAGTACTTAGCCTAATACAGAACTAAATACACGAAATTTGAGTTCTAGTTTAAGGTAATCATTACCCTAAAGGGTCGGGTGTCACAATAAGTAAATCTAAATCTGAGAAAGCAGACATAAAAAAATTGAAAGATAAACTAAATGAGCAAAGCGTTCGAAATGACTTAGCTCATGAACATATTTTAGAATTAACCAAATCGTCTGCTGATAAAGAGAAGGAATTGGCTGATGCAAAGGTTAGGATAGCTGATCTTAACAGGAACCTAGAGTTAAGAAAATTTTCTATCGAAACCTTAGATAGCATGCTTAGTGTTGGAAAATAGCCAATGATCACTGGGGAATGGGTTATACAGAAAGCCCTCCTCCCTTTAATCACAACTACTCCTTTATTTCTGATGATACTGAGATGTCACCTGTAGAGGATTCTGCTAAACAATCAGCAGTTCCAGGTCTAATATAATTTGTTAGACCTACGAAAGCTGAAATAAGTACTGAACCTGAATCAAAATCAACTGACACTTCAATGCCACCCGTCTTTGAAATAAAAATGAATTTTGTAAAAGAGGGTGCATTTGAACAAGGAAGTGTCAAGGAGAAGTTAAAGAACAAAGTAAATTCTGACTTACCCAAAACTGAAAATGAAAATTTAATCAATAAGGGTAAAAAGGTTATAACTGTCTCCTCTCCAAGTTTGCCTGAATTGGACGAACTAGCGATTCAAAAGACCGCTAAAAAGGCTTTCGTGAAACGTTCATGCTTCACGTGCCATCAAAAAGGGCATGTTGCAAGTATATTTGTCCAAATAAGGGCAAAATTGGAAAGGCACAGGTGAAGAAAGACCAATCACTTGTAAAATCGGTGTCGCATCCTAAAAAGAAAAAATCCTGAGGCGACAAGTTTAAACTGAGATTGTCCGGCGTTTTCATACCAGAAGTTAAAAGAAAATGAAAATGCAAGGAATTCTTGGAGAAATTGGTTGGGATATAAGAGAACTCAAAGTTCTCAGTGAACACAACCCTCATTAAAATCTGTGAAGTTTTCGTCACATTATAGTTCTAGGAGCACTACTTCTTTTGGAGGAAGCTCTTATGGACAGTCTTCAAGGTCAAAGACACCACAGAGATTTTAAACTCCCAACAACCGTTTTAACAACCCTAATAGTAATAATAGGAATTATCAAAAATCAAGTTATAACTATCCAACTAAGGTTAGACCTACATCAAACCCAAGGCCCGTAAATCCTAGACATTTTCATAAGTCTCCGGAAAGAAAGCCTAGTGGTGGTACCTCCCATGCTCAAACGAGTGAGATTCCTAAAGCATCCGGCTCTACTGATAAGAGTAATGGATACTTGAAGGAGTTCACATTCGTAGATGAGAATGGCCGACCCAAGACCGTCGAGGCTTGGGTGCCCCTTGATAACTAACTATTTCCAGTTAATGTGCAGGAGTTAACCAGAAGAGCTATTAACTGGTGGTAGGTTGATAGCGGAAGCTCAAGGCACATGACGGGGGAAAAACAAAATCTTGTGGATTTCGTGCACAAGAAAGGAGGGTACGTTAACTTCGCTGGAGCGAAAGGTGGCCAAATCACATGATTGGGCAATGTAACAAATGGTAAGATAATGCTAGAGCAAGTCAACTATGTTGAGGAGCTAAAGCATAATCTTATGAGTGTCTCTCAGATCTGTGATAAAGGACATCCTGTTCATTTCACAGATAGAGAAGCACTTATCTTAAAACCAGGATTTATCATTCTAGAAGAATGGATAGTCATGAGGGCTCCTAGAAGAATGACATGAGTGTTACTGAATCTATGCAGGAGTCGACATGTCTTATATCCAAAGCATCTGAGAATGATTCACAGTTGTGGCACCGGAAAATGGCACACTTGCACTTTAGAAAGATGAATTATATAGTTAGAAACGGACTAGTGCTAGGTGTACCAATGCAGATGTTTGGCCTTGAGGACAAATGTGTACCTTGTCAGAAAGGAAAACAGCACAAGAAACCTCATAAGTCAAAATCTCAAAATTCCAATGCCTCAGCTTTTGATCTTCTTCACATGGATCTATTTGGTCCTGTGAATGCAAGAAGTATAGGCGGTAAACACTACTGCTTAGTTGTCACTGATGACTTCTCGCGTTTCTCATGGGTATTCTTCTTGGGAACAAAGGATGAGACGGCTGAAATGCTGATGACATTCTTTACCCAGATTGAACATCAATATGGCCGAGGAGTCCGAAAAATTAGAAGCGACAATGGCTTAGAGTTCAAAAACTCGGTGATGAATGTCTTTTGCTTAAGCAAAGGAACTCAGCATCAGTTTAGTGCACCCTATAAGCCACAACAAAATGGGGTCACTGAAAGAAAGAATAGAACATTAATTGAAGCAGCAAGGACAATGTTAGCTGATTCAAAGCTTCCCGTCATTTTCTGGGGAGAAGCAGTGAATACAGCTTGTCATGTACTTAACAGGGTTATAACAAAACGTGTTATGAGCTTCCAAACAGTCAAAACCCAAACCTTACTAGTCTTGAACCCTTTGATGTTCATTGTACTCTATTAAAGACCAAAAATCAACCAAAATTTGGTGAAAAGGCTGACAAAGGACTTTTCCTAGGATATGAAGCCGGATCTCCAAAAAAAGGGTCTTTAATAAGACAGCTGGTAGAGTTGAGATTGTGTACAACATACAAGTCACATCTTATACTCCAGCTGTACAAACAGGACCAGAGTGGTTATTTGATTATGATGTTGTTTTCAAATCATTTAATCTTCCTATCCTAAATGACATTGACTTTTTGGGACTAGAACATGTTGTACTGAATGATGGTGAAAACAATGGTTTTGCACCAAGATCTAGTGTTCCGTGTTCAGAAGATTTATCTGATAAAGTAAAAGAAATTAGTGTCGATCCTATTGTGGAAAGTGATCAAAGTCTAAATGACATTCCATCTTCTTCAGAGGTCACAGAGTCTGTGCAAGAAATTGCTGATGATGATGTACCACCTCCGGGGGAGATTGGATCGAATCTAGGATCTGAGTTTGGGAGCTAGTTGATCTACCCCAGCGAGAATATGCAATAGGCATTAAATGGGTGTTTAAGTGCAAACGTGATGATAAGGGAATTGTTATAAGAAACAAGGCGAGGCTAGTAGTTCAGGGATTTAACCAATAGGAAGGGATTGACTATACTGAGGTGTTCGCACCCGTTGCAAGGCTATAAGCAATTCGATTGTTTCTAGCATATGCTACACATAAAAGAATCAAAGTCTATCAACTCGACGTTAAGAGTGCCTTCCTTTATGGTAAAGTTCAGGAACTAGTTTTTGTCCAACAAGCCCCAGGGTTCAGTGATCCTGACCATCCAGACCGTGTCTATAAATTGGACAAGGCCTTGTATGGACTACATCAAGCACCAAGGGCTTAGTATGAGACTCTATCTACTTATCTTTTGGACAATGGGTTCAAGAGAGGACAGATAGATAGTACGTTGTTCATCAAGTGGAAAAAGGATGATTTCCTTCTAGTACAAGTCTACGTCGATGACATCATCTTTGGGTCATCTGATAAGAATATGTGCAGAGATTTTGAACAAGTAATGAAGCGGCGTTTTGAGATGAGTGCCATGGGTGAGTTAAACTTCTTCTTAGGATTACAAGTTGATCAAAAGAAGGAGGGATTTTTCATTCATCAGACGAAATATGTTCATGAAATGCTTACTCGTTTCAATATGAAAGATAGTTCGTCTTATGGCACTCCGATTCAATTGAATCATAGTCTCGGTCCAGATACAGAGAGTACTGAAGATATGGATCCGACTCAATATCGGGCCATTATCGGTTCTCTTATGTATTTGACTGCTTCCAGACCGGACATAATGTTTGCAGTCTGTTTGTGTTCTCGATTTCAATCGAATCCTAAAGAGTCACACATGAAGCCAGCAAAGAGAATATTGCGTTATCTAAAGGGAAAACCGAAGTTAGGTCTTTGGTATCCCTCTGGAGGCAATTTTGACTTTGTAGCCTACACCGACTCAGATTATGGCGGTTGTAACTTGAACAGGAAATCAACCACTGGTGGTTGTCAATTATTAGGTGGTCGCATTGTCTCATGGTAGTGTAAGAAGCAAACCTCGGTCGCTATCTCAACATGTGAGGGCTGAGTATGTAGCAACAGGTAGTTGTTGTTCACAAGTTTTGTGGATACAACAACAGCTGAGTGACTATGGTTTGAATTTTACAAATACCCCTATTATGATTGATAACCAATCGACCATGTCTATAACTAATAATCCAGTTAAGCACAGTAAGACGAAACATATTCACATTAGACATCATTTCATTCGTGACTGTGCAGAAAAACACTTGATTAAATTAGTTAAAGTGTCCACCGATGACAATCTAGCTGACCTTTATACCAAGAAATTTGATAGGTCTCGATTTGAACTTTTAATCCAATTAAATGGGATGAGTAACCCTGAGTAAATTTTTCCCACAAAGAACTTGTATACTTCTACTTCTTAGTTAATTTTATTTTCTTTTATCTTTGCAAAAAAATAAAATAAAAAATAACAAAATTGAGGGTCACTGTATTAATTGCAAAGAAATGATGAAATCATTACCCATGCCTAGAACATTTTATATGTGTGGCTTTAAGATGTAGAACGTACACAGTAAATGTACTTAAAATACAAAGTATTTAATAGCTTCACTTCACGATGTATGGGTAGGCATTAGGCAAAATGGTTTTCAAGTACTTAACCTATATTAAATAATACGATTTTTCTGTGAAATCCTTATTTTGATGTACGACTTTATAAGTTTTAATTCTTAGGAATTAGATTGTACTTGAATACTTGCTATTGGATATAATATAAAAGTAAATCATCTGGGGGGATCCACTGACTGTTTCTTCTGCTACATCTTGAAACATGCTGACCTAGATTCAGTCAGTATATCCTAAAACTAGAACAAACTCGACCGCGAAACAAGAATACCGCTTTCAAGGTCTCTAGTCAAACTATGTCGCTCTGTTGTACGAAAGTATAGACCTGTCACATCTGGTTTGATTTTAGATTTGTTTGTTTCTAACCTTAGTCTTATCTTATAGCTTAAATATGTACCTATGTACATTGCTGATAAAACAAAATGACTTGACTTTAAAGATGACATAAAACTGAAAAATATCCGATACATGATAATCTTGACTTTCTAGGTTCTAAGGGTATATCAAATGTAGGATACATAGGAAATCGTGAACAATAATCAAACATGTACTTGAAAATTATGTTTGTCAAGTGTTTAAGTGGACAACAATACCGATAATCGTAGTGATCTATAATCTACTACAATAATAACAAAGGAATAATTGAAAATTCCTAATTATGTATTGTTCTCGTCATGGCTAATTCGATCTTTGTATCAGTAAAACTCTCAAAAAGATTGTACGTTTCAAAATATGAACAATTTCATATTTGCATTTTTACAGTTTATGTTATTTTAATTGTTTAAATAAATAAATCAATAAAAGTTCTTCGTTTATGGGAATTATTTACATTTACTTAGATTAATTGCTCAAACCTTGCTAAATACAGTGTCTACGTATTTAAGGTCTCGCAAAAGTTTTTAATTTGGAAAAATAGTAAGTTTTGGGCTTTTTTACTCTAAGTTCGTACGAACTTAGAGGGTATGTTTGAAGTCTAAGTTCGTACGAACTTAGACTTGGGGTATAAAAGGGTCAAACTCAGTCAAACCCTTCTCATTTTCAAACCCCTTCGAACTTTATATTCGTACGAACATACCCAGATCCTTCGAACATACGTACGAACTTAGCCTCGGTTTACTCATTTTCAAATTAAACTCAAAATCTGGACTTTGTTTAACAATTCCACTCCGTTAGACTTCATCACTATCATATTCTGAATCTTTGTAAGTAGTTTATACACGATTTGGACCAATAATCATAAACAAATTAGAATTTTAGTTGGGTTTTATAAAACTAACTTAAAATTAAAAATCTGGAAAGAGTTTATGGATAAAATTGATGTGTTGTTGTTGCAATATGCTATACGCATATAGGCGCACCTTTTCTATGTGCCTGATTGCATTTTTGTTACAAAAATTTTGAAAATGCTTTTTCAGTTCTTGCGTTCGAACTTACAAGTTCATACGAACCTACCTTGGTTCGAACTTTGAAATTTTAAAATAATAATCCTTTTAGGCTTGTTTAATCATAGAATCTTGCTTGTAGGGCTCTAAATTAATTATGTCTAATAACTAACATTATTATTCTCTATTTTTGGTGTGTTTGTGTTTATCTTTATAGAAATGGCTGATCGAGTGCGTGAGTTTTTCAACAAGCACAACGTGGCGGTTTCTTTTGATCTTGCCAATCCGGCCACAGAACCATTTCGAGGCATGCTGGAATTCCTTATGCGCTCGCGAGTGTTCTTTGCTCTAACTCACTCGCCAACTTTGAGGTTTCCATAACTCAGCCAATTATGGGTGACGGCTGTTCATGATTGTGTGCCTCAGCCACCAATGATAAGGGCTACCGTCAATGGAGTCAATATTCGGTTTTCTGTCGAGTTTTTGAGGCAGGTTTTGCAATTGGGCTCTGAAGTTCAAGAAGATGGCCCAACAACATTTCCTCTTGAGATGTGCGCTGGCGCGTTTCAACACATGGGTTATGTGGGAGATGTTACCCACACCCAATACACCAAGAGTCTGGTGTATGGCCTGTGGCGCTATCTGATGCATATACTGCTGGTATCCTTCGGGCTGAAGAAGGCAGGGTTTGATACTATGAACCATAAGATGCAGTCGGGGATGATATCTCTCGTATACAACAAACCATACTGTTTCTCCCAGTACTTCTTTGACGAGATGGTTCAACAAATCAAGGGGAGTGTGAAGGATCAGTTTATATTATACCCCCATTTTGTTATGATGGTGATAAATGCATTGATTCCAAACCTTCCGGCAATCGATCCGGTTGTTCATTTGATGTCGGTCGATAAGAAGATCTTCGGCCATTGCCTCAGTCACAACAAACGTCGAGCAGTTGCAGATAGGCCTCAGGCCGTACCATTGTTTGGGGCAATCATTGATGCTTCTTATCAGGCACCACCAAATGATGGTTGGTTGGATGTGCCTCCGCCCCAGGCAGCTGCTGCGGTTCCGATTCAAGAACTAGAGCCGGCCCCAGTACAAGAAGAAGTCGCTGCTGCTGAGCCACCGCAGGTGATAGTGGCAGAAATTCTGCACCAAATAGAGCACCCTGCTGAGGGAGAGCGTGTTGACGCTGATGTTGCTGAAAATTTGGTTCGAGATGTCTTGCAGGGCGGAGCAGGCCCTAGTGCTGAGGCCACCAGTTCAAGGGTTGATTATAATGAACTCATCAGGGAGATTGACTCCTATTGCACTGATGCTGCAGCAGGGTCTCCACCTGCTGATGAAGCTGAAAAAGTTAATGCTCACGATTCTGAGGCAACTGAGACTGATGCCGATGATGATGATGATGATGATGATGATGATGATGATGATGATGATGTTGATAATGATGATGGTGATGACGATGATGATTCAGACCGACCTGTGATCGGTTTCCAGGGTCCTAAGGGGGTGTTACTTGACCCTAAGGCCGCCAAGGAAAAGGAGAAAGGGAAGCACAAGGTCTAAGAGGACGATGACTATATTCCTAGGGGCCTAGATGATGAGTCCGAGGACGACCAGTACTACCATCCGTTACTCCAACCACCGCTCCACCTACAACTCAATCCACTCAATCTATCCCAACCCATCCGCCAGTCTTTCTGATCCGGACAAGTTTACCTATCTTGAGGTTCGGATCACGAGCTTAATGGATATGGTGACAGCTTTGACTGCCGTTGTTACGAGCCAGGAAATACGTGTCAGTAATTTGACGGCTCTCAACGAGCGCTTAGAAGAGCGCCATGCAAAGTTAGATGAGCAAGTAAGGCTGAATGAGATCACTTTCTATCGCCTGAAGCGCCATTCAGGGGGAGTCAATTGCCCGGGTACAGGGAGGATGAGCTGAGATTTAAAGATGATAATGACCGTGACGATGATCCGAGCGCACCCAAAGAAGGTGAGCTGACTGGCTCTTCATCTAGAGAGCAAGGTGCAGCAGAGGCTCAGGGGGAGTCTAGTCAAGGTGCTGGTGGGAGCGGAACTGAGCAAGGTGCAACAAAGTCTCAAGAAGAGGTTGAACCATCTGGATGGGGTGCAAAGAAGAATGAAAAAGTGGTTGAACCATCTGGATGGGGTGCAAAGAAGGATGAAAACGAAACTGAGAAGGCTGGTGGGAGCGGAACTGAGCAGTCTCCAGTAAATCTAGCTGAGACTGAAACTATCGATGCATTACTTGGTTTGGATGATCCTGATAGTGATTGGTCAGAGTTAGAGGAAGGGGAGATCCTTAGTAAGGAGGTTGCTAATTGGAAATCAGACGAATAGGTCATACCTGATGCTGATGCTGATGTTGACGAATTCGTTGTTGATAAGCAACCTATCAATGAAGTGTTCATAGAAGATGAAGCTGGAGCTAAAAAAGTGATTAACTTAGAGGATGATGTAGTTCCTGAAGTTGATTATGATTCAGAAGAGATTGAACCAACTCGTGAAGAGTTGAAGAAGCTGTGGTTCAGGAAAGCTGAGAAGGAACCAGAAATCAAATATAAGAGTGATATAAGGGTCAGAAGATCGGGCGGGCTGAATAAAGGCATCATCAGTTGGTTTTATGACAGTGAGCTTAAACTGTTCATAATCAAGAGATATAATGGGATTCAGTATCTCAGTAACAAACTGAAGGTCTTTAGCATGTTGCCGAAGATTGAATTGAAGGAACTAGCCTGGCTAGACTTGGTAAATATTAGAAATAATCCTTACGCTCAGACTTTAGAGAGGATCGTTAAGCGTGAAGGAAGATCGAATCAGTTCGTCGATCTGAAACCAAGAGAAGGCAGGAGGGTACCTGATATGACCAAGATTGACCCATTTACTAACAAGCCGTGGATGAAGATGGTCTACAGACTGGTCAAGTGCTTGAAGAGGGTTCCTTTGAAGAAAATGCCACAGAACGTTCTCTCAAATCTCAAGTGGTTGTACGTTGACAGCAAGACAGCTGAAGCAGTCATGGAAGATGCTGATGAAAAGGAGCTGTTGAGAGTGTATGACAGTTTACATCTGGTAAACTTGTCGAAGGATGACCTGATGAAGCTTCATGCGAACAAGATCTTATATCGAGACAGTTGGAGGCATGAAGGCAGAAGATATCAGAAGGTCGTGAAGGTGTGCGTTGAAAAAGGCTTATGGGCTGAGAGTCGACAGAGTTGATCGAGAATCAAGTTCGACAAAGCCAGAAGACTGAAGATAGATAGAGCTATTGTCAAGGGGGGGTCTGTTGGTGCACGTTTTCTGACAACATCTCTTATTTTGTAATAGTTAGCTTTGTAATTAGTTTTCTAGTTAATAAATGTGTAATCTTATTAACTTAGCCTTTTTAGTGTATTTATGTAAGTTCGTACGAACCTACATGTTCGTACGAACCTAGGATGTTCGTACGAACATGGTAAGTTCGTACGAACCTAGAAAAAGCTAAGTTCGTACGAACTTAGCTGAGTATAAATACTAAGTTGTATTAGTTCATTTCTACGCTTTTGAATCTGTTATATTCGAATATACTGTGCTATCTTCGAAGACATACAGACATACTTTATAAACACTTGCATTTCACTTGTTTTGTTGTTGTTTTAGTGTATTATACCATTCCGCAAACTAATACACGTTGCAATCTCGTTTGGATCCGTTCAAAGGGGACTTTCAACCTACACATAATCAACACCTTATAACAGTTAATATAACTCTAAGTTATGGTGTTTTAACTTGCTTTCTTTACATAGCATTGGTAAAATCTAACGGTGATAGGTAAACATAGAATGCCTAGTAATTCTCGATCTTTCGTTTTAGATTTAGAAACTGAGTTTATATTTTAGCATTTTGGAAAATATATATATGATTTAAAAAAATCTTTCTCAAAATATACCAGGGAATCCCTTAGCTTTTGACCATGTAGTCTACTTTCGATATTTTCACGGGTTCAAACCCAGACCATGTTTGGAAAACATCATATGGTTATTGACAGTGTAACAAAACTATTAATTAGGTTGCTCCATTACTTAAAGTACTTCACGATTTTGTTCATAGTATTTTCGATAATAGTTACGATATACAATTGGTATTTCTATAGTAATCTATGATGTACTATTACGATGAATACATAGTGTTGTAATTTAAACCATAGTTAGTTGTTTTATTGCTTAAGTACTTCACGATACTTTTCATAGTATTTTCCATAATAGTTACAATGATATTCACTTATAGTGTTACCATAGTAATCTATGATGTACCATTACAATGATTACATAGTGTTGTAATTAAACAAAAATACAGATAATTAATTACTTTGCATTAAGATTCGCGAAGTCTTAATATCAAAGTTGTAATCATGTACATTGGTGGAAAGGCAATAATTTATAATAAAGTTTAAAATCATAAATAGAAAGCATAATTAAAACACTGTGTTTCTAATTAAATAGCGTAAGGTCATCCCATAATTAATTAACTAACTACATCATAACAAACACGCAAACTAACTACTCGCTAATCATGGTAAATTTTAAATCTAACATAATAACAATAATATTATACATTGTAATTAAAATAGATAAAGGAAAGAAATAGATTATAACGAGTTTTTGAGAATAAACTTGAAATTACAAGAGCTGGACTCCGATCGTACTTCCAAGCGTATTACAATTATTCACTTGCTACCCTCTAATTAATTACTAAACTAATAATAATGTCCTAATCTAGAGAGAGAAAGATAGTGAGATAAACTAATTAAATATATGAGTGTTTTTGGATGAATTAGGATGATTTGGTTAGAAGAGGAGTTGGATATATATAGAGGAGTGTTTGGCCCGTATTTTGATTTTTCAACCCGTATTTGACCTTCGAAAATCACTCCCGTCGTGGCTCCGTGTGCGCGATCATAATTCCTCGTCATTTGTTCTTGCTTTAAAATCTTCGTTATTCGTCCATTTTCGTTGATTCTTTTTGCTTTGTCTTTGTAATTTCATAATTAACAAAATAAAATAAATAAATACAATATTTGAATTATAAAATTAATTATTTAATTTATATGGAATAAATAACGTGAGTAAAAACATGACTGTTTACGCCTTATTGCATGGTCACATCAGTCAATCGAAATGCCAAAATTATTTCTAGGGAATTTCAAGAGAATGGCAGGGGTTTGAGGGTTGGCATACTATAAAGGTGCCAAATTCTAATTTTGTAAGCTGTAACTTTTAAGTCTACTCGTCATAGCCTTAAAATCAAGAACTATATATGTAGTTCGACGTTTCCCAGCTGACTCGATCCCCAATCTTTCAGGATGGGGTATGGAGTACGAGATTTACATGCCAATCATCAAAGATGGCTCAAATGGACTTTTACACTTTCACTCATATCTATTAATAGAAGTGTCAATAGCATCAACACCACGGATGACTAATTATGCGTCAAAAACATAATACTACACATTTTAGACAAAATAATAACCTATTGCATCCAGAACTCTTGAGTGACTTGTTAAAACTATTAATTTACAACAGTTAACGCGTTTACTTATTTTTGGTTGTCAACGGTATATATACTTATTTATTTCATAGTCCAAAACAGTTAATAGTAATAGAAATAGAATTGAAAGAACAAAAGCATGTGCAAATAACTAGAGTGACCGGGACACCACATTATTGAATGAGTGGCGATTATCAAAGGCCACCGTATATGTGAAAAGTTTGAATTATTATTATTATTATTATTATTATTATTATAATTATTAATCGAAAGTTTGAAACTTTAAATTATGATGAATCATGCTGCACGTTTACATATATATCGATTGAACATCTTAAAATAGAAATGCTAACACAAACTAGAAAGGAAAACATTCAAAGTTAGTACTTTCATGTAAAAGGAAAACGAAAAAAGAACAACAAATGAACGGTGATCTTATTCCATTAAAAATTAATGCACTTTAGAAACAGCAAGGCTTGGTCTCTTTTTTCTTTTTCCCTTAAATTCATTATAATTGTTTAGAAAAAATAATACTCCATAAATGTACTTAAAATACATGTCTAAAATAAGGTTAAAAATACGATTGGTTCAGTTGTTAAATTTTATGGGATATAAGTGACAAAAAATGTGTTGTTAGACATATGTTTAAAAAAATCCAATTTATTAGATACATGTAACATTTCTCATTGTTTAGTTATTGCATTAGTACTGTTCCATAACACATGAAAACCAACTCCCATAACATCGTGGCCACCTAACTTATTTTCAACGTAAAAGTTGAGGTAGTTTTACGGTGTCCGCCTGTAAATATATTTACATTTTATGGTTGGTTTACACATGCTGAAAATCAATAACAACAATTAAGAATAGAGCTACTCTATTGGGTTAGTTGAGTATGATATAACAAATACAATGGTCAATGGCCATTTAAATGAAGCTTGAAATGTACTACTCAAACAAGGTTTTTGATTGCACTTTAAGGATTAAACAAATGTCGTTTGATAGCTTCTGCACAGATATTGTATCGACAATTAATGTAGTTAGCAAGAATTGCTTTATATGTTAAACAGGACAAGTCTACAAATTTAGTATATATCAAAGCTAGTGATTCTAAGTTCTAATTTTTTTTGCATATGATTGCAAATAAAAGCATGAAATTTGTTTGATCATACAACGTTTTGTCAGGTTTAATTTTCTTGTAAAAATGATAAGATTAGTTTACTAGCTTGTAAGTTAAACTAAACTTTTGGTAATAGTTTAACTAATTGCCATTATTTCTTTAAAGAATATCCCCAACATCATTGCACATGTTATGCCAATAGCAAATCACAATTTAAAGTAAACTATAAACCTTTGTATAATCTATTGGATTATAACAGAAGGACTTTGATCTCTTTGTTGTTACAGAAAGATTAATTAAAAAAATAAACTAAAACTGGAAAATGAAGAAACAAACCATTACCCAATTCAGGAATTGGTAAATCCACTAGTCACCATTTCTTGTCTATTGGAGTCATTTTTGTTGTTGGAGAACTAGCCAATGGAAGAATTTTTGAATGTGTTGAGACTTGATGATGCCCTCTTTCATTACTAACAACCATTTTTACAAAAGAACCATCTTTTTCCTCTGTTTTTCTTGGTGAATCTTGATCCATTTTCTTAAAACTTGACTTTTTGTCACCTTCCATGTGCATCAATCTTTTCAGAAGCTTCTCCTCTGCATCTCTCAAGAACTTAAATGTTGGTGGTGGTGAAGATCTTATCTTATTAATACCAAATTCATTGGATTCAAGCAGAGGATTCAATCCATTGTTATTATAAGCTTCCAAATTGAGTTGCTGCGGGACCTTTAATGCTGGTGAAGAAAGAGGAGACAAAAATGGTGTGTCTAAAGTATCAAGAATGTCACTCATGCTTCTTGTTCTTGAGCCCCTTTTGCTCCTCTCAGATTCCAAATCTTCTTTAGTTTCTTCATTGATTGTGAAAAGAAATCTAGGTGGCCCAGCTAAGTTATGTAGCCTCATGAGCTCAAGATCTAAACTTTCATCTCCTAAACCCTTTGCAACCAAATCTTTATCCAAACTCATGTCAGAATCTTGTTGTTTGACCTGGGTTTGCAAATCTTTTTCTTGGGGTTTGAAGGATTTTGAGGTTTTCCAACATGAAGTGCAGGAAGTGAAGATAGTAGGGGTGATATTTGTAGATGAAAAATGTTGGTTTTCTATATCTTCACTATTCTTGGATAACCTCTTTTTCCAATATAGAAGATAATAGAGCTCAACAGAAAGAACCAAGAGCGTACATCCAAACAAGAAACACAAACCAATCTCTAGACCACTAAAAGATGACATGTTTACCCTTCAAGAAATTCACATCAAACCTAAAAAAATATTGAGTTTTTTCAAGTTCGAGGAAGACCCATTACCTAAAAAAATTCAACTTCTGAGAATCTTTAAGCCAAAAGGACTCAGAAGAGAAAAGAAAAGTTGACTCTTTAAACGAGACTTCACATGCTGAAAAAATAGTTGGAAACTATAAATAAAGAAAGCTTCTTAAAAACCTTTATACATATGCATTCATTGCCTCGAACCAAGAAACTGATAATAACTTTCTTTACTAAATATTAACCAGAAAAGTATACTTTAATATTAGCGTATAAGTTAGGTTAGTATATTAGTATCGTTCAGTCCGAGACTTTTAAAGTTTTTATGTTAGCACTATTTTGTTGATAAATAAATTCAATATTTTATGAAGTTTAATTATTTAACGTAGTATATGAGTCTTAAAATTTTTACCCTTTTTTCATCTCTTCCGCCTTACATTGTCGTGCTCCGGTCCGCAAATCTACAATTCTCGTATATCTTTTTAATCCTATACAACTTCTACATCTTCTTTGTCTTTTTTTTTCCTTCTGTATGATAACTTCTCTACAACATCGTATTTAATATTTAACTCCAAGTTATTTAAAAGAGAGAAAACTTCCGCATCTTCAGTCTTTCTTGTTATCCAGAGTCACGTTGCTTGTGGTTTTAATTCCTTTTCTTTCTTCATATTGATTACTCTTCCGAAATAAAAGATCTACCCTTCCGAAACATCTTCTGCTTTGACAGGAAGTTGCTTAAAATTTTATGTTTCGATTTCATCGATTTTTGCAGTATTTTAGTTAAAAGAAATTTAATAAAAGAAAAAACCTATTCATTCTACTTTTTTTCAAATCTATTTTTTAAATGTGAAAGATGTCAAGTATCACTTATTAGTTAAGTAGTATGAATTTATATAGTATAGCTGGAATTATAGAGGGGAGGGGGTAAATACAATTTTATTTGTTTACTTATTGTATTTTAAAAATTTTAATAGATGTTAGTAATTTTAAAATACTTGTACAATAAACAGAGCATGAATTGTAAATATGAAAGCTGGTAACAAGGGTGCTAATCACAGATAACTTGAATAATAAATTATTGATAACAAATTACATTAACATATTGAATTGCAGAATAATCTAAGCCAAAGCTAAAGACTAGTTCAATACGATTACAAGTTATTGTATAGAATGACTATTGATCACCGACTCTAATTTGAAGTTAGACAAACTTTATCACTGAATAAGTTCAAGTGATAGCTACAAATCAGTAAACGTCTAAGTACAATATGTCACTCTATTTATTAACGAAATATTTCCCGTAAATATCTCCTATAAACTGGGAAAGTTGAATGACACGTGTTGCTGTGTGAATGGTTTCCTTCTAAGTGCAAACGATTAGAAGGAATCTCTCGTGGTCCCCTCTTGATCATGCATTCTTCATGTGTTGTATTTTCACCAATTACAATAAAGCATGATGTCATACATTTCATAGCAGTGACTTTGAAGGTTGTTGATGTAATGTAGACCAAGGACTTCACATACATAGCAAGTTGCTGGAGGACAAAGAAGCTTTCTTGCTCATTGCGAGCTATCATGCTCCTGTAGAGTGACTTGACTAGATTTCTTCCAGTGACCTCATTTTATCTAACCACAACGACTGATGTGATTATGTGTTGCATAAGGAAATAATCTTATATGCACACCAAGGAGTAGAGTTACTCCTAGTGAAGATTATTTACATAGCAGTGACCTTCTTCATTTGCAATGAATCACATCATTAGGTTTCTTCATCGTTCAAGGCTTATAGCGATAAAAACCTTAGCGATAAGATTGACCAACCATTAGCGATTGTTCACAAAGCGTCATTTTCATTTTGTTAGCAGTGACTTGGTTGACCAACGACTAATCATCCAACTTGTCTTAGGAGTTTTGACTTCATGATTTCTATGAAGTACTGCAGTGATTGAGTTGATCATAGGTCAGTGACTCAACAATCTCCCCCTAAATGATGCTGACAAAAACTCCTAAGTCTTAAATGAATTTAAAACTTTTACAAATGAAGAAGTCACAGGGACTTAAGTAGCTCCCCCTTATTGTTTATGATTAAACACTAACTTAAAAATTTCAAGACTTAATTACACGGTTCGTCCCTGTGGTATGTTAAAAATGACACTGGTCGGCCCTCGCAAGAGTTTTTGACACTCGTCATCCCTGTTATTACCAAACCTTACACCGGACATCCTTTGCCCTAACGGACATTAGAAAAATCCATTAGTTTGGACATGTGCCGTGCACATGAGGGTATTAGTGTAATTTCCTTTGCCTTTTTCTTTTTAATGCTCCAGTTCTTATTTCTAATTTATGCTCTGGTTCTTATCAATTCACAATTGAGTAGAAAAACAAATCAAAAACCCCATTTTCTTGAAATTGTAAATTAAAAAAAGAACAAACAATTCAAGACTTAAAGATCTGCTGATGATATCAAGAATTTCATCATCTTCAATTTCTTATTGATGTTTTCAAAATTCTCAATTTCAAGAAATATATATACATAACTCTAATTTAACCCACTTGTGAATAAAATTGATGTTATTATGCTTGCTTTTATTTTATTAATATTTAAGAAAATAACCAATAGGGATTGGATGATGGCTGACTCCTTTTCAACCTTGTAGGCTGAATCATACGCAAACAATATCAAATGGAAAGGGCCACCAAAAATTCACCAAGCTTAGATTGAGATTCAGGTAGTTGAAGGATTACTTTTAAGATTACTTAACCTCACATGTTATGCGCATGACTAATATAACGGATTAAACTAACGTCCGTTAGGGCAAAGGATGTCCAGTGTAAGGTTTGATAATAACAGGGATGACGAGTGTCAAAAAATCTTACGAGGGACGACCAGTATCATTTTTAGCATACCACAGGGACGAACCGTGTAACTAAGTCTAAATTTCAGTGATCCAAATTATATTCTATATATGTGTTACCATATTTTCAAAAGTGACTTTTATATATATGTAACGAATTACAAGTACATAGAGTCCGATTCTGTTACAAATTTTCTTTCTTGACCTTCAATCTCTTGGGATGCTCTTCTTCAAGCTTCTGCATGATCTCAAACTTTTCATTCCAAGGAATATAACTCATTTGTCTAACAAACGCTTCATCCATCATTGTCTTTCTTATTTTTGAATCATCGGGGAGACAAGCCACTTTCATGAGAATCACCATCAATTAATCATGGTCCATCTTATCTAGCTCTTTTTCTCTTCGGAACTTAAAACGAACTTTGATATGGGCATATACAACCCCACATTATGGTTCGAGTACTTCTAAGTCATCTTTCTTCTCAACACCAACATATTGGGTCATACTTAAATTTATGAGATTTGGAACTTTGTACATGTTTTGAAAAGGACCTCCTATAGTATATTTGGCAATTACAGGTCGTTCCTCATCTCATTCAGATGCAACAGTCTCATCTTGCCTCAACATGGCCAATCTAACCATCTTTTCAAATAACTTGTCAATTTCCTTAATAACATCTTCTTTAGCAGCATTGGGTGAGTGACTAACAGTGAGTCTCAATTCATTTCATTCCTCTCTATGTAGTTTGAAGAATTGATCAAGGCTAATCACTTGTTTTTGATCTCCTCTATGTATTTGAATCTGAATTTGAGACTTTGACTTCGTGTTCTTGAGAGTTACCTTTGTAATGGGTGTAGGGTTTAATTTACCCACCATACGTTTGGCATAGATCTTTCTATCTCTCTCCCTAAGAAGTATGTTGTTGTCAGCACTTGTTGGTTTCTTTGTAGGCTTTCGAGGTTTGCCAGGTTTCTTTCCTTGTTGATCCTCTACTTCTAGTCTCTTTGCTAACTCAAGAGAAGCTTGCTCATCAGCCTTCTCCTTCTATATTCGCTCTATGTTAGCTCTAGATTTTTGATCGAACATCATTAGTTGGAGCTCTTTGTTAGCCACCAATTGTTTTTGTTTTTTTTCTTCTTCTTCCTTCTTCTCAAGCTCTGCAACGAGCTTCTTGACCTCTTCAACATCCTCAACCTCCTCATTGATCTTTACCTTCTTTGACTGAGCACTCCCTGATATATCTCACACTTGGGAGTCGCTCATGATCTATTTACCTTTTCTTTTTTTGGAGATGATAGTTAAAATCACCTCCTGATCACTGGTATCATCATCATTGTATACCCTACTATGTATCCAGTCTCACATATGTTGTTCATTACTAACTATTGGATAGCCAGTCATTGTATATGTCTCCCCCTGGACTTGTACATGTATAGCCCATTCCCTAATCAACATATTATTCAATTTTACTTCCTACTTACTAACCTCATCAAACAAGGTGCTCAATATAGCTTCTTGAGTGACCACTATTCCAGTAACCAGATCATCTTCTCGAGCGACCTCATGTTCAACCTCTACATCAATAGCCTTAGTAGTGACTATTATGTTCTCATCATCAATAATTTCAACCTCGGTAGTTTCATCAGCTACCTTAGACTTATCCCTTTGTTTGTCATCATCAAGTAGGGAGTTGTAGAAGGAACACTAGGACTAGCACCAGATGTGTCTCCTGCATTTTCTTTAGGTTGATCATCAGTGGTAGGAATCTCACACGCTCAGGTGTGTTGTGGGAGTACATAGATTTTGAACCAAAATCCGTATGGTTTGGAGCTCTATTCACATTGTAGCTACTTCCAAAAAGGTCCATCTCTACTCTTGGACCTGAGCTTTCAAAGAGATAACCTCCTTAGCCCTCTCAAAAATCAACTTGATGGTGTTGTCAATCTTTTGCTCACCCTGCGCAATAACTTGGGAAGCTAATCCATAAGCGTTGAGGAGGGTTCAATGTATGTCTTCATGCTTTCTGAAAACCCTAACTTTAAACTTCTCTAAGGACTCAGAAGAAGAAATATGTCATTCATGTAGCTTTGAGTGAACCTTAGATGTGAGAGCGATCTTTTTTGTCTTCTTAGTGATCCTATCTGCCCAAGGAACCAAGACCTTATAAAGTTGGGCATGCTCGAACACCCTGCTGGATTGATCACTGATGTACTCAAAAGCATTGTCCCTGGTCTTCTTCAACATATAAACTTCTTGCTTAGAAGAGGCAATATATTGCATAAGCAATCGTTGGGTACCTGCATCAGAAGAAGTTTCCTCTCTCTGAGGTGAGGGATCATCTTTTCGATCAGAGAGAGGAGAGGAGGTCATTGGTATTGTTATTGAGGGTTCTGATATTGCTTAATTTATACATATTTCTAGTGGCAATATCAATTCTCATTGTATATTATCATAGTTAATTTTATGAGCTTTCCGTACTTATTTAGTTTAAAATTGATTTCAGGAACGAATATCAAGAGGGATAAAGAAAAGATGAAGAAATGGTTGATGAAAACGAAGAAAACAATCAAATCCAGAAAAGACAAAAAGCATCCATCCGGCGGATAGGGTATACCTATCCGGCGGATAGATAAAGGAATGAAAAAGTAATTTTAACAAAAAAGGGCTATCTAGAGGATAGGGTATAACTATCGGGCAGATAGCTGGGTGAAGTCTGACATGCATGAAGGCCTATCCGACGGAAAACTTTGTCTTATCCGGCGAATAGGTTTCTCCTATCCGGCTGATAGGTAGGTCGGCCATGATTAGTATTTAAACAAACTTACTTTAGTTAATTTGGGTTCGAATTTCTGGAGATAAGAGGTGTAAGTCTCTAGATCTTGGTTAGCGATAACGGATTATCTTTTAGGTATTGAGGTGCGGAATCCCTCAATACTTAAGGTTTATTGCTTATATAACTTTGCAATTAATTAACAAGCTTCGTTTTGATATTAACTAGTGTTAAACAGTCAAAACCGAGCTTATTCAATAAATGCTTTTATATCTGCACAGATTTCGAGGAGAGAATTACTTAAAATATTTGGTGTGTGTAATTATAGCACGGATTTCTAGGTCACACGTAATAATGAGCAGCATTAAAATATTTATATCTGGTTCAACTCGCAGGCCATGGGCTTTGCGAGTTGACTCAACTCGCAGCCCATGGGCCTGCGAGTCCAGATGATTGCGAGCCCAGATCTCAACTCGCAGGTAAGACCTGCGAGTCCAGATATCAGCGAGCCCAGATCTCAACTCGCAGCTGAGAGCTGCGAGTCCAGATGGTTGCGAGATGAGATCTCAACTTGCAGGTCAAACCTGCGAGTTGACTTCTCAATTCGCGAATTTTGACTTTAACTTGAAATCGATACTTGTTCAATAACATTTAACAAATAATAATAACAAGTTAATATCATATATTTACGAGTCTAAACCAATTTATACAAGTTTGACAATAAATACACTAGTCCTATTACAAGCTAGATCTGTTGTCACAATAATATGTCCCAACAGACTCCCCCTTGACAATAGCTCTAGCGTCGTTATCTTCAACTTTGTCCTTGGTCTTCACTTGTAAATTCTACTGCCCATATGAATCTTCATTCTAACACAAGTCTTCACCATTAATTGATAATCTCTTGCAAGATCACCCCATGCTTCAGTCGTCAGGATCCTATTTTCGTTTAACTTCAATAGGTCCTTCTTCGACAGATTCATCAGGTGTCGATGGTCATAGACTGTCAGAATTACTCTTTCTCCTCCTTCAACTTCATCATCAGCTTCAACCATGACAGCTTCACCAGTCTCAGAATCCACGTGCCAATTCAGAAGATTTCCCAGAATATTCTGTGGCATAGGTTTTAGTGGTATCTGCTGTATGCACTTGACAGCTGGATAAGTTTTCTTCCTTAATCTTCGGCCAGTTCTCTGACTTCGTTCCTTTAATTTGATCGTCTTTCCGACTCTTGGCTTAATCTTCTCAAACTTCATTGATCTACCCTCAGTCCGAATGATTCTCTCAACATATGTTGCGTAGGGATCATTACTGGGATTTATCAGTTCTAAGCGTGCCAAGTCTCGAACTTCAAATCGAGGAAGCGAACTGAATACTTTAAGCTTCTTATCGAAATATTGAACTCCGTCAAATCTTTTGATAGCGAAAAGTTTCAAGTCAGAATCAAAATACCAGCCGATGATCCCCTTCCTTGGAGCTTTCTTTCCAGTTATATCTACTTCAGACATCCCAACCTTTTGCTTTCTCCTTTTCAGAGGTCTAAACATGGGATTATTTCTGAGTTTCTCTGGAAGGTCATCTTCTGATTCAGAACTGGTTGAGTCATCTAGACTTTCATCTAACTCAACAACCCTTTCTCCATCTTCTTCCTTGATGACCACTTTAGTTTTAGATGGGCTTACAATGTGTTCAACAACATCAGCGTCAAGATCTACACATTCGTCTGCCCCATCATTAACAATGAAAGTCCAATCTTCAGGAGGTACAAACTCTCCTTCTTCAAGGTCAAAGTCAATGTCCTCATCTAATTCATCTGGCATGTCGCCTTCAGAATCTGATAAGTTCAACATTTCATGACCTATAGAAATACATACACAAATAGATTAATATCATAAGTTCTTTCATTGATTTCCCTGAATCAATCTAAGATTTTTCTTATTAATCCCTTTGTGTATTTGAAATATATTATATATACTTATTCAAATCTTTCATCGATTATGATAATCGATCTAAAATTTGAATAAGTCTTATAATATGCGAACATCATATATTATATGATCCTATAACTCTTTTATCGATCATAGTCAATCTAGAATTACAAAAGACTTATAATATACGAACATTCATAATTATAACATTTTAAACATTCAAGTTCAAACATCTTAATTACAAAATGATTCAAAGTTACAATGTATTAATAATTACACTCAATCTATATTAATACAAGTGTCACCTTCTTCAGCTCCACCCTTTGCAGTACCAGCACCAGCTCCACTACCACTTGCTTCAGCAGACTCCCCCTGAAATGTAGTCTGCTGACCAGTCGTTGAAGGACCAGCCAGCTCACTTTCTTTTCCAGCTGCGGGATCATCGTCTTCATCATTCTTATTCTTCTTCGCCAGCTCATCTTCCTTGCAGGACTCTTGATATATCAATACCTCCCCTTGAGATGGCTTGTCCTTCAGAAGGCTGATGACCAGGGGATCAAGTCTATCAATTTGCCTCTGCTTGTCAGCTACATCATCTATCAGATTGTTATTCGTCTTGATGAGCAGTGAATAGGCATCATTCTGATTAGTCATGTTATCAGACATAGACAGCATTTGAGAAATCAAGAATTTGACGGTTTCTTCCAACTCTCGAACTCTGGACTCTAAGCTATTAATATGATCAGAATCAGTCGCAGAGGAGGTGGATGGAGCAGCAGTAGTGGTGGTTGGTGGCGTGGGAGCAGGCGGTTGCATTTTCTTCGCTATCTCGGTAGCAACATCGGTTAATAGACGCGCTACGACCCTGCTAGATTTGGTGGTTGGGTGCGAAGACGGGCGAACCAAAGCAACAATCATTTCAGCCTCTAAGGGCGTAGAACTGGATTGTAGATGAGCTGCAGAGGTTGAAGCTGTTTGTAGGAACCCTTTTGCTGGACCTAATCAGATCGTATGACTCAATCAGAAGGGTGGAATCCAACTAATCAAGTATTGAACGTATATTGAATCACAAGCACAGTTTCTCTAACGTTTTGTATATATGAACAATTGAAGAATAAGCTTACAATCTCTCTCTCTCTCTCTCTCTCTCTAGGGTTTGATCCACATAAAAATGAAATCTGACTTCACTATTTATAGACATACTGGACCCTGCGACACAAGCCTTGTGTCGCAGGCCAAGCCCACTGCGACATAGGCATTATGTCGCTATTGCGACATAAGCTCTGTGTCGCATGACCAATATTCTATGTATATTCTATAATTACATTTCATTCACTGACTTGAATATACACATTAATCACATCACATAGTAAGACTAATTGACTTTGACAAATACGAACATTGACCAACTGACTGACACACAGAAATGCACCAACAAACTCCCCCATGTCATCAGCTTGGTCAAATAGGCTTCATTTAGTCTTCACCAACAAACTCCTCTATGTCTTCAAACAATTAGAAACTCCCCCATTGAGATAGCATGGTCTTCAGAATATTGATGTCCAGATTCATGTGACTGACACACCTTTTGCATACAATAAGATCTTCAAACTATATGACCATCTCTCAATCTTTAGCAGCTTCTCCAATAGAATTTATCTTCACAGTCTTTGGAGAATAACCAACATCCTTTATATCTTCAATATTTGACTTTAACAAGATATGTGATATTGAATAAAACAACATAGAAATAAAATATTTTTGTAATTTTCTTTATAAATGAAAAGTAAAGAATACCAAAAAGAAAATAAATCGGGAATAAGATTGTAATATGTCTGCTTAAGGATCATATCAGGATAACATATAGTTATTAGGAAATAGCAAGTGTTATTTCGATTATCAGTATATTTGTCCAACTTTAAATTTACTTAGCATATTTAAATCACCGGGTATAAATATTAGTTCAAGACGATTATTGGTATGTTTGTCCATATAAACATCTAGCAATCAGAATTTACAAGTGCATTTTGAATTATTATTCATGATTACCAGAGTAGCTTCCCATTTGATATACTCTTATGATCAGGATACATGCATAACTTCCATGTAATGAGTGTGATTATTGTATTCCATCTTTAAAGTCAAATCATGAATAAATGTTCAAGTACTTTTGTACTCCATTTAAAGATTAAATTTGACTAGGGTTAGAGACAAACAAATCTAAAATCAAACTAGAGGTGACAGGTCTGTACTTTCGTACAACAGAGCGACATAGTTTGACTAGAGACCTTGATAACGGTATTCTTGTATCTTGGTCTAGTTTGCTCTATGTTAAGATATACTGACTGAAACTAGGTTAACATATTTCTGGATGTAGCAAAAGAAACACTCAGTATATCTCCCAGATGAATTCTTTAGGATACTCAATGACATGTGTTATGGTAGTATCTATCACATAAGAATTAAGACTTATCGTCATACATCAAAAGAAAGTGTTCACATGATAATTTCGAGAGTTAAGTTTATTTTGTGCACTTAAAAACCTTTATGTTAGATGTCTACCAATACATCATATGATGAAGCTAATATTTAGAGAAGGCAGTTCAAGTATGCTAGATAAATCTACTGACACATCAAACATAAACCTTAAAATTTCCATTTTGTGTACATGTCACCTGATGAACTATCATATCCCAAGTTATTTACAAACACAATCCAAAATGTTTTCCAAAATTAAGAATCTTCCAGAATTAAGAATCTTGCTGTTCAAATTTCTGATCGAAATAATCAGAATTTTTAATGTTTTAAAATTACTCCCCCTGAACAACCACTTGTAGGAACCCTTTTGCTGGACCTAATCAGATCGTATGACTCAATCAGAAGGGCGGAATCCAATTAATCAAGTATTGAACGTATATTGAATCACAAGCACAGTTTCTCTAACGTTTTGTATATATGAACAATTGAAGAATAAGCTTACAATCTCTCTCTCTCTCTCTCTCTCTCTCTCTAGGGTTTGATCCACATAAAAATGAAATCTGACTTCACTATTTATAGACATACTGGACCCTGCGACACAAGCCTTGTGTCGCAGGCCAAGCCCACTGCGACATAGGCATTATGTCGCTATTGCGACATAAGCTCTGTGTCGCATGACCAATATTCTATGTATATTCTATAATTACATTTCATTCACTGACTTGAATATACACATTAATCACATCACATAGTAAGACTAATTGACTTTGACAAATACGAACATTGACCAACTGACTGACACACAGAAATGCACCAACAAACTCCCCCATGTCATCAGCTTGGTCAAATAGGCTTCATTTAGTCTTCACCAACAAACTCCTCTATGTCTTCAAACAATTAGAAACTCCCCCATTGAGATAGCATGGTCTTCAGAATATTGATGTCCAGATTCATGTGACTGACACACCTTTTGCATACAATAAGATCTTCAAACTATATGACCATCTCTCAATCTTTAGCAGCTTCTCCAATAGAATTTATCTTCACAGTCTTTGGAGAATAACCAACATCCTTTATATCTTCAATATTTGACTTTAACAAGATATGTGATATTGAATAAAACAACATAGAAATAAAATATTTTTGTAATTTTCTTTATAAATGAAAAGTAAAGAATACCAAAAAGAAAATAAATCGGGAATAAGATTGTAATATGTCTGCTTAAGGATCATATCAGGATAACATATAGTTATTAGGAAATAGCAAGTGTTATTTCGATTATCAGTATATTTGTCCAACTTTAAATTTACTTAGCATATTTAAATCACCGGGTATAAATATTAGTTCAAGACGATTATTGGTATGTTTGTCCATATAAACATCTAGCAATCAGAATTTACAAGTGCATTTTGAATTATTATTCATGATTACCAGAGTAGCTTCCCATTTGATATACTCTTATGATCAGGATACATGCATAACTTCCATGTAATGAGTGTGATTATTGTATTCCATCTTTAAAGTCAAATCATGAATAAATGTTCAAGTACTTTTGTACTCCATTTAAAGATTAAATTTGACTAGGGTTAGAGACAAACAAATCTAAAATCAAACTAGAGGTGACAGGTCTGTACTTTCGTACAACAGAGCGACATAGTTTGACTAGAGACCTTGATAACGGTATTCTTGTATCTTGGTCTAGTTTGCTCTATGTTAAGATATACTGACTGAAACTAGGTTAACATATTTCTGGATGTAGCAAAAGAAACACTCAGTATATCTCCCAGATGAATTCTTTAGGATACTCAATGACATGTGTTATGGTAGTATCTATCACATAAGAATTAAGACTTATCGTCATACATCAAAAGAAAGTGTTCACATGATAATTTCGAGAGTTAAGTTTATTTTGTGCACTTAAAAACCTTTATGTTAGATGTCTACCAATACATCATATGATGAAGCTAATATTTAGAGAAGGCAGTTCAAGTATGCTAGATAAATCTACTGACACATCAAACATAAACCTTAAAATTTCCATTTTGTGTACATGTCACCTGATGAACTATCATATCCCAAGTTATTTACAAACACAATCCAAAATGTTTTCCAAAATTAAGAATCTTCCAGAATTAAGAATCTTGCTGTTCAAATTTCTGATCGAAATAATCAGAATTTTTAATGTTTTAAAATTACTCCCCCTGAACAGCAAATTCTTTTCTCAATTCTAATTCAAAGGTTATCCCATTAAATTTTTTTATTTCTTTTTTTTTTTTTTTTTTTTTTATTAATTTAATAAATTTCGCAACATTACATTTCTTTGATACTAAAGAGTATAAAGAATGGTTGTTGCAATACTAACAAATTGAACAAAAAATGACGAAATAAAAGTTCCAAAATCACATATCAAGTCAAATCAAATTCTTTTAACCACGTTATGCCGTCTCGAAACTTTGATAATCTCATCCATTCAATCACAATGCTCCACACTTAACTACCTTGAAAGCATTCTTAACACAATACACATCCTTGCAGTCACTAAAAATATAATCTATCAAAAAGCTGACTGCATCACCACAAAACAATGAAACATTAGATTTTATGGGACACCCAAGCCTTGATAGTCTTGGGGTGTCCATTAGCGTCCATAATCATCACATCAATGAGTTTATGATATTTTAAAAAGTCACTTGATTTCATTGATGTGTTGTTTGTGGATTTTGGTTTCCAAACCTGCTTAGTTTTGGATAATTTGTTTTCAACAATGTTGTGTTGTTGAACTTGGGTTCTACTAGGCACAACTTTGTTTACTCTGGCCATAGGTTTAGGTGAAGAGGATGCATAACTAGATAAAGGCGAATGTGAACTACGCATTGACAATGACTTTGAACAAGAACTTCTATATGAATAAGTTCTTGGCATTCTTCTACCAAACCTGTCTAGGGCTATCAACTTACAATCCCTAATAACATGTCCTTGTTGTCCACAACAAAAACAAGAACGTCTATCCACAAAAGATTTATTCCAATGAGTTCCTTCAAATCGTTTTGGAGGAGGATAATACACTGAAGGCCTATTAATAGGAACATTTGTTGAACATGCACTCTTAGGTGAGCATGTTGAAGTAGATGTTCCTAAGGTTGAGCTAGTTGACTTTGAATATTTATTATTTTCATATTTATCAACTACTTTATCTTTCTTAAGATTCTTCACAGATGACCGTGAATTATCCGAAGATTTAGATTTTGAATCCCTTTTAACATGTTGAACTTTTGAGGATTCATTGTAAACCTTTGCTTTTCTTTTGCATTTAAAACAATCATCATTTTCAGTTGCAAGAATGAAATTTTCAGGTTTGACATTTAATTTCTCAACCTTAATGGTAGACACTTCAGGTATATCATCTACCTCAATAACCTCATCAACCTTAGTGATAGAATCATTAACTGAGGAATTAACAGGTTTTGTGTCTTCTTTGGAAGAAGAAGGCACAAGGTCTTTGATGGAATCCTTTGATGGCATTGGCAGATAGTCATTAGGAGGTGGTACATGGTGATAACCAAGACCAGCTTTGCTTTTGGTATCTGTCCTTTGCGATTGAAGAATTTCATCAAATACCATAGAGGATGTAGAAAAGTTTGAAAGTTTTCGTTGTAAACAAAGAACTTCTGCCTGTGAGTCAGCAAGTTGTTTCTTCACAAGAGTAAGCATATTAACATAACTACCTATCTCATCTTGCTGACAAAAAATTTTGGCTTTCAGTTCTTTCTTTTCTTCAAAAATGGCTTTCAACTTTTTTTCACATGCCTTATCATTTTCTCTTAACAAATCATTACTTTCTTTTAGTTGTTCTATGTTAGAGTTAAGGCGTTCATTATCCTCTCTATACCTTTTAATCGTACCAGTTAAGTTAATACATGAAGCACATGAGGATGGTTCAGAATCAACCTGATTATCCGAAGCTTTGATTTCAACTTCTTCCTTCATTTCTTCTTCTGGGTTTGTCATTCTCATCTTAGTATTACTTCCGAAACTTACTTGAAGATTTTGCCACAAATTGAATGAAGTATCTTGATTTTTGTAACATGAGGCTTCATCCCTTGGTAAACACTCCAATATTGCCTCAAATGTCTTCTTTTCCAAATTAAAATTTGCACGTTCTGTGGTAGACATTTGGTTTACCATTTTGAAAGATGTACCTCCGGCTATTCTAGGTTTCTCATACGGATTTGCAATGAATATCCATAAATTTGCATCATACAGGGTAAGCAACACTTCAACCACAGCTCTCCAACGATCAAAGTCCTTATTAAATAAGGATTTCAACTTTCCTCTCAAGGTTGTATTTAAGAAATCCATATTTGAATTTAGCGACACACAAAAAAGTTTTTTTTTTTTTATTTTTTTTTTTTTTTTTATTTTTATGGGACACAAGGCTTGTGTCGCAGGGCTTGTGTCGCAGGTCTTGTGTCGCAGGGCTTGTGTCGCAGGTCTTGTGTCGCAGGGCTTGTGTCGCAGGGCTTGTGTCGCAGGTCTTGTGTCGCAGGTCTTGTGTCGCAAGTCTTGTGTCGCTAAGCTTGTGTCGCAAAATTATGTGACACAAGGGTTGTGTCGCAAGATTATGGGACACAAGGGTTGTGTCGCAAGATTATGAGACACAAGGGTTGTGTCGCAAGCTTATGTCGCAAAACGGCGCTGATCAGCTCCAAAAACCCCAAAAACGAAAAATTTCGAAACCCTAATGAATTTTGAACGAAAAACAACGAACAAACCCAGAAAAACTCTTCAAAAAACACAATCTTCAACCAAAATAACCCAAAAACAAAGATTACACAATTCAACCTTCGCGAATCAAACCGAAAACGTTCAAAAACACGATCTGAAACCGTTGAATAACTTATTCACGGCTCTGATACCACTTGTAGGAACCCTTTTGCTGGACCTAATCAGATCGTATGACTCAATCAGAAGGGCGGAATCCAACTAATCAAGTATTGAACGTATATTGAATCACAAGCACAGTTTCTCTAACGTTTTGTATATATGAACAATTGAAGAATAAGCTTTACAATCACTCTCTCTCTCTCTCTCTCTTTAGGGTTTGATCCACATAAAAATGAAATCTGACTTCACTATTTATAGACATACTGGACCCTGCGACACAAGCCTTGTGTCGCAGGCCAAGCCCACTGCGACATAGGCATTATGTCGCTATTGCGACATAAGCTCTGTGTCGCATGACCAATATTCTATGTATATTCTATAATTACATTTCATTCACTGACTTGAATATACACATTAATCACATCACATAGTAAGACTAATTGACTTTGACAAATACGAACATTGACCAACTGACTGACACACAGAAATGCACCAACACTGTTTGTCTGAGCAGTTTGCGAGGTCGAGTAATGAGCACCTCCTCCTCTTCTTCTTCATCCTCATCTTCATCAACCAAAACAAAATCGGGATCTTGGTCCACGGCTTTCCTCTTTAACTTCAATGCCGGATCCATAATCAATTTTGATCCTTGACGAATCATCCCTTCAGGGATACCGGAGACAAACCCTGGTGGTCCAGTCTCATCATCATCATCATCAGCATCAGACCCAGATTCAGAAGCAGAAGCAGCTTCTCCATCTCTGCCCGATGGCCCAACAGCATCAGGTGCCTCTGTGGATGGTTCTTCAAACCTTGGTGCCTCAGCAACATACTGATCCACATCCTGCATGATGGGATCATTTGCATCATCGTTCTCAGCCAGTACTTGCTGCACCACTTCAGCTGCAATGTCAACATCAACTTGTTGCTCTTGCTGATTTGCTTGAATAAGAACCTCCTCAATCAGTTCTTGTGGCTCAGAAGCACCCTCGTCCACATCAACATCTAGCCAACCATGATTTGGTGGCGCCACATACGTTGGATTAATCAAAAATCCAAACAACTCTGTCAGCTGTGGTTGCATCTCGAATCTGCGAGAGGTTTGCATAAACATCGCATTATATGCCCTTAACCCAATGGTATCAACCTTCAGATCCGCTTGAAAAACCGGCAGATCAGGGATAGAGGCCCTAATAATCAGCATGGAAAATCGGGGATAGATCATGAACTGCGATCTAACTCCCCCCAAAATTTGGCGTACAATCTCCCCAAAGATGTAATCTGAAAAGCTGTATGGTTTGTTATAAACCAGTGACAGTAAAGCAGATAGGAGAGAAGAGCTCAACTCATCGTATCCTCCCTTCTTCGGTCCAAAGATAGTTACAAGGACATGCCATAAAAACCTCCACTCACCAAAAACGAGCGCCTTCAAGAACTGACGCCCTCTCTTGGGTCCAACATACCCCATACGTGTCAGTGCACCCTCAATAAAGTCCGAAGAGAACTCAGTAGGTCCATCTTCCTGCTCTACATTGCCCAACTGTAGGATGTTCCGAAGATCGGATGCAGAAAAGGTAACTGGAAGATCATTAATCCTCGTTCGAATGACCGGAGGATTCACCGATGTATCATATACAATATTTGCCCAGAACTGGGTTAGTATATCTCGTGATAGGGCCGGTGACTCGGTGATAGCATATCGAATCCTTGATCGTGCCAGATAAGAAAGAACCCGAGTCAATCTAGATGCACCCCGGGCATCTACGTCTAAATCGACCAGAACATTATGATGTCCAATGAATTGTCGAGCCATACCTGTAATATCAAAGATCACACAAATGTTAGACAATTAGTTTAACAAATATTGAGAGACTTATATAATCTACGAACTACAATTGAACTATTAAGTTAAGAAACTTAATTAACAATTATAGTCGTTCATTATATATATATTCAATAAATCTAATGTTCGAATGTTCGTTTAAAGGTAATACAGCTTATTACTCAAAGTCGTAAGCCTTATAACCATTTAAAGTGTACAATTTTACGTGTTTTCACTTAAGTCTACACGTCTAATTGTTAACTAATTTATAACTCTTAATTAATAAAAATCTAGAGTTCGTAAATTAAATTAAATTACAAATTAAAAAGAATTTCAACTCGCAAGCAGTTCAACTCGCAGAGTTCAACTCGCAGTTTAACCAGAGTCAACTCGCAAGTTCAACTCGCAGGTCAACCAAAGTCAACAAGCAAGTTCAACTCGCAGAGTTCAAGTCAGCTCGCAAGAGTCAACAAAAGTCAACTCGCAAGAGTCAACTCGCAGAGTTCAACTCGCAAGTTCAACTCGCAAGTTCAACTCGCAAGTCAGACTTGCAAGTCAACTCGCAGGTTGGACTCGCAAGTCAACTCGCAAGTGGACTCGCAGGAGCGGGCTGCGAGTTGAGTCTGGATCTCAACTCGCAGCATGAACTGTCCAGATGACATCATCTTTTCAAATTTATTTGGCGAGATATAACATGATCAAGCTATGTCATCTTGTTCAATAGACTCAGATTTACACAAACCCTAAGGTTTCTTGTCTATATGAGCTATAATTTTGATGATTTTTGTAATTTAAATACCAAAATCCTCATTTTATTAAAAATGTCGATTGTGGGTTAATTACTTGGTAAAATTAGATGATGTATACCTCAAAATGTTCACAATCCTAAAATGTATAAAAGCTATGAGTTCAAAGATCCGATCCTCTAACAAAAATTTCAAGAAAAATGGAAAGTGGATTCGGTTCGCAGTGTGTGTGGGTTCGCAAGTGATTTTGGATTCGCAGAACTGTGTGGGGTTGTATGCGGGCTCGCAGGTATTTATACCTGTTGACTCGGCTCGCAGAACTCAACTCGCAGAGTTGAGTTCAACTCGCAAGCCCAGTCAACTCGCAGCACTGTTCTCGACTCGCAATTTTTGTCTAAAAATTACATTTTAATTACAAAACGTCATTTTTAAGTCCAAATTGCGTACAAGTCTAAAATCTGAGGATCTTTCACTTGTTTTTCTTATGGAATAGCGAACAAGTCTAAAATAAAATATTTTTCACTTGTCTTTCTTGAAAAAAAGCACAAGTCTAAAATCAGAGGATCTTTCACTTGTGATGCAATTATACGAATAGCAGAAACATAAGAAAAATAAAATAAAGAGAAATAAGATAAAATGAAATAAATAAAAGTTCAATGATTCATAATAAACATTGGTATCAAGTACCCTTGTATTAATGAAACACTTTGACTAAAATAAAATTACAATAAAATAAAATAAAGTAAAATAAAACCTAATCGAGGGCATTAAGAAATTTATCGACAGTGGGATCATATCAGAAGGAAACAGCTGAACCAAAAGATGAGTACAAAGTCTAAGAAGATTGTTAGTATGCATACCTTATGAAATTCACAATAAGTTACATAAGAACTCACAACTTAACCATTTATCAACTTTACATTTATAAGAGTATAACTTGGTTACCTATATCCACAAAATATAATATTCACATCAAAATGAAGTGATTTAAATATCATAGACAGTTCAAGATGATTACCGATATTATAATCCATATAAACAAAGTCTATACTGATTTCCGAGCAAACCTTTTATTGTTTGAATGTGTATTACCTAATGTGATTCAAAAATGACATACTGAGAAATTTAGTAAAACACATAACACTGTTTCTTTCACTTTGCAAGATAGAGGTCACTAAATGATGTTCTTTTCGAAACATATGACATACCCTTGAGTGAATTTATAAAATGTGACAAACATCAAACCCGTTTTGTAGATACTAGTGGTTCTAGATCTGTACTTAGTACAACATAAGATCCCTTAGTATAGACAAACCAAGCTTGAAACCATTGGCAAAACTAAAGGGGTCAGGTCTGTACTTAGTACAATAGAGACACCAGTAATTTCACTAACAGCCATAATTCTTATTATTTGTCTTGACATATTTTCATAGATTCTAGATAACAGTGTATGGTCAGACTATCGTTCATCAATTAAGACTTATGTCATATGTCATATAGTAAATCACACGAGATAACACACAGAAGATTTATAGCTTATTATATGCTCAGAAATCAAAGCAGACATTGCCTACCAATACATCATATAATGAAGCTATCTAGATCTAAAGTTTTTCAAGTAGATTATATCGTGTGGAGAGAGGAGTATACTAAAATAAAGATAAGTGAAGGCCTGGTTTTAAAGATGTAAAGTTCATGTAACAAATTTGAATCTACTAACACATCTAACTTAAGACTTTTACCTATATTTATTAAGCCAATTCCTCTAATTTACTATCATTTCCCAGTTGATAAAGACTTAACCTTTATCGGAGGCGATTCCCCAACGGTAACAAGCAAATGAATGCCATACGCCATACCCCTTTTTTTTTTTTTAAAAAAATGGCATAAACTAATAAATAAGACCAGCTAATTATTACAAAATAACTCTATGGAAGACTAATCCTCTGGATTTCTCATTCCATTTAGTTGCACCAATTTCTCGAATCGAGCTCTGTCGAACGCTTTGGTGTATAAGTCTGCTAAATTATCCACAGATGGAACCTTAGCTAACTTTATCAGGTTTTTCTCAGCACAGTCTCTAATAAAGTGATGTCGAATATCAATATGTTTAGTTTTACTGTGCTTGACTGGATTATTGGTTATTGAGATCGTTGATTCATTATCAATCATCATAGGCGTATTTGTTATATTCAGCCCATAATCAAGCAATTGCTGTTGTATCCACAGAACTTGGGAACAACAGCTGCCAGCTGCAACATACTCAGCTTCACATGTAGAAATGGCTACTGAGGTTTGCTTCTTGCATTGCCAAGAGACCAGTCTACCTCCTAGGAATTGACATCCACCGGTTGTAGACTTTCTATTCTGATTGCATCCTCCGTAATCAGAATCAGTGTAAGCCACAAAATCTAAGTCTCCATCAGTCGGATACCAAAGTCCCAGCTTCGGTTTCCCTTTGAGGTAACGAAGAATCCGTTTTACTGCTTGCATGTGAGATTCTTTAGGAGTAGCTTGATATCTTGCGCAGACACATACTGCAAACATTATATCAGGCCTTGATGCTGTAAGATACATTAGTGATCCAATCATGGCCCTGTAAAGAGTAGGATCCACGTCTCTATCACTCGATGTATCTGGACCAATACCATGGGCTTCCGGAATAGGAGTATGAAAAATTCTTGATTCTTCCATCTTGAATCGTTCTAGAAGCTCATTAGTATACTTAGTCTGATGAATGAAATATCCATCTTTCTTTTGATCGACTTGCAATCCTAAGAAAAATGTCAATTCACCCATTGCTGACATCTCAAACTTGTTCTTCATAACCTTTTCAAATTCACTACACATCCTTTCGTCAGATGACCCAAAGATGATATCGTCAACATATACTTGAACAAGTAGAAAGTCTCTTCTTTTCCATTTCACAAAGAGTGTACTGTCAATTCTTCCTCTTGTGAATCCATTCTCAAGAAGATAAGTGGACAGTGTCTCATACCACGCTCTCGGAGCTTGATGTAATCCATATAGAGCCTTATCGAGACGATATACTCTATCTGGATACTTTGGATCAGTAAATCCCGGTGGTTGAGAAACATACACCGTTTCTTTGACTTTGCCATACAAGAAGGCACTTTTAACATCCAGCTGAAATACTTTTATTTTCTTTGAGGCTGCAAATGCTAAAAATAACCTAATTGCTTCAAGCCTAGCCACAGGCGCAAACACTTCATTGTAATCAATCCCCTCTTGTTGATTAAAACCTTGGACAACTAGACGAGCTTTATTGCGAATTACGATTCCTCGATCGTCTTTCTTGCACTTAAATACCCATCTAGTTCCAATTGGATATTCTCCAACAGGTAGGTCAACCAACTCCCAAACTTGCAATTTTGTGAACTGAGACAGTTCTTCCTGCATTGCCTCGACCTACGAATTTTCCTTCAAAGCTATCTGAACATTCTTAGGTTCAATTTGTGAGATAAAGCATGAATATAGACATAGATTTGAAATCCCTGTCTCGTTCATTTCAGCATACAAGCTTGAATGAGTGGATGTACTAGCTTTAGATTGATTTCGAGTCAGAACAGGAGAATTTGGATCACCGATGATATTATCAATTGGATGAATCCTATTAATTCTTGTTGAAGTAACAGGTTCAACTGGAATATCATCCTGTAAGTTGGCACCAATTTCCTCCAAAGGTGGTATACCTTCATTAGTAGTTGATATCCTTAATTGTCTTAGAGGAGTAAGAACATCATCCATAATCCTTTGAGAAGCAATTTCAGGATCTTCACTCTCTTGAGGTATATCATCTTGAGGTATTTGTGACTCGATAGGGGGGACAACATCAGTATCGACAATATTCCTAGCATCAGACGTTTGAGCACTCGATGTTGGAGAAGGAGTGGGATCCTCATCTCCCGACAATAAATGCTCAGGAATGTCTGAGTTACTGACATAGTCACTGATAGGGACTTTAAATGACTTGAAAAGATCTGAATAGTCAAACTGCCAATCCAATCCCTTATGTGAGTCATGTGTATAGCTCGTAACTTCGATGTTATAAACTATTTCAACACGTCCCGAATTTTTATTGAAGGCCCTTTTGTTTGGTGAGTTAGGCATGTAACCTAGGAAGTATCCTTCGTCAGCCTTTTCACCAAATTTAGGTTGATGACTCGTTTTCAACAACGTACATGAAACTCCAAAGGGTTCAAACCCTTTTAAGTTCGGTTTCTTTTTGTTCAAAAGCTCATAACATGTCTTGTTCTGCTTTTTAACCGTAAGAACCCGATTGAGAACATGACATGCTGTATTCACTGCTTCTGCCCAAAATATGACCGGAAGCCTTGAATCTGCAAGCATTGTTCTCGCTGCTTCAATTAGAGTTCTATTCTTCCTTTCAGCAACACCATTTTGTTGAGGTTCATATGGTGCACTGAATTGATGTTGAATGCCTTTGCTTAAGCAATATACATTCAATGTAGAATTCTTGAACTCGGTCCCATTGTCACTACGAATTCTCTTAACTCTTTTTCTATAGATGTTCTCTATTAGATCAAGAAACTCCGTAAGAATGCCCGGAGTTTCATCCTTAGATCCCAAAAAGAATACCCAAGAGAATCTAGAGAAATCGTCTGTGACAACCAGACAGTACCATTTGCCACCTATGCTTCTCTTGCTTATTGGGCCAAAGAGATCCATATGTAGCAACTCAAAAGGCGAGGAAATAGAGTTCACATTTTTAGACTTGTGTGGTTTCTTATGCTGTTTTCCTTTCAAGCAGGATATACACTTGTCTTCAAATGCAAAACTCTTCGGTGGTACACCCAGAACTAACCCATGTTTGGTTATATAGTTCATTTTTCGAAAGTTTAAGTGTGCCATTTTCCTATGCCATAGGAGAGAGTCTGATTCTGAAGCCTTGGATAACAGACAAGTAGACACCATTGAAGTAATAGGAGCATTCATGTTGATAGCATAAATGTCCTTCTTCCTTGGAGCTTTCATCAGTATCCATTTATCGGGAATGATAAAACCCGGCTTCAGGATCAAGGCCTCTTTCTCAGTGAAGAGAACAGGATGACCTTTATCACAGACTTGGGAAACACTCACTAGGTTGTGCGTTAGTTCTTCAACATAATTCACATCCTCTAGAGTCAAAGTTCCATTAGAAACAGTTCCTTTCCCAGTAATTACTCCTCCCTTATCACCGGCGAAGTGCACTCCTTGTCTCAGTCCACCTCTGAAGTCTGTCAGTAGACTTCTTGTTCCTGTCATGTGCCTAGAGCATCCACTGTCAACATACCACCAATTATCATTGTTCCCAGTCTGCTCCTGCACATACAAGTTGTAAACAATCAGTTATCAAGAGGGACCCAAGCCATTACGGTCTTGGTTTGTCCCTTATCATCGACAAACTGTAGCTCTTTAAAGTAACCATCCTTCCCATTAGGAGCTTTGGTCACTTTTGAAGGAGCATCAGCTTGCTGATGATTAGTGGTCCTGGGTCTATGAGTTGACTGACTTCCAACTCTCCCCGATACATAACCCTGGAATTTCTGCCCTTGGTTACGATTATTATAGGACCCTTGGTTAACTCCTTGTGAACGAGATGTAGATCCAATCTCAAAGTGACTTTGGTTCCTTCTCGGAGTCATAAACCTCGACGGCACCTGATCCTTAGCAGAGTTTTCATGCCGTTTAGGTTTTGGTGGCGAGACACTGTGAGACGCATCTCTTTTCAGAGCAGTCACATGTTTAATACCAATACCAGGTCTGGTACCTAACCTGTCTGTGCTAGAGATATTTTTAGACTTATCACTGGCCTCGCGCTTAGGAGCAGCTTCATTCTTCTTATTGGGACAACAAGAAGAGACATGTCCTCGTTGATGACATTTGAAGCATGACATCTGCTTTCGTGACTTAGCAGTCTTAGCAGACTCCTTCTTTATCTGATCAAAAGACACTGAAGGTAACTCCTTATGTTTCTTAATGACTTCATTATTTCCATCAGTACTTCCAATCATCCCACTTGATACGAATTGTACTTTAGTGAGAGATTTGACTGTACTCTTGGTTAAAGATGAATCATTGACAGTCTCCTTTTGGATCTCAGATGCAATAGACTGTTGATTTTCCAAATCCTCAGTCTCAGGATTAACATCTGTCATTTCTAAGTCAACAGAAGTGGAAGCAGTGTAATTGGCATTAAAAGGCGGAGGGACATCTGAGTATCCTAGGCCAGTAACATCCTTTACACTACGTTGAGAGCCAATGATTCTATTTAAGGTCAAAGAAGAAGTTCTATAACCTTCAAATTTTCTATTCAGCTCTACCAGTTTCATATTTGACTCTGATAATTCCTTATCCCTAATAGCTATATTTCTATTAAGCTCATTAAGGTTTAGATATAACCCGTCTATTTTAATACATTGTTCATTTATAATGTCAGTCAGACTGGTCTTATCTAGAGTATCACTCTTAATCTTCTCGTTCAGTGCTAATTTATCTTCACCTAACCGACGAACATCAGACTTAGCTAAGTCTAATTCTGAGGTCAAGGTTTTGTTAGATTCTGCAAAGACACTAACCTGTGTTTGAAGATCAGTAACTAAATAGCATACATCGGTGAGAGTAAGGAGATCTAAACATACCTTTTTCTTTTCGGATTGAATATCAGCCATATATGCCACAAAATCATTGGGACTCATTTCTTCTGTCGAGTTGATGTAGAGAACATCTTCCTCAATCCCCTTAACTTCTGTGTGTGGCACATTAGCTTGAAGTTCTTCAGTAGTCGGCATGTAGGAAGTGGATTCAATTTGTTTCTCTTGATCGTCAATCTCAGCCATGAGAGCTTGCTCTGATGGTGTAGACCAATCATAAGATCCGTCTATTTGCTGAACCACTAAGACTTTGGAAGTTAGATTACTTCCCGAATCTTGTTTTGAAGTTCCAGCATCAACCTTTGGTCTTTGGCATTCCCTGGCAAAGTGTCCGTAACCTTGACAATTATAACACTTGACCTTGGACTTGTCAAAACCTGGTCGATTTCCAACCACTCTCTTACCCGTACGCTTTAGGAAATTCTTTACTCTCCTTGACACCATAGCCAGTTGCCACTGGAGGTCCATTTCCTCTAAGTCGTCAGGATCAACCTGATCATAATCTTCATCAAATTGTGCTGGATCGTTTATCTTCCCTTGAATATAGTTTTCATAAGAAGCAACGAACGATGCCAACACAGAAAGTTGTTGTTCGGCTGATTTCACACTCATCGGCATCTTATGATGCCCTTGAGTGGATTTATCTGAGGTGGTGTTCCTGTTTCGTTTATCACCGTTATCCGAAGCAATGAAACAGAGATCCTCAGTCAATTTTTCTCCAATCTCATCAATTTCACCTGCAAACAAAGCCGTGGTCAAATTGGATGAGGAGTTAGAGATACTAGTCTTTCCATGGTACAGACCAGGATTCTGTAGATGATCAGAATCCGTATCTCTCGTTTTCTTAGAGAAGTCATAACCCCTTAGTTTATCAATCGCTTTTCTCTAGGGTCATGGTTGCATATCTTTCATCATTATCTTTCAGCATGATACCGTACATCTCCCATTTACAAGGTAAACCCTCAATAAACTTGTCGGTTTTCTCCTTGTCATTATAAAAGATAGCATGGTCGTCAAGCTCACTTAATAGATGATAGAAACGGGTGGTGTAAGCCTCAAGATCTTCTTCTCTAAAAGCCTTAAATACCATAAACTGCTTTTTTAGAAGATTACATTTACCAGCTTTCACCTGAGGGCTCCCCTCACATCTCTTTTCTAGAGCGTCCCACAGCTCTTTAGCTGTGTGAAAGGACTTCAACTGATGGTTGATTTCCTTAGGAAGGCTCATCTTAATTGAAGAATGTGCTTTATTATCGATGGTGAATTCTTTCTTCTGATGGTCATTCATTCGATCATAAGTCACAATCACTGTTGCGTTCCCTACCTCAGCTGTAGGTGCAACATATCCGTTTTTAATACACAACCAAATAGTGATGTCGTGGAATCTACAGTAACTTTCAAATCTGTCTTTCCACCCATAATAGTCCTCAAGTCTAAGTAGCTTCGGTGGAACATTAGATTTTCCAACCTCGTGTTCCATCTCGATCATTCGGCTTAAATCAGACATTTTAAAGTGAAAAATTAAGTTATATTGCGAATTTAATAATCTCAACTCGCAACTAAAAAATGTCAACTCGCGGAAAATCTCAGCTCGCAGAAAACTCAGTTCGCAAGGAACTCGGTTCGCAAGGAACTCGGTTCGCAGCTGATTCTCAACTCGCAGAAAACTCAGTTCGCAAGGAACTCGGTTCGCAGCTGATTCTCAACTCGCAGAAACCCTAATCTCAACTCGCAGATAACAGTAACCCTAATCTCAACTCGCAAAACGGCGCCTCGAAATCTGGGAACTGAACCTTTTGGTATTTTTACGAATAAATCCGTAGATTTCGTTCGAAAAACGACCCTAAAGATGTTATATAACCAAAAACCTTGTAACCACAACGTTTCTAAGCCCGAAAGCTCTGATACCAATTGTAAGTCTCTAGATCTTGGTTAGCTATAACGGATTATCTTTTAGGTATTGAGGTGCGGAATCCCTCAATACTTAAGGTTTATTGCTTATATAACTTTGCAATTAATTAACAAGCTTCGTTTTGATATTAACTAGTGTTAAACAGTCAAAACCGAGCTTATTCAATAAATGCTTTTATATCTGCACAGATTTCGAGGAGAGAATTACTTAAAATATTTGGTGTGTGTAATTATAGCACGGATTTCTAGGTCACACGTAATAATGAGCAGCATTAAAATATTTATATCTGGTTCAACTCGCAGGCCATGGGCTTTGCGAGTTGACTCAACTCGCAGCCCATGGGCCTGCGAGTCCAGATGATTGCGAGCCCAGATCTCAACTCGCAGGTAAGACCTGCGAGTCCAGATATCAGCGAGCCCAGATCTCAACTCGCAGCTGAGAGCTGCGAGTCCAGATGGTTGCGAGATGAGATCTCAACTCGCAGGTCAAACCTGCGAGTTGACTTCTCAATTCGCGAATTTTGACTTTAACTTGAAATCGATACTTGTTCAATAACATTTAACAAATAATAATAACAAGTTAATATCATATATTTACGAGTCTAAACCAATTTATACAAGTTTGACAATAAATACACTAGTCCTATTACAAGCTAGATCTGTTGTCACAATAATATGTCCCAACAAGAGGCGACTATAGGCGATTTTTGAGTGATTTTTGGAGACATACTAAGCCACTAATCTTCACTCTAATCACTACGGAAGTTAGGATTCATCATCTTACATTCAACATCAATTCTCTATTCGGTTAATTCTCGTTGTAATCAACATGAGCTCTTTTGGGGGTATTGTTTCTTGTATCTTTTACTTAACAAGTAAACAATTGATACTTTTGATTGACTAATAAATTCAAGTAGTGAACTCTATTGCTTTACGATTAGTGAAAGCTTTCATTTAATGCTAATTGCTTTCCAATTGATTATTTGATTGTGAATTTTAGTTAGATGCAATTAAAAGACTTAAAGTGATTTGCTGATTGCTAATATTGGTGAACCATAATTTAGAGACATCTTGTATGGTAAATAGTTTTTATGAAAGTATCACTATTAGTTAAATTGTGGTTTCATTGAGTATATGGTTCATAGTTAAGAGGTTTTAAATTACAATCACACTTGAATTGTATAATCTTAACTAGGTGATTAATTTAGTGAGAACTTTTTAATTTGAATTGTATCCTCTAGGTTGACTAAATCTGATCTAGTACTTTTTAATTTAGCAAGCTAGCATGTCACCAAAAGCCAAAATGCAGATTCCCTCCTCCTCATTGTCTACGTTTCCTTCCATGATCACCTCCTTGCTTACTTGCTTAAATCACCTAGTTACTTACTTGCTTAATACCTAATACCATAAGCAAGGTAGCACCTAGCTCTAATTAAATCCAAGCTAGCTAGCAAGGATGTCAATAAAGTCAATGAGCAGAATCCCTTTCCTTGCCTCCTCTCTTCTTGTCTACGTATCACTCATCTCAACCACACACTCTCCCTCCTCTTTGCCAACTTGCTTGGTGTGACTAAGGGTGTCAAATCCCACTTGTCTTGCACTTGAGTAACCAAGTGACTTTCAAGATCAACACATACATACGTACACTCCACCTTTCCCATTTCAAAAATCTACTCTCTCAATTTCTTTCTCAACTTTCACCACCTTCTTCATCATCTTTCACCACCTTCATCCTTCTTCAAGAACAACCACCATCACACCACCATACTACCACCCTAGAACCACCATACAACCACCACAAACCACCATGAACCACCACTTTTATTCATCATTTTTCACCATCATTTAAGCTCTAAATCAAACACCTAAAGGAAAGCTAGGAGATTTGGGTATTTAAAAGGAGTTTGGATTGAAGCTTTCAAGTTCTTTTCTCTTCTTTCTTTCCATTTCATCCGAAAAGCATTGTAAGGAAACTCCTCCTCTTGATCTTGTCATTTTCTACATTTTGAATACCTAGATGCTAGATGTTCACTCCTTGTGTTTAAATCGATTAGATGTATGTTAAAACAAACTAAAATGTGTTTCAAAGGACCAAGAACAAGAATGTGATAAAATGAGTACCTACATGTTTGATTTGGTAATGTATATACCTTAGGAGATGTTTTAGATGTCTTGGCATGGAATGGTAGTATAAATGGTGAAAGGGTGGGTTAAACACATAAATGTAAAGTCATATGTATAAAGAGACGATTTGAAAGTGTTAAAAAAAGAATTTAGTTCAAATGGTAAACAAGTTGATAAAAGAGCGAGAAACGGCTTTTAAAATGGGAAACGAAACGGGACTTTAAAATGAGTAACGAAACCCTCGAATATCTTATTTTGACTAAGAACATGTTTAAACATGGAAAGATAGCTAAAAGGTATGTGAAATTTAGGTTTAAAAGGTCAAAATTCCGTTTTCTAACAGCTTCCCGGCGGGAGATTTTCCCATGACAAGTTTCTGTGACAAATTTCCCGTTTGCGGCACTTTTTCCCGGCGGGAGATTGGACTTCCCCGGTGGGAAATATTGTTTTTCAGCACTTGATGTCTTCTTGAAAGTTGTAGCCCTTTGAGTTACGAAACCGTGGAGCCTCGCCAAAACTACAATACTTTTCGTTTTTGATATTTTCTTCAACGTTTTCACTTGTTTTTTCTCGCATCCATTCCTAACGATAGTAAACACATTTAAAGCATATTAATTACCAAAATATCATTTAACTAATTATGATTACGGATAAAACGAGAGATACTACGAGGGACTAAACACGAAAATATTTGAGTAATGGTTTTCTATCTTAAACGAATAAGGGACTTATTCAACTTCACGTTTTGAACAAACGTTAACGAAAACTATTGAATGAATTGAAAGGTGCGTTTTCATGCTCAATATACATTTTGAAAGTATAAACCTATAACGTACACTTTAATAGCAAAGTAACTATGTTTTCGAGAAACATACAAGTATACACACAAAACTATCACCAACGGGTCGTACACTTTTCAAAAACAAAATACATTTTACAACCTACTAGTTGACTGAACAACTAGCATAGATGAGTGGTTAGCCATCTACATATACAACTCTAGGTGTGCGGGTAGCTACCTACTTTTACGAAAATAGATGTGCTGGTAGCCATCTACTTATACAAACATAAATAAGCGGTTAGCTATCTACTTATACAAACGACCTCATGCGTATAGGGTACTAGGAGACTATTTTTGGGCAAACTTATTCACCTTAAACGCTAGCACTCGCGCAACTCACCAGGTGAGTTCACAGCCCTATTTTACTGCTTTTTACTGCTTTCTAAATTTGGGGTGAAAAACATATGTACTGTTTACATACAAACTGTTTTCATGCGATGATTGAAAACCTGACAACAAATCCTTGTGCGATCCTATGTTAAACTAGTTGTAGTGCATAGAAGTCCTCATGACTACAAACTGTAACCATTAGCTAGATGACGCTAGCCACCGAATATGTGAATGGTACTATTGGGATGACATCCCTCCCACTTTTGTTAGTAATGCTAACTGCCGACTATATGCCGAGACGAGGAGCGTATATTTTAATGGTCCCAGGCAAAAACATTAAAAGTTGTGATTTGGTAATAGGCTTAGGTGTCGTCACTTTAACTCGTGAGGTCTAGCTAACATTCAGGGGATCACAGTTAGCTATTTATTGTTTTAAACTATGTATCATCGTACCACTTGCCACGGACGGCACCAATGACTTGTGAAACAATTACTAAACTTTTGGTTTAAATGATGATGTCTTAAACCTGTGAATTTCACTCAAAAATTTTGTTGATCCTTTTAACTATGTTTTTCAGGGAATTAGCAGCGACGTAAGATCATGCATGCATATTTTGGGACCCTTGCTCACCACGATGAATAGGATGCAATTCTTTTGTTAAATATTGAAACTATGATTTATGATTAAAATGTTAATCATATTGTTTTGTTAAACATCTATCGTCATGTAAACACGATGAACATGTAACCGTGGAATTTAAACTATTTATGGCATTCTAAGTATATGTTTGCGATAATCATACGCTTATTGATTGATCGCGTCACGCCCCCGAGCTTCCGCATTTACTAAACGTGACATGATTTTATTGGGGTGTGACACAACAACCCTCACTTTTACTCATTTTGATTAGTTCCATTTCCATTGGAATAATAACGCAAAGTACATTTCATACTATTCCGTGCGCGGTGACAAAACTTGTTGAATCGCTTCTTTCCTTGGCCATATTTTCTTTGCTCCTTATGATTGTTTTTTTGAGTTTTCTGATTCTGCTTTCGCGAGTAGATGGAGGCGATCTCATAGAATTTTATGATATTTTTTGAGATTTTTTTTTTAAGAGATACTTTGGTTTCTTCTCATCTTCTAATCTTCAGCCTTGTAGGATGTCGCTAGTACCTGGTGTGTGAAGTGATATTTCACGAGTAGAAGTTGACACTTTGAAGGAAGGATTTGAGGAGGAACTGAAGTATAACTATGATACTAAATGGTGTTTTCATGAATTGGAACTCCAGATTGGGTGTCTGGAGTGGAAAGGTGTTATGAATAGGTTTAGGCTCAAAAAAACGGGTTTCTAAAGGATTCATCAACACTAAAGATGAGTGTTGGTCAGTGTTAAGCTTTTAGGGAAGTGGTTCTACTCCTAATAATGTCGAGATCTTCTAACTTCACCTATACTATGTATGGTACTTATCGATGTGGTTCTAAAATATATATCTAGAGCAAGTTCTAATTCAAAATGCATTAAAGCGACACATACAACAATTGAATAGTGAAGCATTAATGATGAATGTTTTTCAGGCTCAAATACCTCACAACAAGTATAATGGGTTGTATGTTCCTAGTCATGTAGTTGTTCTTATTAGATCAACGTTTCAGTTTATGAGATTCCTATCTTATTTATCCTAGATTTTCAAAATAAGCTTTCTCTTTTCTAAAAATAATCCCTCAAAACGTGTTTTTGATTCAAAATTTTTTGAAAATTAGAAGTGATTGTTTGTTGAGGAACATTTTATGAGTTCGCTTTTGGAAACAGAATCTAGGTATGCATATACCACTATCCCACACTTGGAGGAACATTTTCCATAATGTTCTATTATGTAGGAATTTTTATTGAAAGTAGATTCCCATACTTAGAGGTTGAACAATTCAGAAAATGTTTCTCAAGTGCGTGTATTTTGGGTTGAAATCCCACACTTAGTGATAAGTCTATTATAGGGTATAACATTCGGATTTAGTTAACGAAGATAAAGAGTGACATTAGAGGACAAGTACTTCCCTACAGACGATGTCTGTTGATTTGAAGATGTTGCGACTGCGTTTGTTTTGTCAATCACTTGGTGTTGATAACTATGTAAGGTCGCTAGATCTTGGTTCGATAACGGATTATCTTTAAGTATTGAGGTGCGGAATCCCTCAATACGTTAGGTTTAAGCTTATATAACTTTATTATCAATTAAAGGGCTTCGTTTCGATTATTAACTAAGTTAATCACTCAAAACCGAGCCTTTAATACTATAATAAATATATCTGCACGAAAAACGAGGAGAATAATTAAATATTTGGTGTGTGTAATGATGGCCCGGATTTCTAGATCTCTAATTAATGAGCAGCAATAAATATTTTATATCTGTTTCAACTCGCAGCCCATGGGCCTGCGAGTCCAGATGCCATTGCGAGCCCAGTTCTCAACTCGCAGGTGAGACCTGCGAGTCCAGATGGTCTGCGAACTGAGATCTCAGCTCGCAAGTCCTGTTGACTTGCGAGTTGACTTCTCAATTCGCGATTTTGAATTTAACTTGAAATAGATACTTGTCAAATAACTTTTAACAAATAATAATAACAAGTTAATATCATATATTTACAAGTCTAAACCAATTATACAAGTATTATTATAAATACACTAATCCTATTACAAGCTAGATCTGTTGTCACAATAACATGTCCCAACAGACTCCCCCTTGACAATAGCTCTAGCGTCGTTATTTTCAACTTTGTCTTTGGTCTTTACGTGTAAATACTACTGCCCATATGAATCTTCATTCTAATACAAGTCTTCACCATTAATTGATAATCTCTTGCAAGATCACCCCATGCTTCAGTCGTCAGGATCCTATTTTCATTTAACTTCAACAGGTCCTTCTTCGATAGATTCATCAGGTGTCGATGGTCATAGACTGTCAGAATTACTCTTTCTCCTCTTTCAACTTCATCATCAGCTTCAACCATGACAGCTTCACCAGTCTCTGAATCCACGTGCCAATTCAGAAGATTTCCCAGAATATTCTGTGGCATAGGTTTTAGTGGTATCTGCTGTATGCACTTGACAGCTGGATAAGTTTTCTTCCTTAATCTTTGGCCAGTTCTCTGACTGCGTTCCTTCAATTTGATCGTCTTTCCGACTCTTGGCTTAATCTTCTCAAACTTCATTGATCTACCCTCAGTCCGAATGATTCTCTCAACATAAGTTGCGTAGGGATCATTACTGGGATTTATCAGTTCTAAGCGTGCCAAGTCTCGGATTTCAAATCGAGGAAGCGAACTGAATACTTTGAGCTTCTTATCAAAATATTGAACTCCGTCAAACCTTTTGATAGCGAAAAGTTTCAAGTCAGAATCAAAATACCAGCCGATGATCCCCTTCCTTGGAACTTTCTTTCCAGTTATATCTACTTCAGACATCCCAACCTTTTGCTTTCTCCTCTTCAGAGGTCTAAACATGGGATTGTCTCTGAGTTTTTCTGGAAGGTCATCTTCTGATTCAGAACTGGTTGAGTCACCTAGATTTTCATCTAACTCAACAACCCTTTCTCCATCTTCTTCCTGGATGACCACTTTAGTTGTAGATGGGCTTACGATGTGTTCAACAACATCAGCGTCAAGATCTACACACTCGTCTGCCTCATCATTAACAATGAAAGTCCAATCTTCAGGAGGTACAAACTCTCTTTCTTCAAGGTCAAAATCAATGTCCTCATCTAATTCATCCGGCATGTCGCCTTCAGAATCTGATAAGTCCACCATCTCAAGACCTATAGACATTCATACACAAATATATTAATATCATAAGTTCTTTCATTGATTTCCCTGAATCAATCTAAGATTTTCCTTATTAATCCATTTATGTATTTAAACTATATTATATATACTTATTCAAACTTTTCATCGATTATCATAATCAATCTAGCATTTGAATAAGTCTTATAATATACGAACATTATGTATTATATGATCTTATAACTCTTTTATCGAACAATGTCAATCTAGAATTACAAAAGACTTATATTATACAAACATTCATTATTATAGAGTTATTTAAACATTAATATTTTACATATTCAAGTTCAAATGTCTTAATTACAAAATGATTCAAAGTTACAATGTATTAATAATTACAGTCAGTCTATATTAATACAAGTGTCACCTTCTTCAGCTCCACCCTTCGCAGTACCAACACCAGCTCCACTACCACTTGCTTCAGCAGACTCCCCCTGAAATGTAGTCTGCTGACCAGTCGTTGAAGGACCGGCCAGCTCACTATCCTTCTGAGCTGAGGGATCATCATCTTCATCATTCTTATTCTTCTTCGCCAGCTCATCTTCCTTGCAGGACTCCTGATATATCAATACCTCCCCTTGAGATGTCTTGTCCTTCAGAAGGCTGATGACCAGGCGATCAAGTCTGTCAATTTGTCTTTGCTTATCAGCTACATCATCTATTAAATTACTATTCGTCTTGATGAGTAGTGAGTAGGCGTTATTCTGTGTAGTGACATTGTCGGACAGTTGTAGGAGCTGTGTAGCAAAAGTGTTAGCCACTACTTGCAATTCTCTAACCCTAGACTCCAATTGTGTAATGCGTTCAGCATCAGTCATAGGTGAGGGGGATGGAGCTTCAGTAGTTGTTGGTGGAGTCGTGGCAGCAGGCGGTTGCATTTTCTTAGCTATCTCAGTAGCTACATCCGTCAGAAGGCGAGCGGCAACCCTGCTTGATTTGGTAGTTGGGTGCGAAGACGGGTGAACCAAAGCAGCAATCATTTCAGCCTCTGAGGGCGTAGAACTTGATTGTAGAATAGCTGCAGAGGTTGAAGCTGTTTGTCTGAGCAGCTTGCGAGGTCGAGTAAGAAGTACCTCCTCCTCTTCTTCTTCATCCTCATCTTCTTCGACAATAAAGTCGGGATCCTGATCAATGGCTTTCCTTTTTAGCTTCAGCGCCGGATCCATAATCAGTCTTGATCCCTTTCGGATCATCCCTTCTGGAATCCCAGATACAAACCCAGGAGGTCTAGAGTCATCATCATTATCAGAATCAGATTCAGAGGCTGAAGCAGCTTCTTCATCTCTTCCTGATGGCCCAGCAGCATCAGGCGCCTCAGAAGATGGTTTTTCAAACCTTGGTGCCTCAGCAACATACTGATCCACATCCTGCATGATGGGATCATTGGCATCATCGTTCTCAGCCAGTACTTGTTGTACCACTTCAGCTGCAACATCAGCATCAACTTGTTGCTCTTGCTGATGTGCTTGGATAAGAACTTCCTCTATAAGCTCTTGTGGCTCAGGCACAGCTGCAGCCATTCCAACATCTAGCCAACCAAGATTCGGTGGCGCCATATAAGCAGGATCAATCAAAAATCCAAACAGTTCTGTCAGCTGTGGTTGCATCTCAAATCGGCGAGAGGTTTGCATAAACATCGCATTATATGCCCGTAGCCCAATGGTATCCACTCGAATATCTGCTTGAAAAACCGGTAGATCAGGGATATTGGCTTGATGATCAGCATGCAGAATCTTGGGTATAACATGAATTGCGATCTAACTCCCCCCAAGATCTGGCGAACGAATTCCCCAAAGATGTAATCGGAGAAACTGTATGGTTTGTTATAAACCAGTGACAGTAAAGCAGATAGGAGAGAGGAGCTCAACTCATCATAGCCTCCCTTCTTTGGTCCAAAAATAGTGACAAGAACATGCCACAGGAACCTCCATTCTCCGAAAACGAGCGCTTTCAAAAACTGACGGCCTCTCTTGGGTCCAACATACCCCATACGTCCTAGAGCTCCCTCGATAAAGTCAGACGGAAACTCAGTTGGTCCATCTTCCTGCTCTACAGTTCCCAACTGTAATATGTTTCTCAGATCAGAGGCAGAGAAGATAACCGGACGATCATTAATCCTCGTTCGAATGACCGGAGGATTTACAGCAGTATCATACTCAATATGAGTCCAGAACTGTGTAAGTATATCCCTGGACTCGATCGACTCAGAAACGTAAGAATCCGAGTCAATCTAGATGCACCACGTGCGTCGACGTCCAGATCAACAAGAACATTATGATGTCCAACGAATTGTCGAGCCATATCTGTAATATCACAAATCACACATATGTTAGACAATTAGTTTAACCAATATTGATAAACTTATATGATCTACAACTTCTAATTGAACTATTAAGTCGTGAAACTTAATTAACAATTATAGTTGTTCATCATATATAGAATCAATAAGTCTAACTTTCTATTTAACCTGCTACACAAATATATTACTTATTCGGAAAGTCATAAGTCTTATATATAGAGTATACGGTTTTACGTGTTTACATTTAAGTCGACACGTCTAACAGTAGACTATTTTAACTTATAAACGCTTAATTAGTTAAACTAATCGAGAATTCGTAAGTTAAAAATTTAAAATTCAAACAATTCAGCACACACAACAAGTCAAAGCAAGTCAAACAAAGTCAACTCGCAAGATTCAACTCGGCTCGCAAGATTCAACTCGGCTCGCAAGATTCAACTCGCAAGGCAAGTCAACTCGCAAGGTTGACTCGCAAGTCAACTCGCAATTTCAGCTCGGATCGCAAGTTCAACTCGCAAGACAAGTCAACTCGCAAGGTTGACTCGCAAGTCAACTCGCAATTTCAGCTCGGATCGCAAGTTCAACTCGCAAGACAAGTCAACTCGCAAGGTTGACTCGCAAGTCAAACTTCAAAGTGGACTCGCAGGAGCGGGCTGCGAGTTGAGTCTGGATCTCAACTCGCAGCATGAACTGTTGGAATTCAAAACGCAAGTTTTTAAGAAAATGCTAATTTTGGTCAAAATATGCGGTGAAATTCATTGATTTTTACCTAGAAATGATCACAACGAGAAAGTGTATAATATCTACGGAGTGAAAAATCCGATCCACAAACACAAATTTTTGAAAATAAGTCTCGGTTCGCAGTGTGTGTGGGTTCGCAAGGGAAAGTGAATTCGCAGGACTGTTATCTTGTGAACTCGCAGCCCTTTATATACCTATGGACTCGGCTCGCAGAACTCAACTCGCGGAGTTGAGTTCAGCTCGCAGCCCAATCTCAGATCGCAACACTGTTCTCGGCTCGCAATTTTTGTCCAAAAATTACATTTTAAATTACAAAACGTCATTTTTAAGTCCAAAAATAAAACAAGTCTAAAATAATGTATATTTTTCACTTGTTATTTTCTTAGAAAATCACATAAATTACAAGTCTAAAATAAGAGAATTTTTTTCACTTGTCTTCAGAGAATATCGTGCACATACAAGTCTAAAATAAATAATATTTTCCACTTGTCTTGTAACGAACGAAAATAAAATAAAATTAAATAAGTAAAAAGAAAAATACAAATTAATGCATAAAAATAAAATGGAACGACAGTGATTCATAATAAACATTTGTATCAAGTACCCTTGTATTAATGAAACAACTAGACGAAAAATAAAATACAATAAAATAAAATAAATTAAAATATCCTAATCAAGGGCGACAAGAATTTATCGACAGCGGGATCAGATTAGAAAGAAACAGCTGAACCAATTGATGAGTAAAAAGTCTAAGAAGATTGTTAGTATGCATACCTTATGAAATTCACAATAAGTTACATAATAACTCACAACTTAACCATTTATCAACTTATATTTATAAAAGTATAACTTGGTTACCTATTTCCACAGAATATAATATTCACATCAAAATGAAGTGATTTAAATATCATAGACAGTTCAAGATGATTACCGGTATTATAATCCATATAAACAAAGTCTACACTGATTTCCAAGCAAACCTTTTATTGTTTGTATGTGTATTAACTAATGTGATTCAAAAATGACATACTGAGAAATCAAGGATAACACATAACACCGTATCTTTCTCTTTCAAGGTAGAGGTCACTAAATGATGTTCTTTGCGAAGCATATGACATACCCTAGAGTAAATTTAAAATGTGACAAATATCAAACTTGTTTTGTAGATACTAGTGGTTCTAGTTCTGTACTTAGTACAACCGAAGATCCCTTATTATAGACAAACCAAGCTTGAAACTATTGGCAAAACTAAAGGAGTCAGGTCTGTACTTAGTACAATAAAGACACCAGTAATTTCACTAACAGCCATAATTCTTATTATTTGTCTTGACATATTTTCATAGATTCTTGATAACAGTGTATGGTCAGACTATCTTTCATCAATTAAGACTTATGTTATACGTCATATAGTAAATCACACGAGATAACACACAGAAGATTTATAGCTTATTATATGCTCAGAAATCAAAGCAGAAATTGCCTACTAGTACATCATATAATGACGCTGTCTAGATCTAAAGTTTTTCAAGCAAATTATATCGTGTGGAGAGAGGAGTATACTAAAATAAAGATAAGTAAAAGCCTGGTTTTAAAGATGTAAAGTTCATGTAACAAATTTGAATCTACTAACACATCTAACTTAAGACTTTTACCTACAGTTATTAAGCCAATTCCTCTAATTTACTATCATTTCCCAGTTGATAAAGACTTAACCTTTATCGGAGGCGATTCCCTTTAGGTAACAAGCAAATAAATGCCATACGCCTGACCCCCTTTTCCCCTTTTTTTTAAAAAAAAAAATAAGCATAAACTAATAAATATAAACGACTAATTATTACAAACCAACTCTATGGAAGACTAATCCTCTGGATTTCTCATTCCATTTAGTTGCACCAATTTCTCGAATCGAGCTCTGTCGAACGCTTTGGTGTATAAGTCAGCTAAATTATCCACAGATGGAACCTTAGCTAACTTTATCAGGTTCTTCTCAGCACAGTCTCTAATAAAGTGATGTCGAATATCAATATGTTTAGTTTTACTGTGCTTGACCGGATTATTGGTTATTGAGATCGTTGATTCATTATCAATCATCATAGGAGTATTTGTTATACTCAACCCATAATCAAGCAATTGCTGTTGTATCCACAGAACTTGGGAACAACAGCTGCCAGCTGCAACATACTCAGCTTCACATGTAGAAATGGCTACTGAGGTTTGCTTCTTGCATTGCCAAGAGACCAGTCTACCTCCTAGGAATTGACATCCACCGGTTGTAGACTTTCTATTCTGATTGCATCCTCCGTAATCAGAATCAGTATAAGCCACAAAATCTAAGTCTCTATCAGTCGGATACCAAAGTCCCGGCTTCGATTTTCCTTTGAGGTAACGAAGAATCCATTTTACAGCTTGCATGTGAGATTCTTTAGGAGTAGCTTGATATCTTGCGCAGACACATACTGCAAACATTATATCAGGCCTTGATGCTGTAAGATTCATTAGTGATCCAATCATGGCCCTGTAAAGAGTAGGATCCACGTCTCTATCACTCGATGTGTCTGGACCAATACCATGGGCTTCCGGAATAGGAGTATGAAAAATTCTTGATTCTTCCATCTTAAATCGTTCTAGAAGCTCATTAGTATACTTAGTCTGATGAATGAAATATCCATCTTTCTTTTGATCGACTTGCAATCCTAAGAAAAATGTCAATTCACCCATTGCTGACATCTCAAACTTGTTCTTCATAACCTTTTCAAATTCACTACACATCCTTTCGTCAGATGACCCAAAGATGATATCGTCAACATATACTTGAACAAGTAGAAAGTCTCTTCTTTTCCATTTCACAAAGAGTGTACTGTCAATTCTTCCTCTTGTGAATCCATTCTCAAGAAGATAAGTGGACAGTGTTTCATACCACGCTCTCGGAGCTTGATGTAATCCATATAGAGCCTTATCGAGACGATATACTCTATCTGGATACTTTGGATCAGTAAATCCCGGTGGTTGAGAAACATACACCGTTTCTTTGACTTTGCCATACAAGAAGGCACTTTTAACATCCAGCTGAAATACTTTTATTTTCTTTGAGGCTGCAAATGCTAAGAATAACCTAATTGCTTCAAGCCTAGCCACAGGCGCAAACACTTCATTGTAATCAATCCCCTCTTGTTGATTGAAACCTTGGACAACTAGACGAGCTTTATTGCGAATCACGATTCCTCGATCGTCTTTCTTGCACTTAAATACCCACCTAGTTCCAATTGGATATTCTCCAACAGGTAAGTCAACCAACTCCCAAACTTGCAATTTTGTGAACTGAGACAGTTCTTCCTGCATTGCCTCAACCCACGAATTTTCCTTCAAAGCTATCTGAACATTCTTAGGTTCAATTTGTGAGATAAAGCATGAATATAGACATAGATTTGAGATCCCTGTCTCGTTCATTTCAGCATACAAGCTTGAATGAGTGGATGTACTAGCTTTAGATTGATTCCGAGTCAGAACGGGAGAATTTGGATCACCGATGATATTCTCTATTGGATGAATCCTATTAATTCTTGTTGAAGTAACAGGTTCAACTGGAATATCATCCTGTAAATTGGCACCAATTTCCTCCAAAGGTGGTATACCTTCATTAGTAGTTGATATCCTTAATTGTCTTAGAGGAGTAAGAACATCATCCATAATCCTTTGAGAAGCAATTTCAGGATCTTCACTCTCTTGAGGTATATCATCTTGAGGTATTTGTGACTCGATAGGGGGGACAACATCAGTATCGACAATATTCCTAGCATCAGACGTTTGAGCACTCGATGTTGGAGAAGGAGTGGGATCCTCATCTCCCGACAATAAATGCTCAGGAATATCTGAGTTACTGACATAGTCACTGATAGGGACTTTAAATGACTTGAAAAGATCTGAATAGTCAAACTGCCAATCCAATCCCTTATGTGAGTCATGTGTATAGCTCGTAACTTCGATGTTATAAACTATTTCAACACGTCCCGAATTTTTATTGAAGGCCCTTTTGTTTGGTGAGTTAGGCATGTAACCTAGGAAGTATCCTTCGTCAGCCTTTTCACCAAATTTAGGTTGATGACTCGTTTTCAACAACGTACATGAAACTCCAAAGGGTTCAAACCCTTTTAAGTTCGGTTTCTTTTTGTTCAAAAGCTCATAACATGTCTTGTTCTGCTTTTTAACCGTAAGAACCCGATTGAGAACATGACATGCTGTATTCACTGCTTCTGCCAAAAATATGACCGGAAGCCTTGAATCTGCAAGCATTGTTCTCGCTGCTTCAATTAGAGTTCTATTCTTCCTTTCAGCAACACCATTTTGTTGAGGTTCATATGGTGCACTGAATTGATGTTGAATGCCTTTGCTTAAGCAATATACATTCAATGTAGAATTCTTGAACTCAGTCCCATTGTCACTACGAATTCTCTTAACTCTTTTTCTATAGATGTTCTCTATTAGATCTAGAAACTCCATAAGAATGCCCGGAGTTTCATCCTTAGATCCCAAAAAGAATACCCAAGAGAATCTAGAGAAATCGTCTGTGACAACCAGACTGTACCATTTGCCACCTATGTTTCTCTTGCTTATTGGGCCAAAGAGATCCATATGTAACAGCTCAAAAGGCGAGGAAATAGAGTTCACAGTTTTAGACTTGTGTCGTTTCTTATGCTGTTTTCCTTTCAAGCAAGAGATACACTTGTCTTCAAATGCAAAGCTCTTCGGTGGTACACCCAGAATTAACTCATGTTTTGTTATGTAGTTCATTTTACGAAAATTTAGGTGTGCAATTTTCCTATGCCATAGGAGAGAGTCTGATTCTGAAGCCTTGGATAACAGACAAGTTGACACCATTGAAGTAATAGGAGCATTCATGTTGATAGCATAAATGTCCTTCTTCCTTGGAGCTTTCATCAGTATCCATTTTTCGGGAATGATAAAACCCGGCTTCAGGATCAAGGCCTCTTTCTCAGTGAAGAGAACAGGATGACCTTTATCACAGACTTGGGAAACACTCACTAGGTTGTGTGTTAGTTCTTCAACATAATTCACATCCTCTAGAGTCAAAGTTCCATTTGAAACTGTTCCTTTCCCAGTAATTACTCCTCCTTTATCACTAGCGAAGTGCACTCCTTGTCTCAGTCCACCTCTGAAGTCTGTCAGTAGACTTCTGGTTCCTGTCATGTGCCTAGAGCATCCACTGTCAACATACCACCAATTATCATTGTTCCCAGTCTGCTCCTTTTTCTTGTCTGACTGTACATCAGCCATGTATGCAACGAAGTCATCGGGACTCATTTCTTCAGTCGAGTTGATGTAGAGCACATCTTCCTCGTTCCTCTTGACTTCTGTGTGTGGCACATTAGCTTGACATTCCTCAGCAGTTGGCATGTATAGAGTTGATTCAGTTGGTTTCTCCTGATCGTCTATTTCAGCCATGAGAGCTTGCTCAGGCGGAGTAGACCAATCATAGGAACCATCAATTTGCTGAACTACCAAGACTTTGGAAGTTAAAGTACTTCCCGAGTCTTGTTTTGCAATACCTGTATCAGCCTTCGGTCGTTGACACTCCCTGGCAAAGTGTCCGTAACCTTGACAGTTATAACACTTGACCTTGGACTTGTCAAACCCTGGTCGATTTCCAACAACTCTCTTACCCGTACGCTTTAGGAAATTCTTTACTCTCCTTGACACCATAGCCAGTTGCCACTGGAGGTCCATTTCCTCTAAGTCATCAGGGTCAACCTGATCATAATCTTCATCAAATTGTGCAGGATCATTAATCTTCCCTTGAATATAATTTTCATAGGAAGCAACGAATGAAGCCAGAACCAAAAGTTGTTGTTCTGCTGATTTCACACTCATCGGCATCTTATGATGCCCTTGAGTAGACTTATCAGAAGAATTGTTCCTGCTTCGTTTTTCACCACCATCCGAAGCTATGAAGCACATATCCTCTGTTAACATTTCTCCAAGTTCATCAATTTCACCAGCAAACAATGCAGTGGTCGAATTGGATGAAGGATTAGAGATACTGGTCTTTCCATGGTATAAACCTGGATTCTGTAGGTGATCAGAATCTGTATCTCTTGTTTTCTTGGAGAAATCATAACCCCTGAGCTTGTCAATAGCCTGCTCTAGGGTCATAGTAGCATATCGTTCATCATTGTCTTTGAGCATGATACCATACATTTCCCACTTACAAGGTAAACCCTCAATGAATTTGTCGGTTTTCTCCTTGTCATTGTAGAAAATTTCGTGGTCGTCAAGTTCACTTAATAAGTGATAAAACCGGGTGGTGTAGGCTTCAAGGTCCTCTTCTCTAAAAGCTTTAAATACCATAAACTGCTTTTTCAGAAGATTACACTTGCCTGCCTTCACCTGAGGGCTTCCCTCACACCTTTTCTCCAGAGCATTCCAGAGCCCTTTAGCTGTGTGAAAGGACTTCAATTGGTGATTGATTTCCTTGGGAAGGCTCATTTTTATCGATGAATGTGCCTTATTATCAATAGTGAATTCTTTCTTCTGATTGTCATTCATCCTGTCGTAAGGCACAATCACAGTTGCATTTCCTACCTCAGCTGTAGGTGCAACATATCCGTTCTTAATACACAGCCAAATAGTGATTTCGTGGAATCTACAGTAACTTTCGAATCTGTCTTTCCACCCGTAATAGTCCTCAAGTCTGAGTAGCTTTGGTGGAACATTAGATTTGCCAACTTCGTGTTCCATCTCGATCATTCGACTCAAATCAGACATTTTAAAGTCAAAAATCAAGTTATCTCGGGAATTCAGTAATCTCAACTCGCAACTAGACTCAATTCGCAAGTAAAGCCAGCTCGCAGAAATCTCAACTCGCAGGAAACTCAGTTCGCAAGGGAACTCGGTTCGCAGCTGAATCTCAACTCGCAGAAATCTCAGCTCGCAGAAATCTCAGCTCGCAGGAAACTCGGTTCGCAGCTGAATCTCAACTCGCAGAAATCTCAGTTCGCAAGTCTATCTCAGCTCGGAGCGGAAACTGAACTCGCAGATAATTCTCAACTCGCAAAACGGCGCCTCGAAATCTGGGAACTGAAACTTTTTGGTATTTTACGAATAAATCCGTAGATTTCGTTCGAAAAACGACCGTAAAGATGTTATATAAGCAAAAACCTTGTAACCACAACGTTTCTAAGCCCGAAAGCTCTGATACCAATTGTAAGGTCGCTAGATCTTGGTTCGATAACGGATTATCTTTAAGTATTGAGGTGCGGAATCCCTCAATCCGTTAGGTTTAAGCTTATATAACTTTATTATCAATTAAAGGGCTTCGTTTTGATTATTAACTAAGTTAATTACTCAAAACCGAGCCTTTAATACTATAATAAATATATCTGCATGAAAAACGAGGAGAATAATTAAATATTTGGTGTGTGTAATGATGGCCCGGATTTCGAGATCTCTAATTAATGAGCAGCAATAAATATTTATATCTGTTTCAACTCGCAGCCCATGGGCTTTGCGAGTTGACTCAACTCGCAGCCCATGGGCCTGCGAGTCCAGATGCCATTGCGAGCCCAGTTCTCAACTCGCAGGTGAGACCTGCGAGTCCAGATGGTCTGCGAACTGAGATCTCAGCTCGCAAGTCCTGTTGACTTGCGAGTTGACTTCTCAATTCGCGATTTTGAATTTAACTTGAAATAGATACTTGTCAAATAACTTTTAACAAATAATAATAACAAGTTAATATCATATATTTACAAGTCTAAACCAATTATACAAGTATTATTATAAATACACTAATCCTATTACAAGCTAGATCTGTTGTCACAATAACATGTCCCAACAAACTACAAACATGTCGTTCTAGCCGCAGTGTTGTGCGGATCATTTGGGTCAGCTATGTGGCTCTATTCTCCAACTCCTTTGGTGATGACGTCTCGTAAGTGTGAACACGTTAGGTATGCATTCTCATTCTTCATACTCGTTTTAACCATAATTACTTCCCCAATTGTTGTGCGTTGTCTATTGCAATACTTTCTCAAGACATATGTTTTTAAACGAGTTCAAGCATAATGCATAAAAGTATTATGCAAGTACCTCAAATGCTCGAAACATATGAAGAGATACCTTATTCGGGGTTAGTGACCTGTATATGAGAAGGGAGTTGGTGGTTGTGCATACCCAAGGGTGAAAGATAGTCGAAGACGTACTTCACTTCTTCGAATTTAAATACTACTATTACTAAACTACTACTAGCACGGTTTGCCTCTAGAGAAGCGCTCTATTAAAGTCGAGAGCTTGACTATGTGCTTCCTTGATCAGGTGAAAGGAAGTGACGTCTCCCTAGGGCGAGCGGTGATGGTGTTATGAGACCTAGGTTGCGGAAATGTGTAGCGTTGCGGGTAGATCCTCATGAAGTGGCGAACCATGGTTGGTATCAGGTCAGGTTTATCCATGTTTTCCATATTGAAGCTTAAGAAGTGTGCTGAAGCAGCCCTGGAGAGATGTTGCAGTCCTAGAATGATGTAGACCACTGCCTTGGGGATTGAGTCGTAAGGGTCAATCATTGACTCGGTGCTTGTGTGAATCATCTCTCGATCTGGGTGTGCATGTCGGATTGAGTATGTGAATGCCACGAATTGAATCTTTATGACTTCGTAGTCCTCAGAATCTGGGTCTCCGCTAAACGAGTTGGTGGTGTGGCACAAGTTGCTGATGATATCTCGCTGGTGGTGATCGAATGGGAAGTCAGAGTTCATGAAAGTGAGGATTAGTTTGATGAATATCTCACGATACCCGGCATAAAACGTGGAATCTGCACTTCCTGCAATCTCTAAATTGAATATGTCCCGGAGTTGGGCTGTTACGTAAGTAGCGACATTGACTTTGAGACATATCCGATGTCCTGATCGGTTGATTGCGTCTACGTTCGTCCCAGGTGGACAATCTTAGCTCGTTGATAATCAACTTCGCATGGTGATCAAGCGTGCAGTAGATTACCAATCTATACCTTGTGTTGTCAAAGTCGTCACTAGCTAGTGACTCAAATAATGATCAGAGATCTTCCATCATCCTTATGTTAGCGTAATTACCGGGATGACTCGTAGCTCTTTCGATATGGGATCTGATTGATCCGAGTAATTCGCGATGGCTGGTGGTGTATGGAAGTGCAAAACCTGTTAAGGCATTATATACTATAAAGTATGTTTGCTTTTGCTCCCTGCAGAATTGAGTCTCGTTCACAGACTGGGTGAACGGATCTATCAGCGTTCTGACTTTCTCCCTGGATGTGCCTCTTTTTTGCTGTTACGAAAGCTTAAATGCAATCTTTGAGGGCTTGGAGATCTCCTGAATCATTGATGGCAAGATATGCAGCGTGTCCATACTCAATTGCTGCTATCTGCTCTCTTTGTGGGGGTGTGAACACAATAATGGATTCTTAAATAGCCGCTATGATTATTTGGAAATCATTATCGTAGTCGTCCACCAATTCAATTATGTTTTCGTAACGAGAAATAATGGGGATGCAAATATAGTCAGATGATGATGCAGGTGTTTCTAGTGGCATTCACATAATCATAGCAGGTGTTTTCGTAACTAGAGTAGGTAGGGAACAAAAATCAACAGGAAGGTTGATGTAGTCATCATCGCCTTAGTCACTATCTATGGTAGTAGTGTCAGCATCCTGTGAGTCAGGAAATGTGACCGTATCAGATAGTGGCTCAGGTTCTTCAGAGAGTGGCTGCGAGGTGTCGATCTTTATGTCCGTTGGGTCGTCAGCTCCAGATGTACTTCCCGTTTCAAATTTTGTTTGAAAGATATTGCGGGTCGGAGATCTTTCAGTGGCTGCGGTCCTTTTGGGCATTTTGCTTTGAAATCGGAGGTCTTCTTCAAGATTCCCTCTTTTGTCTCCCGGTTGATAGTAAATCCCTTGAGATCTTCTTCGAGTCTCTCTAGAACACGGAATCGAGGGTATGAAAGAGGTTTAATAGGGTTTGTGATAGTTTCGGTTAAACATTCCATAGTATTGAAATAGGTGTTATCAAGGAATCTGTTGGGTGGATTTTCTTCCATTGGACCTTCCTCGGGTTCATTGTTTATAAGAGAGATCCCAGTGTTTTCGATTTGCATAATCTCTTCATTGGACAGATGATCTTCGAAAGGTTCAGATCGATCTTCCTCTTCTTCTTCAGATTCCATCTCTTCATCCTCTTCTGGTTTGGTTTCTTCCATTTCTTCCTCTTCCATCTCTTCCTCTGTGTCAGAGACGAAAATAGTTGGTCGTTCTGTCATCTTGGAATCAGGCATGTAGTCTAAAGTATCATCGTCAGATGTGACTCTTTCGATGGAGATAGCGTATATTTCTGCCTGTTCAACTGAGTCACAATCGGGATCATTTATCCTAAACGTGACTGTCTCTCCATGAGATCGTAGGACTATATTCTGTTTGTAGACGTCGATGATGGTCCTTGTTGTGTTCATAAATGGCCTTCCTAGGACTATTGGGGTGTTGATATCCTCGTGGATATCCATTACTACAAAGTCTGTAGGGTACAAGAATCTATCAACCTTAACCATGACATTTTCAACCATCCCTTTGGGATAAATGATGGTTTGGTCGGCTAGCTGGATAGTCATTTTTGTTGGCTTAAGGTTTTCTAACTGATGTGTATTAATCCAGTTATAAAATTAGTAAAACAAAGTCAAAGCTAACTATTAAATGGTTGATCAGATCGCGAGCGAAACGTCTTGTGTTGAATTTGTTCCCTTTTATTCGTTTTTCGCCCGTTTTTTATGAGTTTTGCAACATCGTCTTCGTAATCACCTAATTAACACAATAAAGAAAATAAATGTAATATTTGGGTTTAAATGATAATTATTCAATAAATATAGGTAAGATAACGTGGGTAAAAACGTGACTTTTTACGCATTATCAATCACCATAAGGGAATAACGATTTTTGGGGTTTCACTTCTCTACGATGAAACTAGTGAGTCTTTTGAGTGGTTATTTAGAACATTCTTAGAGGCACATAACAACAAGAAACCAATTACGATTTTCACAGATCAAGATCAAGCAATGGCAAGTGCCCTGCCAAAGCAAATGTACATCATGGGTTGTATACTTTGGATATTATGCAAAATGCTATAAAGCATGTGGGGAATATTGTGAGGGATAATCATGGTCTTCTTAAGGATTTTAGAAAATGTATATATGAATATGAAGATCAACAAAAATTTGAAAAGAAATGGGAAAAGATAATTGATTATTATAATGATAAAGAAAATCGTTGGCTGAAAGGTATTTCTAAAAAGAAAGAAAAATTGGCTAAATGTTATATGAATGATGTGTACACATTAGGAATGCGAAGCACACAACTTAGTGAAAGTTTGAACGGTGATTTAAAGGATTACTCGAATTGTGAATTGGATATTCTTCAGTCTTTAAGAATTTTGAGAGGGTGGTAGAAGATAAGCGTTATAACGAGTTGAAAGTTGAGTTTGATTCTAGGAAAATCCTACCAATGGTGAGAATGCATAAATCGCCATTGTTACAACAGGTTGCACGAGTTTATACTCCATCTATTTTTGAACTATTTTAATAGGAGTTTGATTCGTCATTGTCAACTTCAATAAAACATCACAATGAGACTTATCCAATCCATACATATTTAATTATCATGTTCAACCAATATGGAGAGTACATGGTCACAATCAATCAATTAGAAAAAACAATCTTTTGTAGATGCAAAAAGTTTGAAACTTTTAAATACCTTTGCTCTCACAATTTGAAAGTTCTTGATCTCATGGATATAGAAATACTTCCAGAGAAATAAGTCTTAAAAAGATTGTTAGATATTAAAAATAAAGATTGTAAACTTTGTTATTGTAATTAAGCATGTGACTAGCCTATTAGTATAAATAGCTAGTTAGGGTTCATCATTTGTAAGTTTCCCATTCATTATACACTTAATAGAAAAACACATTCAAAGGAAACTCTCTCAATTCTCATTGAATCATCATAATAGTGCTTGAATATGTTTAACAATTGGTATCAGAGCTTGAGTGATTGAAGATTTGAAGATTTTAATCAAGAATTCATTAAGAAAGAGTCAACAGAAAAGTCAACAAAAAGTCAAATCCATGAGTTCAAGATCAAATTCGGAGATTTGATTGTGTTTTGGTGAAAGTAATCCGTTAGAGTTGAAGATTATTGATCAAGGAATAAGAATCAAGCATCAATTTCATAAGATTCAATCCATAGTTCATCAATTTGAAGAAAATCGCAAAATGGGTATTTGAAGAAGAACATTCGGATTTTTGATCAAATTCACCAAAATTGTGTGTTTCTGATCAAGCAAAGGATCAACGAAGCTTCTAATAGTGATCTACAACAAAAAGAAACAAGAATTCACGGTTAAATCATTCAAATTCTCGAGTTTGATTCAAACATTGAAATGGCGGTTATTTCAAATTAATAGGTGTTTAAGCTCGAATTGGATCAATTCAACCGATCAAAGTGTTTCATTAGTATTAAGGAACATACAGAAATCAAATTCAGAAGCTAATTCCAAAGTTTGATCAGATTTCAAGATTTTGTTCATCGCTGTTTTCTGATTAGGAAGAAGCTGTGACAGAGCCTTCTGCGACCTTATTTCCGCGACCTTATCAGGTTCTGCGACTTTATCTATGCGAACTTATCAGTAAAGTCGCACTCAGGTTCAGATTTTAATTCTGCGATCTTGTTTATGCGATTTTATTGAAGTCTGCGACTTTATTCTCTGCGAACTTATCTAGTAAAGTCGCATACAGTAACTGAATTAAAAATAAAAAATAATAAATAAATAAAAAAGTCTTTTGGAGGAAAAATTTGTCGATTACCAAATTTTGGATTTAAGCTTACCATTGAGTAATTTTGGTTTGATGAAATTTTTAGTTTACTCGAGCAAAATTCGACAAATTTTGGAGGGAAAATTCTTACGGATAAAATTTGAAATTTTCGATCAACATTTCAAAATCTTTAATCTTTAAAAGATCTATTCAAGCAACAATTTTATGATGTCGAGAGACGGAATTGAGAGCGATTCTGATGAAGAACTATTCAAAGAGTATGAACGTTTACAAGGTCTTTACAAAAAGATGCATTCTAAATCAAGATCATCTTTGGAAAAGAAAGAGAGTGCAATGACAAGTGTTCAAAGAACATCAGAGTATTATGAGAAAAAGATGCTCATCACTCAGAAAGAGAAAGCCGAGAAAGTGGTTATGGAAAATTGGGAAGAGAAGTATTGGGAAGAACATGATCAAGTACTAAAACTGTCAGCTGAAAGGTCAAATGCTTTGCATCAAGTCAAGCTTCTTGAAACTCAAATCGAGACACAATCTGAGGTACATTCTAAAGTTATAACTGAGTGTCAAAACCAATTAAACTGAGAAAAAGAAAAGGTTAAGGAACTTGCAAAGAAACTGGCTAATAACCTTGATGTCATACAAACTGTGACTCGTGAAAAATCAATTTTGAGAACTCACATGGAAGATTACAAAGATATGTATGAAAAACTTGAAATTGAAAAGAAATCTTTGCACAAAGAATTCTTTCAAATATCTTCTAAACTTGATGAATCCGAACGAGTTAGAAAACTTGCTACTAAACAACACGATCATGCAATTGAAGAGAATAAGAGAGTTTTTAGCAAATTGAAAGAACTTGAAGATGCTTTGTTAAAACGTGGTCAAACTGATCAAACAATCTTTCTGAACAAACCTAAGGATATCAAATTCTATAATCCAAGAGAAGGATTAGGTTTTGAAAATCCCTGCTATTTACAAAAAGCTATTTCTAAAGTACCTACCTTGTATAACTACGGTGACATGGGAAGTATTTTAAAAATGTTTTTTGTAAAAACAACTAATGAAGAAGAAGTTATTGAGAATTTCAATAGAGCTAAAACTGAGAATGCACAATTTTCATTTAATTATGAGAAATTAAATGAAAGTTATGGCACAAGGAAAATACCTCTTTCCGAGGATTATTTCCCTAGTTATTCAAAATCAGTTGATGATCAAAATGATGATGTTCTTGAACAAGTGGTTAAAACTAAGATTTATATTTCAAATTTAATTTTGGAAAATAAAATCTTTGATTTAGAAAAACAAATAACCACTCAACAAAATATATTTGAACAAGAACGAGCTACTCTCTTGCAATCTATTAAGACATTAGAAAATATTACATCCTCACCTGTATCAATTCCATTGTCAAAACCCATGCCTTCTACTGGTGTTTCAAACAAACAAAATGAGAAAAAATGTCTTTTTGAACAAAACAAAGTTAAACCTCAAATGTCAAAAGCGACAAAAACTCAAGTGAATGTTCCAGTGAAGACTTGCACAGATAAGTCTTCCAAACCCCATTCGAAAAAGATATCACAGTTTACCAATTATTCTTTGCAAAAAGATAAGAGGCAAATTAAGATATCTCAATCACCTCGAACATTTACTCAAAAGAGGCTTCATCATTCAAAATTAAATCATTTCAAAACTACATGTAAATCGGTTTCCCAATTTCCAAAGAAGATCAAAGTTTAGAAACCGAAACAAAGCTTTTCTGAACAATCTTCCCAAACAAAGTCATTCAACTATTCCAAATCGAAAATGTTTGCACTTGCACCACAAAACGTTTCTTATTCGGTGCAAAGAATGAATGATTTTGTATCCCCTGCTTCCAAAAGAATTCACTCATCGTTGATTCCACGAAACTTATTTCGAAAATAGACACAACTTATAAATGGTTTTCTAAATTCTCAAAACCCATTGGTATTGTGCTTAAATGGGTTCCAAAAGTTGTTGTCTAGTTTCACGTTGACTTATAAACAACTCAGTTCATAACTCGTTTTTAAAGTGATGTGACTTATGAACAACTCAGTTCATAACTCGTTTTTAAAGAGATGTGACTTATGAACAAATCGGTTCATAACTCGTTCTTCAAATGAAAATGGTTTCTGAACATTTCAGTTCAAACCCATTATAATTGAAAGAGCTCAAAAGTGACATTTATTTCATTTGAGATCGAGCTCCCGTCCTACTTACTTTTTGATAAATGTTTAATATATTTGAGGGGGAGCTCGCACAATATCAAAAGACAACTCACCTTCATACATTGCATATGTTAAAGGGGAGTGTGTATAAAGATCAAAACTTTCAAGTGTTAACATCTTTATCATTATCAAACACTTTGAAAGATTTTCAAATGATTTTGGTTCTTATACTCTTGGAGGGAAATCATACTGAAGACATCTAAATTGATGTAATCCCAAAATCACAAAATCATGATGTGATGATCAATTAATGATCAATTGATGATCAATTGTTGGCAAATGCTGCAATCTGCACTGAGTGTTATAGATTTCAAATATCTCCTATGATCCACCAGAATCGGATGGATCTACCACAGGAGCCACCTTCCAAACTTTTAGGATGCGAGGGTATTTTAAAGTGCAGATCAGCATACATTCAATAATGCCAAATGCAAAAGAGGGAGGAGTTGAAAAATGTGAGAGGTTGAGTGAGGAGTGTGTGAAAGAGTTAAAAGAAAAAGAAAACCCTCACTAAACAAGAAATCGCCGGGTAGCCACATCTACTATCGGATTTCATTCGTTGATTTCTGGTATTGAAGAAGACATCATGGACCCAGTGATGCAATGCAAATTACCCTCCCAGCCACTCAAGTACTTCTTAAAAAGTCCTTGTTTCAATTTCTCACGGAGATTTAGCACATAATCTATTGACATCTCATTTGGAGATTGTTAATATTGAAACAAGAGGACAATTTGCTCCGGTCCCTGACTTCATGTCATGCACTTATTGAGTCTAGAGCCTAATGATATAAAAATATTTAGGACACAAAGTGTATTTTTACACACCATGTCTAAGTGACATTATGCATGTCTAAGTGACATTTCCGGAACATTCATAGTGATACCTAAAATGGTATTCCACAATGATTGAATGGAAATCCTACCAATGCTAACATCAAAGCCAACATTGAACGTAGGTCACTCAGTTGTTTCATTCTAAATGTTTCAATTGATGTGTAAACTGGTAATCTATGTGATCCAGGAGTTATTGTGTTTTCTGAAAATACAAACAACTTTTCTTTGATTTAATCAAGTGAATTGTTGATTACCCTTGGTTACAAAATGGTGCTTATTGAGTATTCAACATTAAAAGGAATGTTCATAAGAGTTTATGCATACTACTATTCTTCAAACACGTTGTGCTACACCATATTCATGATGTTCACGATGTATCATAATCATCAAGAAGGGGGAGAAAATAGATTAGTGTTTGAAGATAATAAAGAAAAGAGTTGGTGTTTGAAGATAAGTGAAGAATAGAGCTTGTATGATGAAGATTACATGTTTAATGAAAGATAGAGCTTCAATGAAGAAATAATATCATCTTTCTACAAGTTTGGGAAAAGATAATTTGTTTTGAGGAGGAGCAAGTCAGAATATGAAAAGGTTTGAATTAGAAGTTGAAAAGGCTTCAAAATATGAAAAGATTATTGATTTGAGGGGGAGCAAGTCGAAAATGGTACAATTAGAAAGTGAAAGCTCCAAGAGATCAATATTCAATTGAGGGGGAGCAATAGAAGAGAAGCTTCAAGAGAATTAATGAAAGATCAAGATTTTAAAGACAAAACCATAAATCTTTTATACATTAAAATCAAATACACAAAAGAGTATTCAGGATTCATCGGCAACAACCAAGTGGAATATACTTTTAGGATTAAGATAAAGAAAAGGTGTTTTCAAATAGTGAGCTTTCAAGAGAAATATTCCAATAACACATTCGAGATTAGAAGTTGTCGTTGAAGATCAAGAAAAGAATTTGTCTTCAAGTTTATCTTCGAGAGTTAACTTCAAAGATAAAAGCTGAGACATAATAGTCAAAAATGCGCTTCAACGTGGTTTTCAGCTTATAAAAGATTCTCGAAGTTCAAGCTTAAAGGATACATATCTGAAATGAAGACAACCCAAGCAAAGTTTACAATCAGCGGGAGATTGTTAGATATTAAAAATAAAGATTGTAAACTTTGTTTGTAGATCCCTTAGGATGGATCTTTTAATCAAATCGCTCAATGGAGATAATGACACGAATAAAATATAAAGATTAAAGCAATAAAGAACAAATCAATTAATAATAATACTTTATATTTCTTTACCAAATATTCTCTCAAAATAAGCAGCCAAAAACAGAGAATAAGTGTGTGTAAAATCCCCCAAAAAGTCTCTATCTAAAACCCTAACATTTGGGTATTTATACTAAACAAAACTGGCCGGATTATGCGACACAAGCCTTGTGTCGCATAGATCACTATTAACAAACACATTACAGACTTGACCAACTGATAGACACACTAAGATGCATCAACAAACTCCCCCGTGTCTTCAGCTTGGTCTTCAAAATCTTCAATCAAATCCAGCCTGTTGGAAATACACCGCCAGCGTGTATTCCATTTGTTACACATACGTTGACAATCCTTTGAAATTGAAATGCGATCTTCTTATTCACAACATTTCTTTCGTTAAAGTGAATTGGATTATCAAACAATTTCCTCAAGAATCAAGAATCTAACTGTTCACCAAAATTTAATAATTACCCCCCCTGAACAGCAAAATCAATAGTTGTCTTTTCTTCAAGCAACAACTTTAGGAACCCATTTGAGCACGCTGCCAATAGGACTCTTCTTTTTCGAAAGCCATTTGTAAGTGGCATCGATATAATTCAAAGACATTGAGTTCCACCTGAAATTGAAACGTGATGTTTCATATCTAATAACTTTTCGTGGAACCATTGTTGGTAGAACCATTCTTGGGGAGAAAGGAACAAAATCTCTTTGCATTGTCACCACCATACGACGAGATGGTGCAAGATCAAGCATTTGTTTTCTTGAATATACAAAAGATATTGTTTCACCAGATTTCGATTGTGTCAGTTTCAATACATTTGTTGGCTTTTTAGATCTGGAAACCGATCTTTTAGTTCGTTGAAAGTCTATGGAAACACAACAATCAACCTTTTGATGATCAAATACTCTAGTTAATTGTGATTTCTCAAAATACTTCTTATTCTTTTACAAAGAATAATTAGTAAACTGTGAAATCTTTTTCGCACAAACCACTTTTGGACATGGTTTGGAAGATTTAGTCGGGTAAATCTTCTTAGTCACCTTGACTTGTTGTTCAGGTGACTGAGAGAGTTGAGGCTTGGTTGGATGCTCAAATTTTAAAATCCGCTTTTCAAGTTCAACAATTTTTGAACGCATTTCTTCACGTTCAGTTTCCATGTTAAGTATTTGAAGTTGGAAAGCTTGAATCTCTTCTTCCTAGTTTATCAACTTCTCATTGATCCCTTTGTCTGAACATTTATTCAACTTATCACTTCTTGCATCGCATTTAGATTTCCCTTGTTTAGAAGCCACAATATACTCAGTAGTAATGATGTGATTTTCAAGCTTTACATCAGATTTGTTAATCTGTTGTGTTGGCACATCACATGCTTCGACTTCATGAACAATTTCAACAAACTCATCTTTGATCGGTATTGATGTATATCCGATACCAGCTTTAGATTTCGTATCCTTTTTTTGAGAATGAAGCAGTTGATCTAACCTCAAGGAAGATGCTTCAAAACTTGAGAGCTTGCATTGATATGTTAAAACTTCACTTTGAGCTGCAGCCTTTTCTTTGCGAAGTAAATTGATTTCAGTCTTGTAACTGTCGATTTCAATTTGTTGATTTGAAACTTTAACTTTTAAATCATGCATTTCAACGCTTGGATCTTCTTGAATTTGCTGTTTATCTTTTCCTCTGTAGGTTTCTTCAAGTGATCTCCACAATTCAAAAGATGTATCTTTATATTTGTAAAGTGGAATATATTGTGCCTCATCTTTTGGTACACGCATGATAATTGTTTCACGTGTTTTCTTGTCGTTGTCAAAAGATTTTCGTTCTGCATCTGACATTTGACTGATAATAGTTGATCCCTCATATTTCTCGGTAATAGAAGTCCACAAATCTGAATCAATGTATTCAATATATTCTTGAAACTTCTCCTGCCAGCTAGCATAGTCTTTATAGAACAAAGCCTTCAAATACGCTGGATATTGCGGGTACATTTTCCCTCCAAATTTTTTCGAATTTCGCGCGGGTAAAATGAAAACTTTCTCAAACTAGAATTAGGCAACGGGAAGCTCAAATTCAAATTTTGATAATTGTAGAATTTTCCCGCCTTTTTTAGACTAAGAGTAAGCGACACAAGAGTTGTGTCGCAGGCTATGTCGCACCTTTATGTCGCAAAGATTGATGTCGCAAATATTAAGGTCGCCAAAACCCTATAGCGACACTAAATTGTGTCGCAAGCTTGTGTCGCAACTTGTGTCGCAAAACGGCGCTGTCAGATCCCAAATACCTCAAAACCGAAAAATTTCGAAACCTAATGATTTTTAACGAAAAACTTCGTGAAAGCTTCGAATTTTAGGCTTAAAAACTCCAATTTTCAACTCCAAAATACCAAGAATGAGAATCAAACACCAAAATATACGTTAAATGATCAAAATATGAATAAAAAACGTACCCAAAACGATTTGATACCACAAAAATCCTTAGATTAATGGCTCTGATACCAATTGTAGATCCCTTAGGATGGATCTTTTAATCAAATCGCTCAATGGAGATAATGACACGAATAGAATATAAAGATTAAAGCAATAAAGAACAAATCAATTAATAATAATACTTTATATTTCTTTACCAAATATTCTCTCAAAATAAGCAGCCAAAAACAGAGAATAAGTGTGTGTAAAATCCCCCAAAAAGTCTCTATCTAAAACCCTAACATTTGGGTATTTATACTAAACAAAACTGGCCGGATTATGCGACACAAGCCTTGTGTCGCATAGATCACTATTGCGACATAATACTTGTGTCGCAACTACAACTAATGCGATACAAGCCTTGTGTCGCATAACACAGAAAATGTAATTCTAATTAACTCAATTACATTAACAAACACATTACAGACTTGACCAACTGACAGACACACTAAGATGCATCAACATTGTTATCGTAATTAAGCATGTGACTAGCCTATTAGTATAAATAGCTAGTTAGGGTTCATCATTTGTAAGTTTCCCATTCATTATACACTTAATAGAAAAACACATTCAAAGGAAACTCTCGAAATTCTCATTGAATCATCATAATAGTGCTTGAATATGTTTAACAAAGATGGACAAGATAAGCCAAGAATGAATGTGTTCAAGATGTTAATTGGAAAGAGGTTCATGCAGATGCAAACTTGAGTGCAAAACAAAGGTATAGATATTTGTGCTCAATATTAGTTAAATTGGCATCAAAAGCATCTCAATTTGAGGAGACATATGAGTTTCTAGGGAGAGCTGTGAATGAACTATCTAAAAAAGTTAAAAGCATGTGTGTTACCCTTAACAAAGCTACTATTGAAAATTCTGGAGTTGATGGATCTTTATCAAAAGATAAAGAGAATGATGAATCACCAAGAGTAGGTCAAAAAGGAAAGAGAAGACCAAAAAGTTGGGTAGAGAAACTTCCAAAAGAGAGGAAAATGACAAATAAAGATATGAACATGTCATCTCTAAGTGACAAAGATGAGATTAAGTCGGTTGCAGACAAGATATTTGAAAAGTTTAAAGGATTTCTTTGCAATACTCAAGTATAATTAGTGTTCTATTGACTAGACATGTTTTTAAACAGACATTTGATCACAACCGCTCCTTTCAATTATCCCAAGCTTCAAGTACATTCCTTAATAATGTGGTAAGTTAATAAGTGGTAATACTTAGAAAATAAACTTTTACTCTTTTTAGTTTATATAATTTTGAGATAAAAATTTTAAAATATCTTCAGGTGATTCTTGTAGCGAACTACAAATGGGAATCAACATTCAAATTTAACTTGTGAACAAATCAACTGATTGTTGGAGAGGAAGTATAATATTGTTCGATGGAATTCGATTTGAATCTGATTAGGATTATTTGTTTGTTTTCTAATATGACTAAATCTTTTTTACTATTATGTAGCAGCATTTTCGTGGTCATTTTCTATTTATTCATTTGAATGGAATCTTACTCATGCATAAGAGGAGAAATAATTATAATAATAACTATAATTTTATAATTAAATGATAGAAAAAGTATAAACTTTTATTCCTGGCCATTAGAAAGAAATGTGGAAACTGGGAAGTCATATTAAATTAGAGGCAATTTGTATTAAAAATGGAGGGAATAAAAAATAGGTGGGAAATAAAGTAAGCAGAAGATATGGAGAAATATGAACTTCAATCCTGACCTAAAAATTAGATCTAATGGTTATTATCGATGTAACATGACCATTCCTCTAATTTGCAACCGGAGACAAACATGATCCCATTAACTAACGTTAAACGTTGTGTTGAAGTGGTTATTGCAAAAAAACACACAAAGCTCATGTTATTTGATGCTTTCTTGCAAGGAAAATAAGCTGCAATTTAAAAAGCAGTCAAAGAAATGAGGACGACCATCTTGTTGATGATAAAAACATAAATGTACAGGCTTTAATAAATAGATCGTCCCCATATATAATCAATTGACTTGCACTATTCTTCATAAAATCCCTGCGTAAGTCCCCTAATGAAATGAATAACCTTTCAAGCTTACATTTAAAAGATAAACTAAAGATACACAAAGAATTAATCCTACCTTGCCTTGGTGTAATTCTATCTTTGCGTTTTCATTATATTCAGTGCTTGTCTCCTATCTGTGTTCACAAGTCTTCAAGTTCTAGCAATACCATAGCCATCACGTTCCACCATGAACTACCACAAAAAAAAAAATAATAATAAAAAATTGTTTTTTGTAGGCACTTAAAAAAAATCATCAATGAGTCTTACTATGAGTCAATAAAATAAAAATATTTTAACTTGAACATATCATCGAACACTTAATAGGCACTTGAAAATTGAATCAATCAAATGGACAGACCAAGATGAATAAGTAGATTTAAATCCATAAATTTGTACCCACATTTATAGGAATGAGTATTGTGAATTAATTAAGAGGAAATTTTTTGATGAAATTGGTGTTTAATGTTATGGAATATTTTTTGAGAAAATGTTAAATTAGGTAAAAGAGATGTGAGGTTTGCAACTATTCCTTGAATAGTTGATGAATAGTATATATACATATATATATATATATATTAATTATTTGAATTTTTTTTGTTGATATACAAATGATAGTATGATACACTTTCATGTTATGAAACACTTTTTTAAGAAATAAATTATGCAAAAGATATGTGAAGTTAAACAAATATTATTTGAATTATGTAGGAATGAGTATTGTGAATTAATTCAGAGGAAATTTTTTGATGAAATTAGTGTTTAATGTGATAGTTTTTCTTTTATTGAAAAAGAAACATGATTCTTTTATTGAAAAAGAAAAATTAATTAAAAATTCACAAATATGATAGTTTGCATTAATTTTGAGATAGAATAATATAACAATATGAAAAATCGAATCCAAAAAAATCTCATCATACCATGATGAAGTTGATGAACACAAATATATAATGAAGACTATAACTACCTGCACAAATTAAACCATATGAAAATAAAAATAAAAAATCATTCTAATGATAAAAAAAAGACATAGTTGATACATGAAATAGCATACATGGTAGGGAATTGGAGAAGATGAACAGTAGATTCGATAATTCTATTAGATTGAAACTGAATTCGTATCTTGAAATTGAAAATGAAACATTAAAAACAACAATTACTAACGGAGGTTTTTGGTGTATGAACTGCAGTCAAGATAATTTCATCATGAATAATATAAACAGTATCAACTCGAAACCATATTCAAAATTGAAAACATAAGTGAATGACAACTATGTTTCCAAAATGATGGGCTGATTTTAAGGAATTTAATCAATTTCGTCAACTTTGAATTTGGAATTGAAAACCATTTCATTTAATTGTTGCTTACGAGCGTAATTGATGGCGCCCCGAACGGTCGGTCTATCCTGGCGAGGTGTCGTCAGTTTTATTAATGTAGAACATAGACAAAACGGAGCGCTATCAGTGTGAGTTTTAAATTTATAAAAGATGGGGCTTAAATTATATGTACTACCTACTTGTTAGTAAGCTGTAAGTATAAATAAGATCGTTTTAAAATCGCAACGAATTGAAACGAAGGTATGCTTTAGAAAAGATAATTATTTCGGAAGGATATTAAAGTAGGTAGATTTGGTGTTTTAGTATTTTTCTAATTTAAACAAATAAATAAAACTAAATGCAAGGGTAAATAATTAGGATAAAGTAGATATAGGTAGAATATGATTTGTGAAAGTAGCAACAATTAGGATTCGGGATGATGAACTTATAATTTATTCTTAAAATATTGTTTACCTATAGTTGGTGTGAAACTAGAGCCCTACCATATTAGTCTAGATTCTAACATGGCATGTCATCAGGAACTAGTTTATCGTGATATTGACCAAATAAGTTTGCTCGATTCCCAACATTGTTCTTATGTAGAACTAGTGACCTATTTAGGTTCATGAATAAAGTAGCAAAGTACAATGATTGATTTGGCCTTTCTTAACACCTAATATAAGTTTATTTTAAGAAATCCTAATAATTAACTTGGTTTTTCCGAACTATTAAGTAAGACCTATGGTTGTAAGTATTAAGAGCTACCTATTACTTTCACTTACTTACTAGCTGCTTCTTCATAAAATTATGGCGTTTCTTAACCTAAACCTCTCATATACAAGCAATTATACATCCCTGGATTATTCACAATATTTTAGCATTGCTTCATATGTAGACCGTGCAGTTCAGTAAGTAATAATGTAATTGAAGTGTATACATTCTCCTTACATCAATCATACCTAAGTCGGAAGATCAACTAAGTGATACACAGTGGTTTCCATAGTTCTTTTGCATTTACAAAATGACTATGTATTATACGGTGGTCTTGCAGCTTCTTAATTATGTATGATTATTTACACAGATAACTACTTACCCTAATTAGACTTGATCAATTTCTAATACCTAGGTTATATCACGTAGATAAATGGAGAGGGTCATTTAATTCATAGGTTTAGATTATAGAGGTTAAGACAAAACAAAGTTCCGACAAATCGCAATAATAAACTACTCACAGATCATGACAATTAACAATTCAAATATTAATAAATCACAAACATCAAACAAGAACATTATGACAAATTAATAAGAGAAAAGGAAGAGATATCACTCGGAAAATTAGAGCAGAATAATATTAGCGAATGGTTGAATTCTTGAGTCGGAACGTACATCGAACACTTGAATACAAACATAAAGTCGACATTCTAACATCACTAATTTAATCATAATTACTCTCTATTTAATTACTAATTAAACATAATTAGTAATTAAGCTAGAGGGCTAAACTAGAGTGAAAAAGTGAAAGAAACTAGATAGTAGTTTGTGTGTGAAAAAAAGGTGTGTAAGAAAAGTTGGTGTGTGTTTGTTGAATGAGGAGGTTGGTATTATAGAAGGATCCCCGAACCGTATTTTGACAATCCGAACCGTATTTGACCTTCACAAAAATGACCCGTATTGTGCGAACCGTATCAAGATTGAAGATTTAAGCATATACAGGTCGCACGAACCGTATACGGTTGGGTTGAGCCGTATACGGTTCAATCTGGACCGTATACGGGTGGTTTGGCCCGGATTTGCGAGGTTGTGCTTCCGTGTGCGGGATCGTAAATCGCTTGTGCTTGTTTTCGTCATAACTTCTTCATTTCTCGTCCGTTTTTAGCGATTCTTGAACCCACGTGATTGTAATCTTCTGATCTTCAATTTGATGTTAATAAAATATAATTTCCATAAAATTATCAAATAGATGATTTGAACGCGAGCGAATCGACTTGTGTTGACTTTGCTCCATTTTCTTCAGTTTTTGCTCGTTTTTGGTGAACTTTGCAGCATCGTCTTCTTGATTTCCTAATTGTCACAATAAAGAAAATAAATGTAATATTTGGATTAAAGTGTTAACTATTCAATCAATACGGATAAGATAACACCCCAAAATATAGACACAAAGAAAGCTTCTAATAATTTTATGCTATAAAGAAAATACCTAAATATAAAAAAATTTAATCTTTAAAGTTAGAAATATATCTTTATGAAAGTTTTTAATGCCGGAGCCTAAAAGAAACATGCCTAAAACTAAAGAGACTCGATAAAAATTTTCTTATAAATTATTGCTACATGTTGTTTATAACACATAGGTGTCAAATAGAAAATGAAACACAAACAGTTCAACTCAATTCCTTTTATAGATAGGATTGGTTCAGTGTAAGGATTCGAAAGCCCAAATCAATTTTAGTAAAACTCTATTCGAATCACGAAATATTTGCAGGAGAGATTGATGGTCCGAAGTTGTTTCTTAGCATCGATATAGGTATAGAGTATGTTTGGTAAAATAATTATAGGCTGTAGTTGTATGTTGTAGTTGTAGACTGTAGATTGTAGCTATAGCTTTAGGTTTAGAGCTTTTCATGAAAAGCCAGTTCTAGTAGCTTTGAGATTTTAAGCTTTTCATTTGATTTTAAAGCTACAGCTTGTACATGCCAAACACGACTTTTATTTTCATAAAAGCTTTTTGTTCAAAAACTAAAAGCTAAAGCTTTGTAATAGATAGGGCCATAGTTTCTAACTTAATCTTTGAATCAAATACATACAAAACTTCGGTTCTATGTCCTTAGAGAAATCGTCGAGTCATTTCTGTCCATAGATATATTTAAATGTCTAAATGTTGAATTTTATCTTGATTTAAGAAGGGTTAAGAAAATGACCTAAAAGATTGAATTGGATTTATTATAGTTTTAAGTGCTTGTGGTTTTATACACGTGTTATGATTAACTAACAAATGTATAATCCGCGACTATCACATGTGTTATCAACGACTATCACATGTGTTACAAGCGATAGTCGGTGGTAACACATGTGATAGTCGCCGGTAACACATTTATTAGTCAACCTTAACACATGTGTTAACTCACACATTTGTCAATCATAACACATATGTTACTAATTTTCAAAACTCACCAAAAAATAGAATTTTTTTTTTTTTTTTTGTCAAAAGTATGTCACGTGAGATCTCTAATCGAAAAGAAAAAAAAATTGTTTTTATGGTGTAACTTTTATAATTTTTTAACATAATGTTTTTAAGATATTCAACTTTTTAAAATTGTGAGAGTTTATTATTTTGATGAAAATAAATGATTGAGATTTATAATTGTATATTTTTAAAGAAACTCATATTTAATGAAGTTTTATCCAAAAATGTATATTTTAAAAGAGTTGGTGGAAAGACTCTCGAATAAACGAGGTTAGGAAAAGAAACCTTGTCAATGAAAAATTGGACATTTGAAATTTAAATTTAAATTTTAATAATAATTTAATGAAAAAAGGGAAAAGGAAGAGATCTAGGACGTTCCATGGTTGCTCAGAAACTTGACAATTGCCTTATGTTAAGAGGCCAGAACCTTCTGGAAATCCCTCCCTTCCCTTTATAATACCACCCTACTCTCGTAAAACCCTCAGCTGAAATTCAACAAACGCATTTTTAATTTACGCATTAAAAAAGAAAAGCAATTCCTTGTCAAATTTCGCTCTAATTTGATTTTATTTGTTCGGACAGATGTCTGGAAAAGGTGAAGGACCTGCAATTGGAATCGATTTGGGAACAACATACTCGTGTGTTGGTGTTTGGCAACACGATCGAGTAGAGATAATAGCGAATGATCAGGGTAACAGAACGACGCCATCTTATGTTGCTTTTACGGATACTGAACGTTTGATTGGTGATGCTGCTAAGAATCAAGTCGCCATGAATCCTACCAACACTGTTTTCGGTATCTTCTATCTCTCTTTCTTTCTTTTGCATGTTCTTAATTTCTTTTTATATAACTAGTTCTCCAGTTAAAAGAGTTAAATTGATTTTCGGTGCTTTTATTTTAGTGAATCATAATAGTGTAATACTTATTAACTATTAGTTAGGATCCATCAATTCAAACTATTAATTAACTACTGAAAATATAAAATGGAAAATAGAGTAATACTTAACGGAATACTGTAAATGGATGTTTAGATTTGAAATCTGGGCTTAAAGAAATCAAATTGTATTAATGTGAAATATAAATATTATTTTAGACTAATTGAGTAATTGTTAAAAGACGATGTATGACCTCTTGTGTTTTTCTTGTTATGAAAAAAAAGGTGCATAAACCTTAATGATTCTGTTCGACATATTGTATTTAGTAGAATCAAGATGTTGTTTTTCATAAAGTGTTAAATGATATTTAATTGCTGTTACGTTGGTTTAGTTACGATAGAAGTCTGATTTGATCACTTTTATAATTAGCTTCAAATGATTTCAAGTCTGATTATCTTGCTATGATGTGTCTTCTTTTGCAGATGCTAAACGTTTAATTGGAAGGAGGTTCTCTGATCCATCAGTGCAAAGTGATATGAAGCACTGGCCGTTTAAAGTTATCCCTGGGCCCGGTGACAAGCCCATGATTGTCGTTTCATACAAAAACGAAGACAAACAATTCTCTGCTGAAGAAATCTCATCGATGGTTTTAAACAAAATGAAGGAAATCGCTGAAGCCTACCTTGGTACCACCATAAAAAATGCGGTGGTTACCGTCCCTGCTTACTTCAACGACTCGCAGCGTCAAGCCACGAAGGATGCTGGTGTAATCTCGGGTCTTAATGTCATGAGAATCATCAACGAGCCCACTGCAGCTGCTATTGCGTATGGGCTAGATAAGAAAGCCTCCAGTGTTGGCGAAAAGAATGTGTTGATATTTGACTTGGGCGGTGGTACTTTTGATGTTTCTCTTCTTACCATTGAAGAAGGTATTTTTGAGGTGAAGTCGACTGCTGGAGATACGCATTTGGGTGGTGAAGATTTTGATAATAGGATGGTTAATCATTTTGTTCAGGAGTTTAAGAGAAAGAATAAGAAGGATATTAGTGGGAATCCAAGAGCTTTGAGGAGGTTGAGAACTGCTTGTGAAAGAGCAAAAAGGACTCTCTCATCAACTGCTCAAACAACGATTGAAATTGATTCTTTGTATGAGGGTATTGACTTCTACTCTACTATTACTCGTGCAAGATTTGAAGAATTGAATATGGATTTGTTTAGGAAGTGTATGGAGCCAGTTGAGAAGTGCTTGAGAGATGCTAAGATGGATAAGAGCAATGTTCATGATGTTGTTCTTGTTGGTGGTTCTACTCGAATTCCAAAAGTTCAACAGCTGTTACAAGATTTTTTCAATGGGAAAGATCTCTGCAAAAGCATCAACCCTGATGAAGCAGTGGCGTACGGTGCGGCGGTCCAAGCTGCCATTTTGAGTGGTGAGGGGAACCAGAAAGTTCAAGATTTGCTTTTGTTGGATGTGACCCCTCTGTCTCTGGGACTGGAAACCGCAGGTGGTGTGATGACAGTTTTGATACCAAGAAACACCACAATTCCCACCAAGAAAGAGCAAGTGTTTTCGACCTACTCGGATAATCAACCTGGGGTGTTGATCCAGGTTTATGAGGGTGAAAGAACACGTACCAAAGACAACAATTTGCTGGGGAAATTTGAGTTATCCGGAATCCCACCAGCTCCTCGTGGTGTCCCACAGATTACTGTGTGTTTTGACATTGATGCTAATGGAATCTTGAATGTATCAGCAGAGGATAAAACGACAGGGCAGAAGAACAAGATCACAATTACTAACGACAAAGGGAGGCTGTCAAAGGAGGAGATTGAGAAAATGGTACAGGAGGCAGAGAAGTACAAGGCGGAAGATGAAGAACACAAGAAGAAGGTGGAGGCTAAGAATGCGTTGGAGAACTATTCATATAACATGAGGAATACAATCAAAGATGAGAAGATAAGCTCCAAGCTGCCTGCTGATGACAAGAAGAAGGTTGAAGACGCTGTGGAGGAAGCAATCAGGTGGTTGGACGGTAATCAGTTGGCAGAGGTTGAAGAGTTTGAAGACAAGATGAAGGAGCTAGAAGGAATCTGCAACCCGATAATTGCTAGGATGTATCAAGGCGGTGCTGGTGGCCCGGATATGGGTGGAGGTACAGATGAGGATGGCCCTTCAGCTGGTGGCGGCAGTGGTGGAGCAGGACCCAAAATTGAAGAGGTGGATTAGGGACAGTGAGAGTAGTTTTGTGAGGTTGTCGCTGTTTGGGGGTTGAGACATGTCCGGTTCAAATTAGAGTAATTAGAGTTGGGAGTTGTAGTTGTTTGTGATGGTTGTCTTGTGATGTGGTTGTCTAGTTGTCACTTTTATTATCTGCTGGTGTTTTTTTTATTTTATTGTAAGGGTGAGTTATTATGTACCAAAGTCCAACTACTGTGAATCTTTGCCAATAATACATGTGTTGTATGAGTAATTCGCGTTTCAAGAGTTTGAACTAGCAGAATGCGATTGAAGTACTTAAGCTAAAATTTGAAAGTTATAACGGAACTCGATATGGTGTTTTCTTACCAGAAAGAAAATTATCCTTGCACTTTTTGAAAGAATGTTAAAACAGAGTATCTATATATATATAAATTTTAATTAGTTAGTTTTTTTATATAATTTATAGATATGTGATAAGGCGTAATAAAAATAACTTTTATAAATGAATAAAATATTTAGTTGATTTTTTTATATCGTGATCGACTTTTATAGTTTAAACAAACACATCAAATATTAAGGGGCTTAAGGGGCAAAAGTGTAAGTATATAAAAGAAATGTTGATTGTTGCTAGTTTATACACCTTCGATTGGTCAATTTTTTTATATAGTCTATACAGTGACGATAATGTCAGACAAATTTAAAGTTTATAAATGAATCAAATGTTGTGATATGTTTTTTTATATAGTTATAGACCCGCGATGATGCGGGTCGAACAAATTTAAATTTTTATTTGATCTACTATAATACGTGACAAATTTAATTTTAATATAACGAATAAAATATTGTGAACGATTTTTTTATATAGTTTATAGACTGTTTAATTTATTCAAAATGAATAAAATATTTGGTTTAATTTTTTAATTTAAATAAATAAATTAAATATTTAAGGGGTCAAAAGTGTAATTATACGAAAGAAATTAAGACCATTGGATTGTAAACGGTAAAAAAGAATGAAAGGCTCAGATTCCTTCATCGTATCCTCTTCTAATTATATATAAAGATAAATATATATATATATATATATACATATATATTATAATATTATATGTGATGATAGGATTCCGAGGTGTGAGTGTTAATGTGAGTGTAAGTTTTTGATAGACATATTACAAGTTGTAAGAAGAGTAGTTGTTGGTCGAATTTAGAGTTTAACTATTAATATACTTTTCTATTTTAGTAATTGTATACTAACTATTACGTGTGAAATTGTAGTTTTAAAATTTGATAGACATGTGAATTTCTGTGTGAAATTGTATACTAATCCTAGAATGCTGAAATTGACATTATAAAATTGAAATTAAAAACTAGATAGACATGTGAATTTATAATTTTATGAAAAGCTAAATACATTTGCTAATATGTTCATTTTGTTCGGACCTTGCCGGTCATAATTGATGATTTTTGTAAAGTGATTTTAAAAGTATGTCATATTGTTTTGTTAGTTTGAATTCTAAAGACGATGGTAAAAATAAGAATTTAATATATGTAGGGATATAGTAATAATTTTAAATGGGTTTTTTATACCATTAGCAATGTTAGAGGTAAATAATTCTCTCTTTTAAAAAATCTAAAATGCTTTATATATTCATAAAGATATAGAAAATATTTTAATTAATTATAATTGAATATTATATGTTTTTTATTTTAAAATTTAATAATGATATGAGATGTTAATATATATAGAAGTATGTTAGTAATTTTGAGTAACTTTTTTGAATATTAATAAAAATATTAGAGGTAGATTAATAAATTTTTTCATAGAAGAAATATCACAATCATATATTATAATATAGATAAGTTGAGTCAACCTTTGATTTTTTTAGTTGTATAATTAAACAAACAAGATTAGCTATTCTATTATTTATGTTGACTTTTATTATTTATTTAATAAAAATAATTGCATGTTTTGCAATTTAATGATTATTTATGTTATTGTAAAAAAAAATGTTGTGTTAACTAAAAGTTGAATCAATTAAACATACTTAAAATTGTGTATAATTTATTGGTGGAAGGTATAAATGTGATTGATGGAATAAAGTGAAAATGAGTCGAATAGATTGAAAATCCTACAAAGTATATTTGCTAATATGTTCATGTTCTTCTCATTCTAACATTTTCGTTCATAAATGAAACTCGAAAACTTCTTACGGTTTAAAGATTATGTCCCATATATGTTTATTTGTTTAAGTTTTAATGATGGTAGTATAAATGAAAAATTAATATATGTAGGGGTATGTTAGTAATTTCAAGCGAATTTTTCAAAGATCAATAGCAATGTTAGGAATAAACTAGTAATTTTCCTCTTTATAATGGTTAACAAGTTACTTATCTTAAGTACCGTATAAAGAGAGCACATTACCTTTTTGCAGTCATTAATTTTTTATTATTGATCTTTGTTAACCATTTTTAAAGATGACCAACATATCCTAGTAATTTTTTCTTAAATATTTTACATCTTAGAATTTAAATAATTATTAATTTCCATCTTACTTTAACCTACAAAATGAACATTATTATTTATTTATCAATCATTAAAAAGAACATTAAATAGCATATCATGACCCTTTATAAATTATTATTATTTTTTTTAAATGTGAAAGATTAAAAATGACTATTTTATCCTTTTCATTTAATATTTTTATTTGGTAACTAATAATATTATATCAACTCTTATGATAAAACAATCATACATTAAATATGATCATAAAAATTTAAAATTTACATAATTGACATTTGATTTTATTTTATTACAATCAATTCACATTGTTTGTACATATTTTAAGGATTAAATTAGAAATTTATATTATTTAATTTTTTAATATTTTGATGAGAACATAAATATCCCTAAAAATTTATTTTCTACTATATTGTGCGTAGACCCTACTATATGATCCATAAACTCTTACAAGAACAACATAATTTTAAGAGGGCTATTAAAAAAATTACATAATCATTCTTTTTCCAATTATCTTTGCATTTGTGCAAATTCTTACACGTCGAAGATTTTATCTTAATTTGCTATAGTTACCAAAAGTGATGATACAAACTTATTTAACTAACCATGGTAATAGATTCTAGATAAATCCATTTATTAACTCATCACCTCATGTAGCTTACACTTTATTTAAAATAAGATGATCTTTTTCATTTGTTTCTTTATGTCTATAATTTGAAACTCGATTTTGTCTTTGGCATTGACATCTCAAGACATCATCGTATATAAGTTATTATCTAAGTTTTTTGGAAAAACTTTATCTTTCTTTTGTTGCTAACTTTATGTCTATTGACTAAGCACTGGTCTTAACGATAATATATATAATATATAAAATTGAAAAAATCAACATCCCTATTTCTGGACATGGGCTGTGACAAGTATTACTTACAAGGAGGGTTCGAAGACTTTTGGGAGGGTATAAATTTCAACAAGCATATTCTTCAAGAGAAAGGAAGAAAAACATGTACTTCCAAATTCTATCATTTATCTTCTGATCTATATATTAAAAAAAAACTCTTGTAGAAGCTTTTACCCTTAAATCAAGTTCAACCAAGTGTGAGATTTAGTTGATGATGTCATATTGTAAGTCGCTAGTGAGCTGATCTACGAGATAATAACGTTTGTTAGAGTACGAAATCTTCTAATAAACTAAATGCTAACTAAACGAGTATTTATAACACTTGATAAGCTTTATAGAATATAAACTTTGATTATTTTCAAACTAAGAAAATATTACAAGGAGTATTCGAACTTAGTTTGCTGAAACTCTCAATTCTCAAAAATGTTACAAATGAATATTTCGAACTTGTATTTTTAAGCAGCTAAGTTCGTACGAACATACAAGTTCGTACAAACCTACATAAATACATAACAAAACATAGTTACTATTACAATGATTAACAACTAAAACAAATTACAAACTAACTATTACAAATAAGAGGTTGTTATCACACAACATGTACCAACAGACTCCCCTTTCACAATAGTTCTATTTGTCTTCAGTCTTCTCGTTGTAGTCGATTTTGATTCTCGATCAGCTCTTTCGACTCCCAACCCATAAACCTTTCTCAATGCAAACCTTCACCACATTTTGATATCTTCGACCCTCATGCCTCCAACTATCTCTATACAAGATCTTGTTTGCATGAAGCTTCATCAGATCATCCTTGGACAAGTTTACTAGATGTAAACTGTCGTACACTCTCAGCAACACATTTCCTTCTTCATCCACCATTACTGCTTTGGTAGTTTGACTATCAACATACCACCACTTGAGATTTGCTAGAACGTCCTGTGGCATTTTCTTCAATAGAACCCTCTTCAAGCACTTGACTAGTCTGTAGACCATTTTCATCCAAGGCTTGTTAGTAATTGGATCAATCCTGGTTAGATCAGGAACTCTCTTCCCTGGTTTTGGCTTTAAGTCTTCAAACTTGTTCGATCTTCCTTCACGCTTAGCGATTCTCTCTAAAGTGCGAGCATAAGGATCATCTCCAATATACACCAAGTCTAGCCAGGCCAGTTCCTTCAATTCTATCTTCGGTAACGAGCTAAAGATCTTCAGTTTGTTCTTCAGATATTGAATCCCATCATATCTTTTAATTATGAACAGTTTGAGTTCACTGTCATAAAACCAACTGATGATGCCTTGATTCAGCTCGCCTGATCCTCTGACCCTGATATCTCCTTTGTACTTAATTTCCGGTTCCTTTTCCATCTTCTTGAACCACAAATTCTTCAGATCTTCTCGTGATGGTTCAATTTGTTCATCATCTGATTCAACTTCAGGAGTTAAATCCTCCTCTAAGTCAATCATTTTCTCACCACCAGCTTCATCCTCTATAAACACTTCTGTAACAGGTTGCTTAGCCACGATGTATTCGTCAATATCAGCATTAGCATCTGGTACAACCTCATCATCTGACTTCCAATATGCAACATCTTTACTAAAGATCTCTCCTTCCTCTAACTCTGACCCATCGCTATCAAAATCGTCCAAACCAAGCAACGCTTCGATAGTATCGGTCTCGGTAAGATTCACTGGGGTTTCCTCAGTTCCGCTCCCACCTTTTCCTTGACTGGACTCTCCCTGAGTTTGTGCTGCGCCCTGCCTTCTAGATGAAGAGCTAGGCATATCACCTTTTGGTGCACTAGGATCATCGTCCTTATCTTGGTCATTTTGCTTTCTAAGCTCGTCTCCTCTACAACCCATCATCTCCCCCTGATATGGCTCGCGCTTCATGATACGATAAATGAGCATTTCGTTGCGCATAACATGTTCCTATAATCTTTCGTTTATGGCGGTCAAATCATCGACACAAATCACCTAACTCGCGAGCCGTGACCATATCCGTCAAACTTGTGACCCGGTCTTGAAGATAGGAAAGTTTTGCCGAGTCAGAAAGACTAACCGCCGAGGTGGAGACAGATGGTGTAGCTTGAGCCGGAGGTGGAGCGGTAGCTGGTGGTGGTGTTGGAGTTGGTGTTGTGGTTGGTGCTGGAGTTGGTGCTGGAGTTGGTGTTGGAGTGACGGTTGGTGTTGGCGTTGGAGTCGATGGTTGCACGGTGGTTGTTGGGGGTGGAGTTGTAGAGACTGGGGTTGAGCACGGTCCCCGATGACCACTCCTGTAGACCGCCCGCGTTTTGTTGGCCTTCTAACAAGTGATGGAATGTCATCATCACCAGAATCATCATCATCATCATTCAGGACATAATCCTCGTCCTCTTGAACTTTTCCATGTCAGAGCGTGCACCAGACGAAGCAACACAACTCTTGACCCATGAACCCCAGAGTGGGACCGTCCTCATTGTCATAGTCGCTCTCGGTCGCCTCTGAATCTCTCTCAAGGCTTCTCACAACATCAGCCATACTATGAAACTCCTCCTCAGCACCGGCAGTATAGTTCTCGACATCATCGAAAACATCGTCAAGGTCGGGCTGTGGACCGGTGACTAACGCATCCACATTCGTCTCGACACTTGTGCCGGCACCACCCTGAAGTACATCTTGTTGGTAAATGTTGTGACAACAGCTTCTATTGTGTAATAGATTAGCTTGTAATTAGTCTTTGTTATTAATAAATGAATATTTTGTTATATGTTGTTTATTAATTAATTGAAATAATATTTATGTTGTGTTTTGTGTAGGTTCGTACGCACCTATAGGATCGTACGAACTTGAAGGTAAGTTCGTACGAACTTAGAAGCTGCTAAGTTCGTACGAACTTAGCTGCTTATAAATACAAAGTTCGAAATTATTATTTCTAAGCTTCTACGAACTAAGTCATCAGCTGACTAAGTTCGAATATTGAGTCCTAGTTCCAATACGTACGAAGTAAGGATTTCTTGGTGATATAAACGTGTTATAAACACTTGTATCGTATCGTTTCTTAGAGTATTCCGCACTCTAACAAACGTTGTTACCCCGTTGGATCTGTTCAAGGGGAACCTATACATCTCGCATCATAGATTCAGCAATATCAGAGACAATTATCTCGCCCTCGGGGGGGGGGGGGGGGTGCTCTATCTGGTGCAGGATTTCTTCAACAACTTCCTGCTGTGGCTCAGCAGCAGCCATTGGAGGTTGGACCTGGGCAGGCGCTTGTACTAGGCTTCAGCAGCTGCCTGGGGCGGTGACACATCCCACCAACCATCATTTGATGGTGCCTGATAATCAGCATTTATTACCGCCCCAAAGCAAGGTACAGCCTAAGGCTTGTTAGCAGCTTGTCGACGACTGCTGTGACTTAGGCAATGCACAAAAATCTTCTTAGTTCTAATTTTCTATTAAGATCTGCAATCCTAACCTTAGCATCTGCTAATTCTTTTTCTTTTTCTGAAGATTGTTTGGTTAAATCAGACACATGTTCACGAGCTAAGTCAATTATTTGACTTTGCTCATTAACTTTGTCAGTTAAAACTTTGAAATCTTCCTTATCAGATTTAGATTTAGTAATTAGCTTAGAGTTTCTTTGTTTTAAAACAACGTTTTCTTGTTTTAAAGAATTGAGCTGAGCCATCATCATGGTAGATGATTCTATCAATTTCTCAGCCTGTTCCTGAAAGTTGGTACATAAAATGCATGCTTTAACAACTAAGTCCAGATTAAGTAATACCTTTTGCTTCTCAGCATCCAGATTGACCATATATGCTATGAAGTCCTGTGAGTTCATGTTCTCAGTTGACTCCAGCCGCACCACTCTAGTCTTTGAAGTAGGTACCTCAATCTCCATCTTCTTCTCTGAGCTCTCTCTCAAATCTGACTCAGACTTTTCATCACCCTTCATTTCTTCAATAGATGCCATAAACACCTAAGGTTCCTCAATCTTGGAACTCCAATCATATGCTCCATCTTGCTTTTGAACCACCAAAGCTCTGGAATTTTGATTATTCCCTGAGTTGTGGTTGTTGCTCGAAGACCCTTGATTAAAGTGCCTCTGCCCATTCTGGCCTGAAGTCTGTTCCCTCTTAGGTCTCTGACATTCCCGAGCAAAGTGCCCAAAACCATCACAGTTATAGGACTTGACTTTGGTTTTGTCAAAACCGGGCTTACTACTAACGAACTTCCTACCAGTTCTGCTCATGAACCGCTGCGCTCGCCTTGTAATCATGGCCATTTGCCACTGCAAGTAAATTTCTTCTAAGTCATCCGGGTCTAGTTGATCATAATCCTTGTTCACCATGTCAGGATCCGTGATCTTACCCCGAATGAAGTTCTCATGTGAAACAATGAAAGATGGAAGTAAGGCAACTTCACCTTCAGCGGATTTAATACTCATGGGCATAGACTTGAATCCACTAGATGTCCCAGATTGTGGTTTCCTGTCTTTCCCTTACTCTTCCAATGATGCAACGTAACAGACATTGCTACTAGAATTTCTGATAGCCGAGTATGTCTCAGCATCCCCAGTGAAAAATGCGGTAACACCATTACTTGTTGATGCCGCGGAATCAGACCGTTTACCGTGGTAAACACTGGGATCTTGAAACTGATTGAATCCTGTCTCTTTCTGTTGCATGTTCAAGTCATATACACGCACCTTTCCAATTACTTCATCAAGCATGAGAGTTTTATAGTCGTTACTCTCCTTAATCATCAAAGTGTAGATATCCCACTTTGAAGGTAACGACTCTAGAAGCTTATTGTTTTTCACCGTTTCAGTAAATGAAAGGCCGTTGTTATTCAATTCGGTCATCAGATGGTAATATCTAGTGATAGTCATCGGTGGTGAGGCGGACTTACCCACCTCATGATCCATCTCGATCATTTTACTAAGACTTGACATTTTCTCAAAAAGTCAACAAAAGTCAAATTAGACAAGTTGTACAAACCTAGGTTAATTCGAACACAAAGTAAGTTCAAACACTACCCAAGTTCGAAGAAGTCAAACGAACTGGTCAAACGAACTTGACTGCAAAAAAGTAATGTTCTTCGAAGGCTTCAAGTTCGTATGAACTTACAGCTGTAAGTTCAAATGATATTCCTGGTAAGTTCGTATGAACTTACAGCTGCCGTTGAAAAACTCAGATTTGAAACTTTTAGATCTGGGTTCATTTCAACTTGTAACTTCGAATCTCCTTTGCAATAAGTGATTATAAACAACAATGGAAGTTAAAAACAACACTTTCAACGTCCAAAGGTTTCGTAAACACTTGTTTTCTTAACGTTTTCTTACCCTGAACCAAAACGAATCAATCGTTTAACTCTGATACCAATTGTAGGTCCCTAGTGAACTGATCCACGAGGTAATAACGTTTGTTAGAGTGCGGAATCCTCTAATGAATGAAACGCTAACTAAACGAGTATTTATAACACTTGATAAGCTTTATAAAATATCAACTTTGATTATATTCGAACTAAGACAATATTACAAGGAGTATTCGAACTTAGTTTGCTAAAACTCAGTTCTCAAAAACGTTACAAATGAATATTTCGAACTTGTATTTATAAGCAGCTAAGTTCGTATGAACTTAGCAGCTCCTAAGTTTGTACGAACATACAAGTTCGTACAAACCTACATAATACATAACAAAACATAGTTACTATTACAATGATTAACAACTAAAATAAATTACAAACTAACTATTACAAATAAGAGGCCGTTGTCACACAACATGTACCAACACATATATCGTCGAGGTGGTTTATGGAGGCTTAAGTGCATAAGAATGTATTGAAGTAAGATATGATATTCATAGTGTGTAATAAACTATTCGTGTTTCTATTACGTGTATTGAACTTGTTATTCATCACTATTGTATGTAATGTATAATACTTTTACTAACATGTCATCCATATAATATGACACATCGCACCAATAAATTATCACATAACCAAAATACATACAATAAACTTAAAGCTTATTACATACCATAGAAGCTCGAATTATTCAATACACACTTCAAATGTTATGTCACAATTATGCATTCTTACACTAATTCCCTAGTAATCAAAATGAATTCGGTTTAATTGAGATAAGTCTAGCTTTCCCACTATGTATGTTTATGTTGCATACGAGTTTGATGTACAAATAAGTAATAAACATAATTTTGAGAATTACGTGATAAATCGGAGAGTCCGTCGAGCGTTGGTGATAAATTTTCATAAATAATGTAAAGCTATTTGATAATTAAATAGTAGTTATTTACTCATATTATTATGCTAGGGTTTATATCATAACGCTTCGGATAATTGAAGATAAATGCGTACACTATTTAAATTAAGCACAAAGGATAATACGAATACGGTTTTAATTAAATGAAACATCGGAAATGTGCAAACATCATCGAAACAACATACAATTTTCTAATTCACCTTGAGTTATCCTTAATCTCCCTAAATTACCCTAATTATCTAATTAACACCTAATAAACTACTAATTAACCTAAACTACCAAAATATCTAGTAAATAAACCTAAATCCTCACCACCTCCCATGCCCACCATCTTTTTCTCCTCTAAATCACTAGAACACTCCAACACCATCACTTCTCCAATTAAATAATGCATATACCATGCTCAAGTATCTCTTATAATCATGAATATTGTTTAAGTGTTAGAAGCTAGTTGAGTCACAAACAAAAATACACACAAACTTCACAAAAATCTGCACAAAAACTCCATCCCCTCTCCCTCTCATCCATTGCCATTATCATCTTCATCTTCATCTTCATCATATCTTCTTCTTCAAGAACACCATCATAATCCACCATGAACCACCATTGTTATGCATTATTTTACACTACCATTTGAGCTCATAAACACCTTTGGATTTCTGAAATTCTTATAATCTTGAGAATTGGAATCATTAGAAGAAAAGCTAGTGTTAAACCGGGTTTTTATAAAGGATTTCGGGTTGAAGATACAAGTCCAAGTTCTCTTCTATTCTTAATTTTTCATCGTAAAGCTTTGTAAGGAAACTCTTCTTCATCTCTTCATTTCCTACATTTTGAATACCTACATGTTAGATGTTCACTCTATTGTTAAACTCGACCAAATGTATGTTAAAACTCTTATTTAGAAAGTAAACGGTTAAAACAAGTTAAAATGGGTTTAAAATGAGTACCTTAAATTTATGATTTGGTGATATATATATTATATGGTATTTTAAAAGCATTAAAACGGATATATAGTTTATGAGATGTTTTTAGATATGTTAAAATGGGATTGTAGTTAAATTGGTGAAAGATTTGGTTAAACAAACGAGCAACGTCAAAATCACGTTTATAAACGGAAGACAAATGAAGGCTTTAAAACGAGAAACGAAAACCACCAACTTCATGCTTTGGACTAGAAAATGTCTGATCTTGTTGCGATGCTTAAAAGTTGGTGAAAATAGCTAAACATCATGTTGGAATACATTCTATGAAAAACTGAGAAAACACCAGATTTTGGCCTTACCTGGACGAGAGAGCCATCACCCGGACGGGTGAATTTAACTGGTTGAATTTTTGTTGGAGAGTCACCTAGATGGGTCACATGTCACCCGATATGGTTAGCCTTACCCGGAGGGGTGACAATGCCACCCAGACGGGTAACCCTTGTCCAAACAGACTTTTAACTTGTGTTTTTGAAATGAACAATTGGGATTTGTTAAGGGACTACAATGGAAATATTTTGGAGGACATGTACATGTGTTTTTGGATGAATAAAAGGGATTTATAAAGATAGCAATTTTTAGAAAGTTATAATGAGAACGATTGAAAGGTTTAAAAGTATGTTTTACGAGCTATACGTACTATGTAAGTAAAATACTTAACACTTACGTGTGGAAACAAAATCATCGTATTTTCGGAAAAGCTTATAAACATAAGTATAAAAGATCTGTTAATATCACTTTCCGTAATAAATATATCACTCATGAATATGTTTATTGAACGAACGAGCCGACGATCGTTATTTCCGGATATTACTATATCGTACGAGAATACTAATCATTCGAGAAGTATCATTTTAAAACATCACCGACTGGTGTCCGAATGATAAGTAGTAATCATACTAGTTGAGTGAACAACTAGCATAGACGAGCTGATAGAGCCGTCTACCAATGTAACTAACCTCATGCATATAGGACGCTGGGAGGTTAATTTTTGGGCAAACGAATATTTTAAACGCTAGTTCTCTTAAGCTCACCAGGTGAGTTCGTAGCCCATATTTTACTATTTTTAATGATTTATAATTGGGGTGAAAAACACATGAACTCTTTTGGAAAAAATGACAACGAATCTTTGTGCGACCCTAAGTTAACATGATGTAGTGCATTGAAGTCCTCTTGCTTGCACAATATAACCATTAGCTAGATGACGCTAGCCACGTGAATATAAGAATGGTACTATTGGGTTGACTACCTTAGTCGCGCTAATTGTCGACGTTGTTTCGAAATAAGGAGCGTATATCTAGATTGTCGAGAGGCATAAGCAAGTAATGAAAGTCGTGGAGGATTGGTTATAGGCTTAGGGGTCGGTATTTTAACTCGTAGGACCTAGCTAGTCTGCGGGGGATCACAGTCATTGTTTGAATTGAATTATTTATTCCTATATGATTTATACACACTGGTTGTATAAGATATTGCAAAGGTTTATGCTTGCAAGCGATTGATTTATAAAAGGTTCATTGATAGAGTCATAAACTTGTGGATTCACTCAAAATTTTTGTTGACGATTTAAATACGTTTTTTAGAGAATTAGCTATGAAGTAAGAACATGCATGCATTTTGGGACTCCCGCTCATCACGAAGCATAGGATGTCATGTCTTTTGATAAGCATTGAACTTATTTATATGATTAAAAGGTTAATCATATTGTTTTGCTAAACAATTATCATTTTTGTGAACTCGATGAACTTGTAATCGTTGTTTTAAACTATTTATGGCATTCTAAGTATACGTTTGCGATAATCATACGCTCTTGAGTAATTATTGATTGATCGTGTTATGCCCCGTTCTTCCGCACTTAATTAATGTTGTTTATATTTTGGCAGGGTGTGCATTCCATCTTATCAAAATGCTTTAAAATTGGGTATCGTGATTTTTGGAATATACATGCCGATTTTTGTTTGTTTTCTACCAAGAATTACGATTTGTTCATCACATCACCATGTATAGTGATTTTTCTTTATTTTGATTTGATATGTAGCGATTTGGGTTTTGTTATGATCTAATGTGAAGTTAGGATTTATAGCAATAAACAAAAAAAAATCTCTTTATTTTTCAGGAAACAACTTACAAGAAACAATAAAAAAAAAAATCTCTTTAGTAAGTGAACAAGTTGATGTGACGAAGTAGGTACCTATATAATAGTGGACAATAATTGTTTCGTATAATGGACAATTAGATTCTTACACAAAAATATAATAATTTAGCTTATGAGTGATGCAATGTAGGGCCGAATTACATAACTAAAATTAAACCTAATTCATACGTTATGTGACTAATATTTACTCTTACCGATAGTTTTCACTATTGATATGTACATCACTTAAAGCATTGAATGAGAAAAAAAAAATTATATGTCACCTAAAAACTTCTTTAAAAAGCAATTACTCCAATGTAAAAAAGTTACTCAAAAGCTATTTTGAACAAAGAGCACGTTAACATGTAAATTAATTAGCAATAAAGTATTGTAATCAATAGCCCGAGAAACCTCAAGTTTTCAGTAAAAAAGGTTTTTCTCCAATAATTTCTTTTTGCTAAATCATTTTTGTCTAAAAAATTTTCTAACAAAAATCTTTATTGGAGATGCTCTTGCATTGTTAAAATTAGTTTTAGACTTACATTTATCATTTTTTATTTTCAAAAATTAGCAAAGGTTTTGAAACCCGAGTTGACCCATCTGGTTGAACCAGACCACTCGGGACTCGGTCAGTACACCAATCAGAAAGTAGCCGGTTAGATCTCGTAATTTTGCTCGGTTTCGGCAACCAAACCATTTTCGTAATAACAATGACCTGCACCGCATGAACTTTGACTTCAAGACCTCTTCTGTTGACCTTGGCTTGACTGTTCTTCTTGTTGTTTGCAATCATGTAGGTCTGATTCGTCGGGCCCTGGTTTGTTAACGGAGGAATTTATGCGTCTAAGTCCATTCTTTGGTGGTAGAGTTTTTTCGTGCGATTTGTTTTGTTTTTGGTTTGACTTGATTGTGTCTTTAGGAAGAAGATGAACACTTACCAGGAGAGTTGCTTGGTAAGTGACAAACATAAGCTAAAAACCAACTTGCATTTGTATCATAAAAGTGTTTGATTTGATTGTGTCTTCTTTAATGTTTTATAGAACCGTACTCGTACAAGTAAATGAGTAATGAACCTAGTTATTGGTCATTTAGTTATATTGTTTAGTTACCATTACCATTATATTCAAACTTCCATTATTTCATAAATTTCCATATAAAGTAAAAGAAGTACATACTTATTTCAGCTTATAGTAACTTATACTGAAAAAATATAAAGTATCGATTCAAATAAAAAACGACGTTTATGTAGAAAGTTGTAAGAAGAGAATTTGAGCCATTAGATAATGATGAAATCTAATAAATAGCTAGAAAAACAAGATGACATTTTTGTAAATCATTGAAAGTCCAAAGACAGCTAACAGAAAGATAAATAAGACCTTTAAACCATATCTAAGATCTGAAATCTCATATGTGTACTTCCTCTCATTTCTCTTTAGTGACCACCAGTCACTCATTGTTCAGACTGTCGTTCGTCACTATGATCGTCCATGTACACCATTGTTGGCATCATCTCTACTGTTAAAACAAGTTATCTTCGTATTCAATCATTAAAGTAGAATAAAGAAAAAGCAACTCAAAAGTTGAAAAAGCACATACAAGGTTAGATCTATAAATTTAAAATGAGTTTTAAAATTTGATTAAGTCTTTCATATTCATCCTCTATTCTAGTTTTGGCAATTCCAACTGTCAAAATATCAAATAATATGTTAATAAGGATACATACAAAGTGTTTGATAAAATATCTCAAATGGAATTTAACTGTAAAAATAAACTGTGATGCACTGTTTTAATAACTACGATGCACCTTAACAATTACTTCCATGAAAAAGTGTCAATATGATCTTCTATAGCTCTCAATTTTGGTATTTGTGGTACTATCTTTTTCAACTATAATACTCTAATTTTTGTGCTACGATGTACCTGATTTTCAACAATAATTCGTTATGATGCACTTAATCTTGAAATCTATGATGTGACTGCTTTTGAAATTGTAATTCACTAGAGCTTTCAACATTATAATGGACCAAAAACTAAATTGTAATGCATTAGAATATATAACAATATGCACCATTAGACTATAGGTATAGTTAAAATATTGTGTATACAACTGACATTGTATACAACTGACATTGAAAAGTAAATGCATCATAGTTTAGAAACCGTTGCATCATAGTTTCATAAAAGTGATGTATCTTAGTTTAAAACTCATTGTGTCATAGTTTAAACAAGTGTAGTGCATTGTAGTTTAAAACTAATACATTATAGCTTAAAAATAAAAGTTTATCGCATCATTGTTTAATAATCTTTTATTATATATCTAGAAACAAAAGTACTCCGTCCCCAAATTTAATTTTCACAAACAGAAAATACGCAGTTTAAGAAAACATAATCATTACATTGTACTTTTGTGAAAGGGGACAATTTTTTCTTTAATTTTTATCTACTTTTAAGACATACATATCATGTAGGCGTTATATAGGAACTTTAGTTAATTATACCCACATACTTTTGAAAGTGGACAACTAATTTGGGACGTTCAAAAAGGAAACATCGACTATAAATATGAGATGGAGGGAGTAACTTACTATATGATAATATTAATGTGTATCATCAGCTGAAAAAAAAAGACATTTTGCTTCCGGCGGCCATTGTGGTTGACAATGGAAGTGGTGGTTGTAAGTGACATGTGGCAAGTAAAGTTGTGGAGAGAGGAAGATAGTTGGTAGTTGTTTATTAAATTAATTTCAATTATGAATGAATCAAAATACCCTTAATAATAAAGTTAGAGAAAGACATTTGACACATTTCTAATGCTTTCTTTTGTTTCTACATAACTTTTCTTTTGTGGACGAACTTTATCTAAATACTCCCTCCCTTCCAAAATTATAATCATGTTTTCTTTTTTGTTTGTCCCAATTTAGTTGTACACTTTCATATACGGATGAGTGTAATTAATTAAATTTAATTGTTTATCTCTAATGTGTGTGTATATATATATTATATATTATATAACATAAAAGATATGCAAAAAATAATGGTAACACTGTTATCTTACAAAAAAGTAGGTTGTAATAATTATTTTTCTTAAACTGTATGTATTTTATCTGTGAACAATAATTTTGAGACGAATGGAGTAATAAATATACGGAAAAATTCAAGTATGAATGATTCTTATAGTAGTAATAGTATAAACGAATTGTATTTCATTATAACATTAACTAATATTTTTGATAAAAAATTTATATTAAAATAGTTAGAAATTATGCTTTTTAATACAAAATTAATTTTTGTGATACACGTTAATCTTTGAAATATACAAAATGAAACATTACGTGCATCACAAATTTAAATAGTGTATTATATATATATTTTTAGGATAACTAATTTCATATGAAAAAAAATAATATTTTAATAATTTTGATATATTCTTTTTCAAAAATAAAAACCCGTATGTCGAGATTAAAAAGAAAAATCCTTTCTACAATTAGTACAAGTGAAAAATCATTCTATCCCCAATAAATATTACATGTTTTAGAAAATCGGGTCAATCGGCCAAGTTAACCAGTTGAACCGGAAGTGGTCAAGTAGCCGGGTCAACTCAAAATCCGGTTTCAAATCCTTGATAACGAGAGGGGTTGATAGTCAAACATATTAGCCACCTGCTTCTACTGACGTGTACGGCTTCACCCAACGACAGCACAAAAACAAACACATCAAACCAAATTCTATTCCAGCTAGACAAACATCTCTCCGATCAGTCACCATAATCATACTTGCATCTTTCAACAATCATCAAATTTCAATACGTTCTTCCACTTGCTCCTTTCAGGTAACAAAATTCTGCTTTTCTATTCGAATTCCGATTTATTTGTTTTTATTTTTGCTTGTTAGACCGAATTCTTGTAATGGATACCGTGTTACGTTTGAATGTTGCTTAGATTTACGATTTTAAATCGTAGACTTTTTTATACTATTTTTTTTTGGCATATGTGTATCTAATGATTTAGATAGCTGTCAAGATTTAGGTTTCCGCGAATTAATTGTTACTAGTTATAGTGCAATTTAGGGTTGTAGGATCAACCTTGGAAATGAGGTATGTTATTCACATTAATTGTTAATTATCAAGTGTTAGGAGGTGCACCTTCGTTTAAGTCACTGAAATCCCCAACACTAGAAAATAGGAGAATCAACGGGCTGTGCCCTCTGCCAGGTGTTTTTGGCAGTGCCCCTACCAGGGTCTAGGGACAACGTCCTTGCGGGGCCCTCAGGCACTCCCTGAAAACTAAATGAAAAATGTAAGTGTGGTGGAAGGTGACTCTTGCTAGGCGTGTGACTGCTTGGCAACATTCAATGTCTAAGCCGACAACTGACCCACCCAGTTTGTAACCGTATGTAACTTCCTGAAAACCGTTTTTTGATAGTTTTAACTACCAATAACTTCCAGATCTTTGATGCTATTTATATGAAACATACAAATAAAAATGAGGGGCTCTTAAGCAATATGTGTTCTGATATTGTGCCTAAATCCCAAACTTTTCTTATGAATGAGGACTCTTGTGTTCTTTTATATATTTTATCAGGTTAATAGGCAAACTTGTCTCTTGAAACCCCGTAAAAACAGTCCAAAAACCAGGATTTGTATGTTTGCCTATAATTCCTCCCATTTGGTTTTTATTAACAGTCTCTTTCTTTTCTTTTCCTTTTCAGTAGGTTTTGCACCTCCTGCTGGAACTACTTTACATTCTAACTTGTAGAATGTCTCTGCAATTTCATCATCATTCCATTTCTGGAAATACTTATTATAATGTGCATTTTACATGATTGTAAGAACCATTCTTCAGAACCGTGTTTAGTGTTCTTATCTTCCCAACCTTTTTGATCCATCAAATATATATTCAGGCCATCAAGGAAAATCGTAAAGTTCAGAGTCTGAAACCTTAAAGCACAGTCCCACAACTAGTAGTCGTGCGTATGTTGTATTTCCCCCTATTTGGCTTTGCAAATTTTATATTTTTAGCAGGTTTTTCACCTCATATTTACTGGTTTACATTCTGCTCTGTGGAAGGTATACATCTCTATATTGTGAGACAGATGGGTGGATTTTTTATTAACTTAAATGGAAATACTTTACTTCACAAAGTGCTACTATAAGAATTAGAGTTTGTCATATTACACTGACACCAGTAGAGATTTATTGCACCGTGTCTAAAGGAAATGCATAATCAGATTTTATGTGTCTTTAGATGTAGTTCTTAAAAACTGGAGACAATCAATGTTATAGTTTTTTGATGCCGCATAAGTCTTGTACTCCATAAACATCAATTAAAAGTTAACCTTCAGATCATCATTACACATTACAATTTACGAACATGCTCATTTATGTACTAGTAGGTTGAAGACCACGTGATTTCACTTAAATGTGCATAAGCAACAAGACATTTGCATGTGAAGCTGCAAAAATCTATCTACTACATATGGCACTTTGAAGATGAAGCTTGGCAGCTTGAAAGTGATTCTTTTGGTCAGAAGATGGAGAGTTCTCTCCTAGAAATATAGTTCATATTAGACCTAGAAACACAAGATTGCTTATCAGAGTTGTTTATAATGGGAGACTCGGTTCACAGTCATGTTCAAGCCTTAAGTTCTGAAGCCGGATCTGTGACCAGCAGAAAGGATTCCAAATTAACTTTGGTTGCTTCTTGCTCCAAGCCTCTTTCCCACACATTATTAAAGCAAATACCTTTATTTAACACTTGGAAAATCAGAAAATCACCTGTGCATGATGTGTCACTGTTTTTACTGAAAGTTGGTGCCTTGGAGATTGTAAGGAGATTATCAAAGGCCAGGTGCCCTTTTGTATGGTCCGGTCTGCAGGCTTTACAATTTTTCTGCTATCCACCACTTAAGTGGCTCAAAAGATGGGATCCTTTTAAGAATTTGATTGAAGGCGCACAGGTTTGTCTTTCATAAATTAAGGTGCATAATGATATGTCATACATCGTCCTTTATGAATGCTTATGGCTATAATAATCTTGCTGCCAGATGTTGTCAAGGCCATTATTAGTGCTCTCTATTGCAACTACTTTCTGTGATCAGTCTGAACGAAACAATCTCGACTCAGCTGACATAGAAAATTCAGATAGACGAAGTGATTGTAATGTTGTTCCAGAATCACATTCTGAGTTGCCTCCTGCACAGTCCACTGTTGATGTGAGGTATATGAAGAAATATAATTGTGCTTACATCCGTTATTTCTTTATTTTTCAGAACATATTAATAATATACCCCTTGAAACTCAAACACAACCACTATACGTTTACATTTGTTTGACCCATACATTGCAGGATCGATGGCCAAGCTCAGCCACATCACTCATCAACCAATTGGCTGCTTGATCTTTATTGGGAGCTGCACAACCAGGGTGTTCATTTACCAGATAGGTGATTAAGTACAGTTTTAGTATAATTTAATTTTAATTCTTTTTGGGATTTTGGGTATGATCATCTTATATTCTGCAATCTTCAAAATTTCAGAAAGAGAAATATAAGTTGTTTGAAAATTGAAATAAAAGGGAATAACATGTACATGATATATCTAATAAAAGCAAGAATTTGCAACAAAAAGTAACAAATAAGTTTTGAAGTAGATTTACCAATCGTTTGTATGCTATCACATCTAGCTGTCCTCACGGTGGCCAAATTTTGATCTACATGTCTTTCGGAGTCATCATGCTTCTTCACCATCCTGGCATCAGATCTTACTTTGTCTTTTGAGTATTTATTTTTAAAATTTTGGTTTATCTTTGCAGAAAAGCATGACAAACTGATGTTTATGCAGAATAAATGAGGATGAGCTTTTTAGGTTCCATTCTGCTGCAAACGGTGATTTTTCATGTTTGCTTACCTCAGTCAAGAAGTCAATACAGTGGAGGGAGACTTACAGAATTCTTTCCAAAGAAGAACTTGAGTTGTGGTCAAATATGGTGTTTTGGCATGGGTTTGATGTTAAGAACCGCCCCTGTCTTATCATTCGTCTTGTTGCTTGCATCAACTTGGCCCCTAGTGAAAGACCTCGCTTCGCACAAGCAATTAGTATGTTCAAGTTTTATTAGCTTTTGATATTTTTGAAATATTCTTCTTCCCATTTATTAGACACATGCATGCAATTGATCGTTTTTGAGACATCCAGTATTAATAAGTTTCAAGACATCCTACTTTGCACTTGCTTTCTAGTTTTGGGCTACAAATGAACCGCGTCATTTATTTTGTTTCTACACTTCCATCATATAAAGTGTCGTATCCTTATTTTTGCATTCTTCTGAATGATTTATGAGCTTCAGAGAACTCAAATCCTATATGTGATCTCAATAGCTTACAGTTAGAGGCAATTAATCTGATTAATTATTTTGGCCATCACAGTATCTCAGGTAGAACATGGAATCCTACATCTAGTTGATGCTGAAAATCCTCAGATCACCGTATTGGTTGATTGTGACGGATTGTCTCTAAGATTCCCCATGCAACTGCTCAGATCCTGCTCAGTTACTCTGCAAGAAAACTATCCAAATCGTCTGGGCTGTTTATTTATTATTCGGCTTCCTCCAGTTGGCAGAGTTATTGCACAGACCTTCATTCAGGTAAGCCTCATACATGATGCATATCTTTAGGCCTCACCACTTTCATTCTTGGATCACTATAATTAGTTTTCCCAGAACGTCTATAATTCAAAAATTAAAGGTTATGACGCATCACAAAGCAATTTAATACCTGATATGTAACTTCTAATCAATTTTCACCATTCCAGGTGTTAGAATTCTTTAGTAGTATTATTATTGAGTATTAGGGCCGTATTAGATTAGTTCAGTTAGGCCCGTTTAGATATTAGGTTTTCTACATATGCCATTGTAACCTTTATAATTATTAAGTCGATACAATGGAATCGTTTTATTACCAATTGTTCCCCAACTCTGTTTACATGGTATCAGAGCTAGAGTTTCGTTCCAATTAGTATTTTAAAATTAGTTCTGAAGAAGGTACCCGGAGAGTACCTAATCAGTCATGAGAGCACCCAGGAGGGTGCGTAATCAGCGAGGTTATTCGAATTAGGGTTTATTAGAGTACATCACGTCTGCAATTAGAAGCACCCAATAGAGTGCTTGTCTGATCTCACCTCCCACATAATTGAACTCAGAAAACTCCGATTTACATACCCAAAAATAAGGAATCGTTGTAGGAAACCTGTCCGCCCACTGCCACGTGCCATTGACCGCCCGCCGCCGTTGGAATCCCACGCGCCGGCATGTGAGCAGTAATTCCGTCAAGTTAGGGTTTCGTGTTTTCCAGATCCGTAATTCGTGAGATCCCAACTGGATCCCCGGTGAGATCTAGTCCAATCTGTGATTTTTGGATTTCGTGTTTGTTAGTAGATTTTGGGTTTCAAAATCTGATTTTGTTTAACCTTCTGATTTGGGGGGAGTTTTGTGATATTCTAATTTTGTTAGGATTTGTTCAATTTTGACTTTTGCTGAGCTTTGGAATTGGGGGATATGTGCTATTAAGATATTCCTGCTTGATTTGAAATATTAGTGTTTTATTATTACTTGGTTTAGTAATCGGTCCTGGTGAGATTGATTTTATCTTCAGAAGTATTTAGTGACATGATGAAACTAATTTTGAGGTTGGTATTGTTGCTGATTTCGGGTTATGATTTTTGAGGTGCTTTGGGTTGATCAGTTGTGAGATCAATTTTGAGTTTGGTCCATGGTGAGACTATTTGATTTTGATTTTTTTGGATTTTGGTGTAGTTGAGACCTGTTCTGACATCTTTTGTTTCAGGTTGCTTTGTTTTTTTGAAGTTTCGGTTACTCATTGAGTTTGGTTATTTGAAATGATTACATCCCAAGTGAGATCTATTGAGACCAGTTTAGGTTGCTTCGTTTCTTGTTTTGATTATTAGATCCCAAGTGAGACCGATTCACTTTGAGTTTGCTCAAGATATGGATTATTGCTACGAGGAAGATTATTGCTGAGGGGGAGCTGGGTTAATTTTGGGTTATATATATTTGTAACAAGCTGGGCATGATCAATATGAGGGTGAATGTTAGAATTCTTTAGTAGTATTATTATTGAGTATTAGGCCCGTGTTAGATTAGTTCAGTTTATGCCTGTTTAGATATTAGGTTTTCTGCTTTTCCTATATATACCATTGTAACCTTTATAATTATTAAGTCCATACGATGTAATGGTTTTATTACCGATTGTTCCCCAACTCTGTTTACACCAGGAAATCTCATGCATTAAATGCAAAAAATCACAAGTTATAGTATCACGATACGACTAGCCTCAGTTAGGTATCAAGTATCAACATTCCAACTGTGATCATATTGAGTTTACCCATTATACATAACATACTAGCATATAGTTATACTCGTTTAAGATGATAAGCTTTGTTTCTCCACATTATAATTTCCCAGTAGACGTGTATATCTGTATATCACATATTAAATCATGAGCGAGTGTTTACCACTCAACTGATAGTCAAAGTCTATACTGGTTTAATTCTACAAATTTAAGAAGCTATTGGAGTATGAAGTGAAGATGTCAGACAGTCCGACTTATCTAAAGTCACATTTACACATATGAAAATAGTCAATTTGTGTGTCATGACCCCCGCTCGAAAAGGTAATTGAGTGAGTGTCTCTCTTCTTGAACATCAAGTGTCACCACCAAATCGTACGCTGTAGCGAACTCTAGTAGATTGCGTCCTTCTTCATTCCTAAATCCATACCCGAAGCCTCCATGAACTCCAAAATATCCAGGGGTGGATCCAATTGTTTGGCGGGGGGTGGACAACCCCCTTCTTTGTCGGCCCAGTAGAGTGAATTTAGCCATATTTCTTTACGGGCCCTTAAGGCAAAACCTAATAGGCCCCCTTTAACTAACTGATACTGAGAAATGTGGGCTCATCTTTTAATACTCTGTATATGTTATTATTATACTATTTTATTATCCCAAAAAATGGTGACACTTCTTTGTACTTATAAATGTGTATGCAATGCCTCACAAAATCATTGCATGGGTGCGTTTGGTTTGTTTAAAGGAATCACTATGGGTATAGGGTTGATAGTGAGGTGGATTGGGAATGGGTATCATTTCTAAACCCATCACCCTAGGTGGGTTTGAATAAATCCCATTTGAAGGGTTTCATTCCCAATTCTTTAAATCTACACCCTTCAACCAAACACATCATTCCCATTCCCATTCCCATTCCCATTCCCATTCCCACATACTGAAACCCATAATCCAATTACATCCTTACTACTTTTATGTTTATCAGGTACTTAAACCCGCAACCCGACAAAAACTTAAAATTGTAGGGCGGATGTACAGAAATGCTCTCTCAGAGTACCTACAAACATTTCCATCTTATCTTGGGGGAGAATGTGCATGCCCTAAATGTGTAAAGCTTAGCAATGCACGTTTGCCGCTTCCTCAATTCAACGAGATAACCAGCAACACAGAGTTAGATGTGGATACTGAGAGCATCGAGGTTTTTCAGAGATTTGGTCCAAATTATCAGTTTCCTGATGTGCATGAAGGTTGTGATAGAGTATTAAGATCTGTTGTGATCGGTGTGCTGATGTTATGGGCATTGATGGCCCTTATTGCTGGAATAATTGATCCTGAAAGTCGACCCAGTCTATCACACTGAGGTATGAGTAACTAATGCATACTTTGTTAATTGATAATGGTTATCGTGTGATAATTTGTAACCTTATTGTGTATTTATGTATATCATTAGACATCTTGAGAAGTTAATGTTCTCATATGAATATATACAACTATATAGTATTTAGCCTGAATAACACCCCTCGTGTTCATAGCTAATCTTATGTATATATATAAATATATATGTGTGTGTGTATATATATGTATATATATATATATATTAAAAAGTTTGTTCTTGAGGGACAAATTGGATTCATATGGCCTGTTCAAGGATTGAATTTGCAGAATTCTGAATGTTGGGCATTATTAGATGACACAGTCGTAGTTCAGTATATCTGGATTGTTACAAAATAAAGTTTGTTTCGATAGACCATCACAGAGAAGAAGACTATCATTGCTTGAAGATGGCCTGTGAAAGCAAAATGCAGAAACCACACATCACAACCGTCTATGGAAAAGACAACAATCTATCACATGATATCGTTGGAGTTTGTTCATGTCTTATGTGGTAAGTTGGGTTCTTGAAACAAGTAAGGCTTCAAAATTCTCGCTAGAAACCGGGTTACAGATCAACAGTTCCAAGATCACCAGAAGTCAGGTTTTGAAAATTTAGTTACACGTACTAGTTTTGAAAATGTTTGCAAGAGTAAGAGCACTATCTCTCATAATCATATTAAAAACAAAAATTTTATATAAACAAAACTAACTACTCTGTTATATAGTATATGATTTTTTTTTTCAAACGAGAGTAATAGTAATCTAGCTACTTTAGTAGTACTCCACTAAAACAGTTAGCAGTTCACATGAATGCGGAAAGACTAGAAGACATTAGAAAGTTGTCATAAGTCTTAAAAAGTTTAGCATATATCGGTACGATGGGGGTATATTTGATGCTGAAAACAAGTGTGTTTTCATTGGAAAAAATTTCAAATTTACTTGAATTAAGTACTTTGACCGGACCTTCTCACATTTAATAGTAGGGTGCCCGCACAATGTAAAGAAAAAATAAATCTTTTACAATATTTCTGTTCTCTTTTCAGTATTCTTTTTAGAATAAAATAAAGTGAAACTCATTGAGTTTAGATAAAAGTGGGTTAGGCATAACTTAATTTGGGGGTTAATGCACTCACGGGGTTATTGTATTTTTAAAAATGTTCATTTGGGTAATTGAACTATTCTTTTGTCTATTCGGATAATTATACTAACAAATAATTTAGTTATCGTACTACATACAAATATTCATTTAGTTCATTATATTTTTTTTTTCCATTTGGATAACTAAACTTTTAAACATGATATTCAAGTCATGAAACTATTTCAAAACAACTCTTCAAAAATATTACTTTACGCTTCGTGCATATATGTATTAATTATGATGGTGTATAAATGTTTTTTAGCTTTAAATCAAGTATTTTAATTAATGGTGGTAGATAAATATTTGAATATTATGTGTGGTAGAGTTGTAAATGAACCAAATCGAACTCATGTTTGTTTGTCTTTGTTTGTTTAAGTTTTCGGCTAAAGGGAATTTTCCCTGCAAATTTTATAATCAAAAGATGAGCGTTACAATTACAGGGATGTGAAAAATCCACGTGAACCTTAATGTAACGCTAAAGCATGAAAGAATAAGTATATACAAATGACATGCCATGTGTATAACATCTGCATAAATGACCAATCCTCTAAGACTAGACCAAAACATATTAAAAGATCTGAGCAATAATCCACTGGAAACACATAATGAGACAATAATGAGACAATAAAGAAACAATCAGCTAGACGTGACACACATCTATTTGGGAATATTTCATCTCTCCATAATGCAGAGAGCTTGAGCCGAAGATCTAAATATGATGGAGAACATTTTCAAGTGAACTGTATCCACCATGCTATTGAAATTTGCATATGGCGCATGATTAGAAACCCGAAGCCAAACTTGAGAAGAATAAGAACACTCAAAGAAACGGTGAGCATGAGAATCCTGACGAGAACCACATAAGGAGCACTGAAGCAGGTTTAAGTCAGTTGATTGACCAACATCCCATTGCCTTAGCCTATCCCGCGTCTTCAGCTTCCTTCTCAAAACAAGCCACAAGTGGAAGGCGTGTCTAGGAATACAATGAAAAAACCAGACAATAGGCGTCCACTCCACCATTTGACCTTGAGGCCGAATAGACTCCCAAACCTCCCCACCTGACGTTCAATAAGATTGTTGTCCAAATCATGCCAACATAATCTATCAAGTTTGGAATTGAGAGTAGGTACCACTATTTGAGCAAGAATAGGATACCTCTGTAGCCGTTGCGCCGGTAACCTTTAACCATAATCCCTAACCAAATCAGCAATAGAGTCTATGAAATAAAATCCTGCGAGTAATCGTCCGTTGACTCGGCAGAATACTCGCAATAAGGCATTGGGTACACTAAGTATCATACCAAACCGATACATTTTGCCATTGCCCACCTGAAACTAGCAATAAGGCTAAATAATATCTTTGTTCTCCAAAATCTTCCTCCAACCCCAACTCAAGTCACGTTCAGTAGAAACATCCCAGAAGTTGCGGTCACGCAACTTATGCGCATAAACCCACCGAACGCACAATGACTCTTTACGAGTAATGATTCTCCAAACAAGAGAAGTCATAAGAGCGACACTCCACTCACTCAAGCACCTGATACCCAAGCCCCCCTTGTGCTTAGGAAGACATATGTCCTCCCAAGCCACCTTAGCTTTCCTAGGCTTCATCTCCCTCTAGCACTAAAGAAAACCCTCATCAGCTTCTCAATATATAGGATAATGGAATCTATAAGTATGAACAACGAAGCCTAATAGCCATGCATAGAAGAAAGAACAGAGGTAACTAATTGAAGACGACCTACATAAGATAACGATTTATTCTTCCAATTCGCAATCCTATTCCTGACCTACTCCACCAATATTTTGCAGTCCGATTTAAGAAGGCGCGTTGATATAAGAGGAACCCCAAGGTATCTTACCGAAAATTTACCTTCCTCAAAAGGCCTGATACCAAGAATACTCTGCCTTACATGATTAGGAGCAATGCCAAAGAAGGTAGTACTCTTCGGGAGACTAGGAACTAGACCCGAAACCTCCTTGAATTCATTAAGGATTGAAAACGGTACCTTAGTTGAATCCAAATCACCATGAGAAAATAAGAAAAGATCATCCACAAAACACATATTCATAATCTCCAGCTTATCACACTTAACCTGGTACTTAAAAATGGAAGATGCAACAACCTTCTTACGAATTAGCAATGTGAGTACCTCCATAACCAAAGTAAAAAGATAAGGTGACATTGGGTCACCTTGTCGTAATCCCCTCTTCCCCTTAAAATACCCATGTACGCCTCCATTAATACTGAGAGAGAAAAACGCGCTAGAAACACACATCATTATCCGATCTACCATTATAGGGTGGTACCAAATCCCTATAAGATAGTCCAAAGAAAAAACCATTCAAAAGTGTCATACTCCTTCTGGATATCAATCTTGAAGGAACAACGAGAAGGACCCCGATCAAGATGGTATCGTCTCATTAATTCCTGGGTCAAAAGGATATTATCTGAAATACTCCTCCTAGAAACAAATGCAGACTAGTTATCATTGAGAATGTCCACTAACCCATCTTTGATCCCATTAGTGATCAACCTACTAATACACTTGTATAACACTTTGCATAAGGAAATGGGCCAAAAATCATTAGTCCTAGAAGGATTGAATACCTTTGGCATAAGAGCAATAATGGTATGGTTAGTCTCTTTAAGCAACTGACCATTAGAGAAGAAGTTTCGAATAGCCACAAAAGTCTCCTCTTCATGCACAACATTTTGCATGTCATGCACTCTTTCAATACGGCCCTATTTGATCTCTCCTTAACCGCATTATGGAAATATTTTGTGTTACTATCACCTACTTGAAGCCATTCAACCTTAGACTTCTGTTTCAAGAGACGCTACATATCAATAACAACCTCATTAAAAGCCCGAAGATAATGCTCTTCTCCTCTCAAATAAGCCGATTCGGAGTTAGAGTCTAAGTCTCTCTGAATTGTATCTAACTCAGCCCGAAGTTTAACAACTCTCTCATGAATATTCCCTTGTTTCTTCATCAAAGCCGCAAGTGGCTTTTAAGGACTTTTAACCGGGTAGTAACCTTAAACATAGAAAAACCATCAATGTGTCTATTTCACGCTTCCTATATAATTCCTATAAATTCTGGTTTATGAGCAAGCAAGTTATAAACCTTAAAGTATTTCACATGAGGTTTCTTAACCAACAGGAGGGTAAGAACGGTGGGAGAACGATCCAATATCCAATAGGCTTGAAATAAAGCCAAAGCCCCGGATACAAACCCAAAAACTCTCCATTAGACATATCCCAATCAATCTTCCTTAGAATACCCAAATCAGCATGAGGCCGTTGGTTCCGAGTAAAATGCAGCCCGGTACTATGCGCATCAACCACCTCAATATCGTCAACCAACTCCTTAAATTCGCGCAATGAAATTGAATGGCTAGAAGAGCCCGAAGAAGAATCCTCCAGATTGAGGACAACATTGAAATCACCTAATAAAGTCCATGGCTTAACATGAACAAACCTTCTACGAAGTTGAAGGTTATTGCACAACGATCTCCGACGAGTGTGGATAATACCTGTATAAAAAAAGAACACAATAATGATCGGTTATCATCCCTCACCATAACCTGGAAATGCTTCACCTGATTCGTATTGGACATGGGACTCTAAAATAGCACTAATACAAAGCTTATTCCCACCAACCACCTGCTGAACCTCCTTTTGTTTTGGGACACGGTTCAAGCCCCTAATATTCCGTGATACAAGACTAACCATGAGAAACCGTGTGACCGGGAGTGCTTGCCCCCATAGAATCCCACGAACCGGCTTCCTCAAAACCTGTAGAAAGCCATCTAAATTCACAGTCAACTTAATAGTTAGAACAACAACTTTGTTTCGAGAATGTTCCTCAACATGCCCGAATACCTTACAGAAGTCACATCTAGGAGGAGTTCACTCATATTCCGCCTTAACTTTATGCATAGAACTACCAACACCATCCAAGTTTGGAACAACCACATTCAGCGAATCCCGTAACATTTTAATCGAATCAACCTCAATCATAGCTCTAGCAAAATTTGGCCGTCCCCAAGCATCCATACAAATTGTGCTAGTACAAGAATCTAGCATCAACGGGTTACCCACCTTGGTTGCAATTGCACTCAACCAATCATCCGTAAATGCAGTAAGTGGAACATCATGTAATTTAATCCAAACAGGAACTTCAGTCAAATCCTATGTGGATAAATGTAAGTCCGTGGCGGAATCCCTCAATACTTAGTTATAGGATCTATAACGAATTATTTCACAATTATAGCGAATCGGGTATCTAATTTGCTTCGTATTGATTATTAATCTCAGTTAAACGATCAATACCTAGCCTTTAGAAGGTTTAATTTCTCTGTAAAACTCAGGAAGTTCGTATGTGTATGTTGGCAAAAGTTAATTAGGTTTGAAACCTAATTTGTATTTATAACCGTCTCAGTTCGCGGGTCATGGGCTCCTGCGAACTGACTCGGTTCGCAGCCCATTTAAGCCCAGCGAACTGACTCGGTTCGCAGCACCAGTTAGACCTGCGAACTGACTCGGTTCGCGGTCAAATTTGGTCAACATTTTTCAGCTTCTTGATTTTTCACTCTAAAATGTTTTCCAACCACAGTTTTTCATTTACAATTCAAAACCAATATACAAACTCGATTACAATTAATACAAGACCTATTACGAGCTAAAGAGCCCTTATTACAAGCTAGATCTGTTGTCACAAAACATGTCTCAACAGACTCCCCCTTGACAATAGCTCTAGCTGTCTTAGTGTCTTGGTCTTCAAGTTTGTCTTTGGTAATCACTTGTAAATTTTACTTCCAGCATATATCTTCAGCTTGATGCATGTTTTAACCATTGACTGATAGTCTCGAGCAACATCTTCCCATCCTTCAATTGCAGTGATCCTATTCTTGTGTAACATTAATAGGTCAGCCCTTGATAAGTTCATCAGATGTCGTCGATCATAAATCTTTAAGATCTCGCTCTCTTTATACTCTACTTCATCATCATGTACAAACATGAGAGCTTCTCCAGTCACAGAATCAACAGACCATCTCTTCAATTTGCCTAAGATATCTTGAGGCATGGTCTTTAAAGGAATCTGTTGCATGCATTTCACAGCTGGATATACCTTCATTCTTCGACGCCTTCCAGTTCTTTTGCTTCTTTCATTAAGCTTTATTGTTTTTCCAACCCTCGGCTTAATTCTTTGAAACTTCAATGATCTACCCTCAGTCCTAATAACCTTCTCTACGTATCGTCCAAAAGGATCATTACTGGGGTTAATCATTTCCAATCTAGCCAAGTCTCGGATTTCAAAACACGGTAAAGAACTGAAGACTGCAAGCTTCTTTTCAAAGTATTGAACTCCGTCATATCTTTTTATTGCGAAAAGCTTTAAGTTGGCATCATAATACCATCCTATTATACCCCTTTTAGGTATACGTTTTCCAGTGATATCTACTTCTTTAATCCATGTCTTTTCCCTTTTTCTTTTCAAAGGTCTAAACATCGGATTATTCTTCAATTTCTCAGGAAGTTCATCATCGGATTCAGAATCAGTTGATTCACTTAGATTTTCATCTAAGTCCAAAACTCTTTCTCCATCCTCATCCTGAAAGATAACATTTGTCTTTGAGGGGCTTACTATGTGTTCATCGATGTCAGCATCAAGATCTACACCTTCATCTAGCCCAGACTCCGAGACAGAAGACCAATCTTCAGGAGGTACAAACTCTCCCTCCTCTAGATCATAATCAATGTCTTCGTCTATCTCATCAAGTATATCATTATCAGAATCGGATAGATCTAGCACTTCCAAACCTATATTAGGTCATACACAAATAATCATTAATATCCTAAATCCTTTCATCGATTTCCCTGAATCAATCTAAGGATTTCCATATTAATCAATAGCAATTAATATCATAAATTCTTTTATTGATTTCCCTGAATCAATCTAAGAATTTTCTTATTAATTTCTTTGTGTATCTCGAATACATTATATGTACTTATAAATCTTTCATTGATCTTAAAGTATAATTACAATCAATCTAAGATTTCAAAAGTCTTATAATATCAGAACATTAATTAATTTTTAACATTAATGTATTGTGAAATGATCACCAAACATTCAATGCTTACCATTAATTAATTCTTCTGCATAATTAACTTGTCAGTCTGACGATTCTCAAGTCTAAAATGCAAAGATTATAGTAAAAGATTGACCGCTGAAAATAACTCGGGACACGCCACACGACTATTGTGAGTCGGTAGACTTTCGATCAAAATTCCACACAATCTTTATTAATTGTAACTTATTTAAGCCCAGCGAACTGACTCGGTTCGCAGCACCAGTTAGACCTGCGAACTGACTCGGTTCGCGGTCAAATTTGGTCAACATTTTTCAGCTTCTTGATTTTTCACTCTAAAATGTTTTCCAACCACAGTTTTTCATTTACAATTCAAAACCAATATACAAACTCGATTACAATTAATACAAGACCTATTACGAGCTAAAGAGCCCTTATTACAAGTTAGATCTGTTGTCACAAAACATGTCTCAACAATAAATTAGCATTAGGTGACCATTTATTTAGAATTATCAAAACCATTTCAAATCATCCATGTACCACCCTCAATAGCCTGCTCTTAACCTTGATTAGAAGAAAATTTAAAGAAAAAGAAACCACGCGAGTTCATCATGACTTTCTCTCTACCATATTTCCTCCAAACATTTATCACTTATCCTTACACCACATGAAAAGCAATATTCTTTCCAAGAAAGTATCCATATATGTGACAACCCTAAAAATTAGGTATTTTCAGTACATCTAAACTACGTGCATTAGGTTTAATTCCTTATTTAAACTTTGTGAATTCATTTTATTAAGATAAAATTATTACAATTACTATAGTTGCATATGAGATGCAATTCATTTTAATGAGAGAAGCATTCGTAATTCTTTAGAATTACACAAATCAATCGGTGGAAACCGAAACTCCCGAACGTTGTTGATCAAGTTTTGAATATAACGTAAACCTATTTGATATTGAATAGTAGTTATTATTGTTATGATACATATCCTAATTTAAGAGCATAACGACCTTTAAAAATCAATAAACGTCCACGTGAACAAGAAATCGTGTAACGAACAAGATAAGTCATGAATTAAATCAAACAAAACTTCGGCAAATCAACCGAATACTATTTCAATCAATCAACAACATTATAACAACCTAATAAACCTGAATTTATCCTAATTAAATCCAAATTAAACCTAATCGTGCAATTAACGTCTAACTAATCGAGATTAACGTTTAATGACCAAAGTATCTAAGCCTAATTGTGATTACAACCCTCAAAGGCCCCCCCCCTTTCCTTCCTCCTAAAACCGGCCAAGAGCGGCCCTAGGGACCCCTTTGGCACTCCTTTGTGATCCATGAAACAAGGAGAACCCCTCCCATGCCTCCCCTCTCCTACACTTTGATTTACACTCCATTTGTGACAGTTCAAGCAAGGAAAAACCATCAAACTCTCTCCCTCTTTTCTGCTCTCTACCCCACGGCCAAGAAAAGCAGCAGCAGCCCTCTTTCCTTGTCCCAATCAACCACCACAACACCACCCTACATCCACCCTTGAACCACCCTCCACCACCATGAACCACCATCACTAAAACTCTCTTTTTATGCCCTTTGTACTCTCAAAAACGTGCACACATCATTACCATTTTCTTTCTAAGTAAAAAAACTCAAAACCCAAGGATTTGGAAGCTAGGAGCTCATCCACATCAAGATCAACCACCTTCTTGCTCAAAATCATCACTTAGTGCATTGTAAGGAAAATCTAACTATGAACTCTTTGACTCTTTCATTTAAATACTTAGAAAATAGTTTAAAATGTGTTGGATGTTCACTCATGCTAGAAATGAACTTAAAAATACGTATTTGCATGGATTATAACAAAAGTTTGCTAAAACGAACCAAGACAAGCTCTAAAACAACAAAAGTAAAAACAAAAGAAAATTTAGTCGACTTCGGAGTTGCATAAATCAGTCAAATCTTAACGAAATTTAGTGTTTTCTGAATCTAAAATCAATTTTAAAGTGTTAGCTTTCCAACCCCACCGGTTTCATAATTTTTAGACAAGTATTGGTACTTCAAAACGTATTTCTAAACCAAGGTGTACAAAGTGTTCTTAAAAGGCAGAAACTGACCTAACTTTGGAAGGTCATAACTTTTAAACCACAGATCTAAATGAAGTGATTCTTTTTCCTACAAGTCACATATTTTTTTAGCTTTGAAAGTAGTATGATTACGTTTTGTGAAAGTAAGTATAACTCAGTAAACGCACAGATCTTTCACCAATTGTCCAGAAAGGGTACTGTTAGACCTTTGTGTGGTATTAATTATGTTTGAACCCCTTAAACGTGACCAAAAATTATGAACCTTATATTTTTGTAAATTTAAGACATAGGGTAACATGTGGTAAAAATTTCATAATAATCTAAGCTTGTTTGGCTAGTCAAAGACGTGGCAAAAGGAGGACTAAAATTTGGACATAAACTGTGAAAAAGTGACATATGAAAACTAAAAAGGAACAAAGGAATAAAAATCATATATTAAGGACTTTTACTATAAAAATCAGTAGATCTCATGTATTTAAGTATAAATAAAGTATTAGAACAAGATCTAAGTTGTTAAACCTTAAATCACCAAAGTTTTGTGTTAAAAATGAGATAAATGGAACTTTAAGGACTAAAATGCAAAATCCGTAAATTTGAGGACTAAGATATAAAAATCAGTAAGTTTAAGTGTAATATAGATAAATCCATGAATTAAAATGTTAAAACCAAGACTTAGATATTTAAATGTGGATTAAACCTAAACCTTGAGCTAGAAATGATAAAACATGAAATTTAGGGACTAAAGGCGTAAAATCCCTAAGTTTATGGGTTTAGATTATGAAATCAGTAAAATAAAATGTAATTAAGTATAATAAATGGCTTAAAGTGTTAAAAACGAGACTTGTACGGTTAAAACCCGATAAACCCAAACTTTAGGTTAAAAACGGAATAAATGGAACTTTAGGGACTAAGAGTGTAAAATCAAAAAGTTTATGGACCAAAAACTCTAAAAACGATAACTTATGAATCTTTAAAATAAACCCTAAGAAAAGATGTCGAGAATATAAATCGTACGGTAAAAACCGAAGAAAACGGAACTAAGACGACTTAAACGATATTATAACGACGAAAGTATAAAATGAGTTATGAAAACTTATAACTACATTTATATACATATATATATATACATATATGAGTATATATATATAATTTGGTTAAGTATCATAATGACAATTGATATGTATATATATGTGTACCTATGAGTATATGTATATATATATATATTGTCTAAGTATTATAACGATATTGAGTTATATATATATACATATATGAGTACATATATATTGGATAAGTAACATATTGATATTATATTAATGTACAATTCTCAATCTAAAAACTAATGAAAATTACAAACCTTGAATCAAATGCGATAAAGATATATATATATATATATATATATATATAGGGGAGTGATCAATGGGAAGCTTCAATCTTGGGGGAAGGGGGAAGTAAATCTGGGCCGTCCGTTAACATTCACCTAGGAGAATGTTAACATTAACATTCCCCGTGAATAATGTTAACATTCTCCTAGGTGAATGTTAACGGACGGCCCAGATTTACTTCCCCCTTCCCCCAAGATTGAAGCTTCCCCATTGATCACTCCCCTATATATATATATATATATATAAGTGAATATATATATAAGAAATCAAAAATTCGCGTTGTTGATATAATGTGTATGAAAAAGTATTATAACGTTGACTTGGACACATTTTAATGTTTTTGAAAACTAATAGGGATCACAACGTGTCGTTTTCTTTTAAAATAAAGTTACATGATATTCAAGCCCGTCGATGGCAAATTTATAAACCTAGTTGAGTGAACAACTGGCATAGACTGACTATTGACTCGTCTACATATATTGATATAAACTCTTGTGTTTAGTGCGCTAAGAGACTTTGTTTGGACATTTATATATAGCTATTTTGCTAGCCCCGTTTTACTGTTTTAATGCTTTCAAATATTGGGGTGAAAAACATATAACTGATTTTATGCGATTATTGAAACCTGACAAAATATCTTTATGGGAGCCTAAGTTCTCAAGATGTAGTGCATAAGTCCTTGCTTACAATGACTATAACCATTAGCTAGATGACGCTAGCCAGTAAGTATGCAGATAGTACTATCGGGGCTGACAATCCCATCCCACAGTTTTTAGCTAGTCGCGCTAACTAGCGACGTTGTTCGCCCTTTTCCGGGACGTGTATACTTAACCGGTCCAAGGCAAACGATTTATATGATGAGTTGTGGTTTAGTTATAGGCTTAGTTTCGGCATATTAACTCATATGACTTGCAAACCTATTGGGGGATAACAGTCAGTGGTTTTGATTGATAATAATCGTACCGAGGCCTTCGATGCCACTCTTGAATTACTGATGAAATGTTTTTAAATGATGGTTTATGAATGAGTCATTAAACCTGTGAATTCACTCAACAATTATGTTGACGTTTTAAATAGGTCAGCCCTTGATAAGTCAGCCCTTGATAAGTTCAGCCCTTGATAAGTGATCCTATTCTTGTGTAACATTAATAGGTCAGCCCTTGATAAGTTCATCAGATGTCGTCGATCATAAATCTTTAAGATCTCGCTCTCTTCATATTCTACTTCATCATCATGTACAAATATGAGAGCTTCTCTAGTCACAGAATCAATAGACCATCTTTTCAGCTTACCTAAGATATCTTGAGGCATAGGCTTTAGTGGTATCTGTTGTATGCATTTCACAGCTGGATATACTTTCATTCTTCGACGTCTTCCAGTTCTATCGCTTCTTTCATTAAGTTTGATAGTTTTACCAACTCTTGGTTTTATTCTCTGAAATTTCATAGAACGACCCTCAGTCTTGATAATCTTTTCTACATATCGTCCAAAAGGATCATTGCTGGGGTTAATCATTTCTAATCTAGCCAAGTCTCGGATTTCAAAACACGGTAAAGAACTGAAGACTGCAAGCTTCTTTTCAAAGTATTGAACTCCGTCATATCTTTTTATTGCGAAAAGCTTTAAGTTGGCATCATAATACCATCCTATTATACCCCTTTTAGGTATACGTTTTCCAGTGATATCTACTTCTTTAATCCATGTCTTTTCCCTTTTTCTTTTCAAAGGTCTAAACATCGGATTATTCTTCAATTTCTCAGGAAGTTCATCATCGGATTCAGAATCAGTTGATTCACTTAGATTTTCATCTAAGTCCAAAACTCTTTCTCCATCCTCATCCTGAAAGATAACATTTGTCTTTGAGGGGCTTACTATGTGTTCATCGATGTCAGCATCAAGATCTACACCTTCATCTAGCCCAGACTCCGAGACAGAAGACCAATCTTCAGGAGGTACAAATTCTCCCTTCTCTAGATCATAATCAATGTCTTCGTCTATCTCATCAAATATATCATTATCAGAATCGGATAGGTCGAGCACTTCCAAACCTATATTAGGTCATACACAAGTTATCATTAATATCCTAAATCCTTTCATCGATTTCCCAAAATCAATCTAAGGATCTCCATAAATTCTTTTATTGATTTCCCTGAATCAATCTAAGAATTTTCTTATTAATTTCTTTGTGTATTTCAAACATATTATTTGAACTTATAAATCTTTCATTGATCTTAACGTATAATTACAATCAATCTAAGATTTCAAAAAGTCTTATAATATCAGAATATTAGTTAAATTTAAACATCAATGTATTGTGAAATGATCACCAAACATTCAAGCATACCATTAATTAATTCTTCTGCATAATTAACTTGTCAGTCTGACGATTCTCAAGTCTAAAATAAAAAGATTATAGTAAAAGATTGACCGCCGAAAATAACTCGGGACACGCCACACGACTATTGTAAGTCGGTAGACTTTCGATCAAAATTCCACACAATCTTTATTAATTGTAACTTATTTAATTAACTTGTTATTAAAAATCTCAAGTCGACTAAATATATTTAACTTGTAAAAATAAATCGCAAGTCTAATATATATATGACAAAATATTCTTAAGTTACAAATTACAGAGGTTGAAATAAAATTACAACTTAGTCTAAGTTAATGTAAACTTCACCTTCAGTTGCACCACCCTCTTGTGCACTTGTACCAGCACCACTTCCACTTGCCTTAGTAGACTCCCCCTGAATTATAGGAGCGTATTCTGCTCACTTCGCAAAGTATGACAGCGAACTGAGATTGGATCTCAGTTCGCAGGAGCGGGCTGACAAACCAAATTTTGAAAAAACAAAAATCCAAACCTCAAGAATGAAATTAATCTACATAAACGTGTGTAATACAGTTCCTTTCAGCAATAGCTAAGAATGTTAGGCTTTAGTTCTCATTAATCAAAAAGAGATCTATGAAAACCGCAACCAAACATATTAAAGCACAAAAACAATGATAAATCATGAAATACACACTTTATAGGATTGAAGCTTACCTCAAAAGATGCGTAATTGAAAGATGTAGAGAGTGAACGGCTAAAAATCTGATTCTAGCAATGTATATTTTGAAAAATCAAGAGAAATCTCGCTTCGCTTCGTGGAAATTCGGATCGCAGTGAGTGAGTTCGCAAGGGATTTTTGAAAAGTGAGAAGTTGGGCCCGTTGACTTGACTCTTATATAATAAACTCACTTCGCAGGATTCTGGGTTCGCAAGTGGGATCGCAGATATGGATTCGCAGGTGGGATCGCAGATCTGGGTTCGCAAGTGGGTTCGCAGATCTAGGTTCGCAAGTGGGTTCGCAGATCTGGATTCGCAAGTGGGTTCGCAGATCTGGATTCGCAGGTGGGATCGCAAATCTGGATTCGCAGATCTGGGTTCGCAGGTGAGGTTTGGTTTCACAATTTTGATTTTTTGACTTTATAATATTCTTAACTCTAATTGCAAATTGCCAATTGAATTTTAATATATTCCAAGTCAATAATGATAATCTATAAATCGTAATTGAACGATTAAGTTTGTACAACTTAATTATCAATTATAATCATTAATGACATAGATACAGTTAATAATTATAATTGTGTTCGTTAATTTGTAACATAAAGTCTCAAATTAAAAGATATATATAACTTATTACCGAAAGTCATAAGTCGTATATTTTGCATATGCCTTTACGTATTCACAGTGAAGTCCATACGTCTAAGCATGTTAGCTTATAACTGATTATTAAAATAGTAATCAACAGTTCTTAAGCTGTAAATAAGACCAATTGCAATTTTGTCACATTGAAACAACACGGAATACTAAAGTATAGATGAATTGAATTCCAAAGGATTAAAAACAATAAAGAAACAAACAAACAAAAGTAAAGGTATCAAGTACCATTTTATTAACGTAACAATGAAAATAATCTATTACAAATGCTGGACATTAGTAGTTGAAGCTGCTCAGGGATCATATTAGAAAGAATACGCAGTACTTTAAGATTTAAAAAGTCTTGGAAAATTGTTAGTATACATACCACATGAAAGTCACGAGTAGTAACACATAAGTACAACTTAACCATTTGTCAACTTATATTTATAAAAGTATAACTTGTTTACCTATCTCCGCAACATATATCACGTTTATTAATCATACATTTACATTAATTGAGAACAAATGATTCATCAATCATGAAAATGTTCAAATATCACAGACAGTTCAAGACGATTACCGATATTATGATCCACATAAACAAAATCTACAATGATTTCATAGCAAGCCTTTATTGTTGGTATGTACATTACCTAATGTGATCCAAAATATGACATACTGAGAACGCAAGTAAAACTCATAACACGTTATCTTTCAGATTCAAGGTAGAGGTTACTAAATGATGTTCCTTTCGAAGCATATAACATACCCTTGAGTTATTTTAATATCTGACAAACATCAAAGCTATTTTTGTAGATACTAGTGGTTCTAGATCTGTACGTAGTACAACATAAGATCCCTTAGTATGAACAAGATAAGTTTGAAACCATTGGCAAAACTAAAGGGGTCAGGTCTGTACTTAGTACAACAAAGTCACCAGTAGTTTTGCTAATAGCCATAATTCTTACTATTTGTCTTGACATATATTCAAAAATCCTTGATAACAGTGCATGGTTAGACTATCATTCAACAATGAAGACTTATGTCATACATCATATAGCAGATCACACTAGATAGCATACAGAAGCATTATTACTTATTATATGCGCAGAAATCATAGCAGAATTTGCCTATCAGTACATCATATGATGAAGCTGTCTAGATTCAAAATTGTTTAAGCAAATGATAACATGTGGAGAGAGGTGTATACTAAAATAAAGATAAGTAAATGCCTGGTTTTAAAGATGTAGATTTAATGTACTATCTAGAATCTACTAACACATCTATCCAAAGACTTATACTTATTGTTATTAAGCATATTCCTCTAATGTACTATCATTTCCCAGCAGATAAAACCATAACGTTTTCTAAAAGAAAGAAATGCAGAAAAATAAAAGAAACTACTAAGTAGAACATACTCCTTTGGAAGACAAATTATTCTGGATTCCTCATTCCGTTTAGTTGAAGCAATGTCTCAAAACGCGTCCTGTCGAAAGCTTTGGTATACAAGTCTGCCAAGTTATCAGTTGAGGGAACTTTGACTAACTGTATAAGCTTTTTCTCTCACAGTCTCTGATAAAATGATGACGTATGTCAATGTGTTTCGTCTTGCTGTGCTTTACAGGATTATTGGTAATTGACATGGTGGATTCGTTGTCAATCATCATTGGAGTATTGGTTAAATTTAACCCATAGTCTCGTAGTTGCTGTTGTATCCACAGAACCTGGGAACAACAGCTGCCAGCAGCAACATACTCAGCTTCACATGTAGAAATGGCGACTGAGGTTTGCTTCTTGCACTGCCAAGAAACCAGTCTACCCCCTAGGAATTGACATCCACCAGTTGTAGACTTTCTGTTCTGATTGCATCCTCCATAATCAGAATCAGTGTAAGCCACAAAGTCTAAGTCTCCATCAATCGGATACCAAAGTCCCAGCTTCGGCTTCCCTTTGAGGTAACGAAGAATTCGCTTAACAGCTTGCATATGAGACTCTTTAGGATTGGCTGGATATCGTGCGCAGACACATACTGCAAACATTATATCCGACCGCGATGCAGTAAGATACATTAGTGATCCAATCATGGCCCTATAAAGAGTAGGGTCCACATCTCTATAACTCGATGTATCAGGACCAAGTCCATGAGCTTCTGGTATAGGAGTGTGATAAGTTCGAACTTCATCCATCTTGAATCTTTCTAACAGCTCATTAGTATATTTATTTTGATGAATGAAATACCCATCTTTCTTTTGATCGACTTGCAATCCTAAGAAAAACGTCAGTTCTCCCATAGCAGACATCTCAAACTTGTGTTTCATGACTTGTTCAAATTCATTACACATCTTTTCGTCAGATGACCCAAAGATGATGTCGTCAACATAAACTTGAACAAGTAGAAAGTCTCTCTTTTTCCATTTGACAAAGAGTGTACTGTCAATTCTTCCTCTTGTAAAACCATTCTCAAGAAGATAATTAGACAGTGTTTCATACCACACCCTCGGAGCTTGATGTAATCCATATAGAGCCTTATCAAGACGATATACTCTATCTGGATACTTAGGATCAGTAAAGCCCGGTGGTTGAGAAACATACACCGTTTCCTTGACTTTGCCATACAAAAAGGCACTCTTAACATCCAGCTGGAAAACTTTCATTTTCTTAGAAGCTGCAAATGCCAAGAATAACCTTATTGCCTCTAGCCTAGCCACAGGTGCAAACACCTCATTGTAGTCAATCCCTTCTTGTTGATTGAACCCTTGAACAACTAGACGAGCTTTATTGCGAGTGACGATTCCCCGATCGTCTTTCTTGCACTTAAAGACCCATCTAGTTCCAATTGGATATTCTCCAACTAGTAGGTCAACCAACTCCCAAACTTGCAGTTTTGAGAACTAAGACAACTCTTCCTGCATTGCCTCGACCCACGAATTATCCTTTAATGCCATTTGAACATTTTTAGGTTCAACTTGTGAGATAAAGCACGAGTAGGAACATCGATTGATAATCCCAGTCTCTGTCACACCCCCAAATTTGACATTTACAGTTAATCATGCGGAAGCTTTCGGGGCGTGACGAAGATCGAATAACATTACCTCGAGCGTACGATTATCGCAGAACATCTATATTATTAGGATGCCAAAATAGTTTTACAAACATTTCGGCTCATCGAGCAGTTCAATTGTCAAGGTTATCGAATACATCGTTTTAAAATAAAATACAAGTTTCGGGATTTCATAAATAAGACTACAAGTCGATTAATCCCATTGTTCAAATTTAAAATATGGCATCCTAATTTATTGTGGCAGGTACGGTCCCAATATGCATGTGTCTTACGGCATAGCTAATTCCCCTGAAAAACATATTTTTAAAAGGTCAACATAACGTTGAGTGAATTCACAGGTTTAATGACTCTATCATAAACCATTATTTGTAAACATTTCATCAATAGTTCAAAAATGGCATCAACGGCCTATTGTGCGATTATTCTCAATTTAAATCAATAATAAAACCTCTGACTACAATCCCCCGAGGGTTAGCTAAACCGTCGAGTTAATATGCCGAACTAAGCCTATAACCAAACCACAACACAAATGAATCGTTTGCCTGGACCGGTTAAGTATACTTCGTCCCCAAAATCGTGCGAACAAGGTCGCTAGTTAGCGCTACTAACTAAAATAAACGTGGGATGGGCCTGTCAAACCCGATAGTACTATCTGTATACTCAGTGGTTAGCGTCATCTAACTAATGGTTATAGTATTGCATGCTAGGACTTCGGCACTACAACTTATCCAACTTAGTCGCTCATAAGGATACAATGTCAGGTTTTAATAATCGCATACATTCAGTTATATGTTTTTCACCCCAAGTTGAAATACAGTAAAACAGTAAAAGTGGGGCTGTGAACTCACCTGAGTCCGAGCGTGCTAGCAACACAGTTTTAAATCACAATTGTCCAAGTAAGCCTCTTAACGTCCTAAACGTAAGAGCTTATGTTAATGCATGTAGACGACACAATGGTCAGTCTATGCCAGTTGTTCACTCAACAAGATTCGTAAAATTTGCCATCAACGGGCTTTTGAAAACATCCCACTTTCATTTAAAAAGAACGACACGTTGTGATCCCACTTTGTTTCCAAAATCATTAAAACGTATCTAAGTCCACATTAAAAATACCTTATTAAACGTATTATACTATTAATGTGTAACTTTCATTTATTCAATACATATACTTTCACATAGTTATATATATATTTATATATCTCAATTACGTTTGATTTAGGGTTTTCATGACATGTATTGACGTTGGTAGTCTTTCGTTATTATTATTATCATCACGTCATCTATTTCCATATACACGTATAAATATAAAAGTATACTCATGTAGGCATCTATTTATATATATATTCATTCTCACTATAATTACCACATTTTAAACGTTAGCATATATATATATATATGTATTCTCATAAGCATTTATACATTTTACTTGTCGTTATGATATATTGACCAACAATATGTACATTTATTCATACGTACAATTCTATACACATATTAATATAATTATACGCCTTTATAATTTATTTTCACACTTTTACCTTACGATATTATTTAATTCCTTTTAAATTCTATTTATAACCTAACTTTAGGTTTTAATAAATTAAATTCTCGTTCTAAACATTTTAAGGCATAACTAATATTTAACTAACCTTTTAATTCATTGATTTTCCAATTTAAGTCTAAATTTACCGATTTCTATACGTTTATCATTTAATTAAATAAATTCGCGTTTTTAACTCGCGGTTTCGTTTTAAAATACTCGTTTAATATCTAGGTCTTGTTTTTAACATCTAATGTTTATTAATTTATTTAAAATGTCTTAACTTACTGATTTTGCATAAAAGTCCCTAATTCCTATGTTTTTGCAATTTAGTCCCTAAAGTCTTATTTATTCTATTTTTAACACTTAACTTTTATAACTTAAAGTTTAATAACCTACATTTTGTCCTAAATTATTTTAACACTTGTTTTACACCAAATCACATGAAATACACTAATCTTTACATTAAAAGTCACTAATATATGATTTTAATCATTTTTAACCTTTTTACTTAGTTAATCCATTTTTAACAGAATCTGTCCCATTTTTAGGTCAACTTTGCCTACGGTTTTGACTAGTCAAACATGTCCCAAAAATTATGAAAATTTTTATACAAGTTCCTCTATGTCTTAGCTTTCCAGAAACGTATGATTCGTAATTTTTGGTTGAGTTTAAGGGGTCCAAATGTATTTTACATCACACAAAGGTCAAACAGTTCTTATTTTAGACAGTTAGTCATAGATCCGTATGTATCTTGACTTTTACTTAACTTCACAAAATGAGATCATACAACTTTCAAAGCTAACACAATTTTTGACCTTCAGCAAAAAGAATCAACTTGTTTAGATCTACGGTTTGAAAGTTATGATATTTTAAAGTCGGGTTATTTTCTGTCCCAACAGTACAGCTTGTACACTTTAACTTAGAAAGTCATTTTAAAATAGTAATACTCATCAAAAAATTATGAATCTAGTGGGATTTGATAGCTAACTTCTTGAACTTAACTTTAGAACCAAGAAACACGTAATTTCATCAAGATTTGACCAAGTTATGAAGCTTCAAAGTTGACACAACTTTCTGTCCGGATTTCAAGTTGTTGTTTATGGACTGTTTTGGTGATTTTTAGTGTAACTTGGTTATGAAACATGTAAATACGATTTTTCAAACTAGATCTTGGCAAGAGTGAACATCTAAGCACACAATAACCATAAATTAAGCATTTTATAAAAGATCTAAAGGGTTTGTAGGTAGATTTTCCTTACAATGCATTAAAAGAGCAAATAGAAGCTAGATGGAGGTTTGACTTGGTGTTCTTGAGCTCCTAGCTTCCAAATCCATGGGTTTTGGTTTGTTTTTCTTAGAGATGGTGTAGGGGCTGAGATGGTCACGTTTTTGATGGTTCAAGAGCACAAAAGTGAAGCTAAATGAGGGTATTTCATGGTAGAATCAATGGAGGTTGAAGGGAGGTTCAAGGGTGGTTCAATGGTGGTTGTTTGGTGGCATTGTGGGGGTTGTTTGGGGCTGAGATTGTGGTTGAAGGCTGCTGAATTTCGTGGTTAGGGGGGGGGGGGGGCAGAAAAAGAGGAGAGCAAAGATGTGTTTTCCCTTGCTTGATATGTGTTGAAATGAAGGAATAATGGTGCTAAGTGTGAAGACAAGGTGTGGCTTGGTTTCCTTGTTTCATGGAATGATCAAGAGGGGTCAAAGGGGTCCCTAGGGCCCCTCTCTTGGCTGATTTTAGGAGGAGGAAACAAGGGGGAGGGCCCCCTTTGAGGGCTAAACACAATTAAGCTTAGATATTTTGGTCGTTAGTCGTTAATCGCGATTAGTTTAGTGTTAATTGTATGATTAGGGTAGATTAGGATTTATTAAGGTTGATTAATGTTAATTAGGATATATTAAGGTTAATAGAATGTCATTAGTTGATTGAATCAATATTCAAATGATTATCGATGCTTCATTTATCGTTAACCGGGATTTTCTACGGCTTTGTGATAATTGATTCGGACTACTTGTTTGATTCGATTTCTTGGCATATCATGCCCTAATTTAGATTATTAATAGTAGTTTACCTTATATTACTCGGTCTCAATAGTAATCAGAAGTTGATTGATACTATTCGGTTATATTCACAATTTAACTCGTCCGTTACACGTTTTCTAATTTACGTGAGCGTTTATTGAATATTAAAAATTCATATGCCTATTTCTTAGCATAATTATCAATATAATAATAACGACTATATAATTTAATAGATTTACGTTATTTTCTAAAATAGATCACCAACGTTCGTGTAATTTGATTTCTACCGAATCTCTCGGTTAATTCTCAAAATTCTCGAATGCTTCTCGCATTTTATTTAATTGCATCTCATATGCAAACACGGGCTTTGTGCTAGACTTTGTTTGATAAAAACGAATTCACTTTAATTTAATAGGGAATTAGCCTAAATGCACGTGATAATGATGTACGGAATTAACCGTACTTTTAGGGTTGTCACATTCTTCCCTCGTTAAAGAAATTTCGTCCCGAAATTTTAAGTAATGTCACGAATGACCGATGCGTTTTCCAAAAAAAAATAAAAAATTGAGGATATTCTATCCATGCGCTCCCAGATATATTCTGGTCTGCGTTTCGAGTTCCAATGAACCTTTAATTAGATTAATTCGACTATGTCGGAGCGTTTGGACCTTCAGTCCGATATTGGTAATTCCTCCACGGAATTGAGTCGTGTATCGACACAGACTTCGTAAGGAGGGAAAACTTAAGGATTTGTTAGAAAGACACTTCTTCATATCACATAAGTGGAACGTGTCGGGAATACTACTCAATTATTGAGATAGTTTTAGTTTATATACTACATGACTAATCCTTTCTAGGATTTCAAAGGTCCTTAGTATTTCCAGATTTAGTTTTCCTTGTTTGTCAACACGAGCTATCCCCGTTCCAGGGCGATATTTTGAGTAGGATTTTATTTCCTATTGGAAACTTAAGAGGTTTCCGATGGTTATTAGCGTAACCTTTCTATCGGTTTCATGCTATTTTTAAATAGATTAAGAATTTCGAATTTTGTCTGTCGTCTCCCAGACGATCCAGGACTGGAATTTGTGTGTCGCCCAATTCTGCCCAACAGAGTGGCAATTAGCACCTGCGTTCTTAGAATGCTTCCAATGGTGTTATTTTTTAGCTGGTGTGATGACTATTATGTTAGGAAAAATTCTGCTGGGGCAAATTGTGCATCCCAATTTCCTTCTAAGTCCATCACACGGGTTTCATAATAATTTTCTAGTATTTGTATGGTTTGCTCGTTCTGGCCATTCGTATGTGAATGATAGGCTGTACTTCTGTCGAGATAAGTACCTGAGCCCTTCTATAGCGGTTGTTAGAAACGGTTTGTAAAATCGGCTATCTCTATTGTTGGAAATCAATATTGCTACTTCCTGTCTAGAAACGATATCCTTCAGATACGTTCCGGAATCGATATCCTTCAGATAATTGACGTTGTCACATCCTGCCTAGAATAATCTCTTCCAGATAAATTCTAGTTAGTTCTTCCATCTTATCAATTTCCTTTATGGCCAGGAAGTGGGTTGACCTTGTCCAGCGATCAATGATCACCCCGATGGTGTCGGATCTAGCTAATGTCTAGGGTAGCTTGTAATACATCCTTTGTTAATTGCTCCCACTTCCACTGTGGCGTTCTCGGTTTGTTGTAGGAATCCATTCGGCTTTCGATTTTCAGCTTTGACCTTCGAACAGGTCAGGTATTTACTAACGTAGATGATATCTCTACTCGTCTTCGTTTATCCCTAAAATTCTATCAGGTCGTGATACTTCTTATCAGTACCTGGGTATATCGAGAATTTTAGTCTATGAGTTTCATCTGATATGAGCTTGCAAAGCTTCTCAACGCAAGGTGCTCATATTTGGTTCATGAATTATAGCGTCTCATCTTTCTTTGCTTCCAGTTGTTATTTCACCTCTCTCAGGGATCTTTCTTCTAGGCGTTCGGTGGTTTTAGTCACTCGCTGTCTGTCACGAATTTTAGAAATGGGGTTCATGTGGATGGTCATCCTTAAATTATGAACTCTGAGAGTTTCGGTTCGTTCTTCACAACTCAGGGCTTCTGCTACTCCATTAGCCTTGACTGATGATGCTTCTCTCAGTTGTAATCGTTTAGCAAATTTGACATATTGTCGTTGCCTCATGTTGTGTTATTTCAAATCGACGGTGTGTTGGAGATTTTTGTGATCGGTGTACATCAGATACTTAGTACCGTACAATTAGTGTCTCCTGGTTTTCAACGCAAACACGACTGCTCCTCACACTCAGTTGTGAGGTGTATAGCTTTACTCGTGAATCTTCAATGGACGAGAAGCATGAGCAATGACTTGTCGTTTTGCATTGGCACGTAGTCCAAATTTCTTATGCGAAACATTGTTGTAGACATTGAAACTTTTCGCTCTTGTGGGTATCGGCGGAATAGACGCGGTTCACGGTTTTTGTTTTAAGAGTAGAAAATTGAATCTTTATCTCTCGCTCCAATTCAAATTTCTTGTCCTTTCGAGTTAACGAAGTTAGGGACTGGGCTATTTTGGAAAAGGTTTCGATAAATCGACGGGAGTAGTCAGTATGACAAGGAATTTTACGTATATTCGGTTGGGGTCTTTAGCATTTCTCAATTTTTGATTGCCTCGATTCTTGGATGGGTCCATATAATTTTTCTTCGTTTATCACATGGCCAAGGTAATGAATTCCTCTCATTCAAACCTCGTACTCTGACGACTTAGTTTTAGGTGTCGTTCGTGTTTCTCTTTTCGTTTGCAAATAAATGAGAATTTTGTAAAGAATATGATGGCGAGTTAATCAAGGTAACGTTTGTAGACTATGTTCATAGGCTCTATGAACACAGTTGAAGCGTTTGTCCAGCCAAAAGGTATAACTAGGGATTCGTAATGACTATAACGAATCCTAAACGCGGTCTTAGGTACATCTTCGTCTAGTACCTTTAGTTGATGAATATCATAATATAGGTCGACTTTTGAATAGACGTTGAAATTGTGGAATTAGTCAAATAGATTGTCAATACGAGGTAAGGGCATCGGTTCATGATAATTACATTATTGAATTCTCGGTGGTCTATGTATTTTCGTATGGATTCATCCTTCTTCGTTACAAGTAACACCAGAGCTTCTCAAGACGAAAGGCTCAGTCGGATGAATCCTAAGTCTAAGAATACTTGTCAATGAGTGGACAACTCTTTTAATTCTGGTTGAATTAGACGATAGGGTGAGCGCGCGATTGGTGCGGCTCTTAGTATTAGATCGATATGGAATTTGACTTGTCTCGGGGCAGTAGTCCTAGCAACTCCTCAAGAATTACACCCGGATATTTACGTATGATTAGTGTTTCGTATATTCGTCGCTCTTCGGGTTTCTTCTCTACTATGTGGGCCAGGAAGGTTGGATGTCCTTCTCGTAGGTATTTGCTTGCCTTCATGCAAGTAGTCATTTTTCACGGTGCTCCGTTTCTTTTCTCCTTGCATCGCCAAGGTTTTCTCCAGACAGTAACGGGACTCGTATTACTCTCTCTTAGTAATCTATGTCCGTATGAATTTTCGTGGGTATCTGATAACAATCTGTCATACTATTAAGTTTTAAATTGGGTTTAAGCTGTTACTAAGTGGTTGTCTTTTAGATTAATAATATCACTCGTGCCTATAATTCTATCGTTCCTCTTTGTACATTTCACCCATTGGAGACGGCGTTTATTAAAACAGTATTATCATTCTATTAGTACAAGGATAAACTTTTATATATAAAAATGCATCAAGCATTATACAAAAGTTTGAGACGTTTCTTACAAAATTGATCGAGGTTTATCCTCCATCTACGTCTCAATACATCCTTTTACATACATAAATCTATATATATCGTACATACTTCCTACTACTAATCTATTCCATATCTAGGTCATGTGGATAATAACGTGCCTCTAACATGTCTCTATAACGTAGAGATGTAGTGTAGATCGCAGTCTCCTTAGTGGACTGCTGGCACTTCTTCTTAATCCAAGACCTAGTCCTTTGTGTCAATTTAGCTGCCAGTTTCTTCCAGAAGCGAATCCTATCCTTGATTTGCTCTAGGATCGGCCTTTTCGCAATTATCAGTTCCAGTTTGTAGCTTTTGCACTTCATCCTGATCTCCCATACTTGAGCATCTAGTTCATCTGCCTGATTTCTCAACCTTTCATATTCATCAATATGAATTATCCCACCAAACGGATTTTCGTCTATGTCTACAGCAACTTCTTCTACCGGGGTTATTCCCTCGTCAAGGTATTCGTAGTTGATCTGTTCCTCATGGATCAGATCGTTATCGGATAGGTAACTGTCTACAGTGATCTCTGCCATTTCCTATGACATATCATCCTATTATTAATAGTGATGAGACTGTCGTACAAACTGATTATAAAAACGTTGAGCATATACTGCTCTAAAATTTTAGTTACATTATAACGTTGATGATACTCATGTGAGTAAATCAAGGCGTCATCCAAATACATTTATTGCATTTAAACTGACATTTCTCACTAAATTTTACTTCATTTTATTTACTTATTATTATGATTATTATTATTATTATTTTGAGTCTGTTAAGTAATATGGAATTTCTTTTAACCGTAATTATAACACTTGTAATATTAATCGGGAGATGATTCCCAAAATGTTTGTTCTGTAATGAAAAATTTATTATCGATATTCTTTACTTAAATTTCAATTACTCCAAGTATATGAAATTTCCTTTAACCAACGTTGTAATATTACATGAAAAATGTTTTCGAATTATTTATTTCATAATAAAAATTGTTTTCCTCGAAAAAATTTCTAACGTTTGTACATCTTGTCACCAAATATTCCTATTGTTATTATTCTTTAATTATAATTTCTAGTATAGATAACGTCATGATGGATGACAATTATCTTCCCACTAATAGTGATACTGGCATCATAATGCTAACGGCGTTCCTCGCCTCACTCACTGATTCTTTGATCCTAGTCGCTTACTGCGACAATTATTATGTTCTCTCAGTTAATTCGCACCTCAGCGGGCGTCGGTGTTTTATTCCTATAAGGTTGTTATGAAGTTTCTAAGTCACGACTTCTCTCTAAGTCAGACTGGAGACGTGTTCCATTGACGTTTCAATAACTTTTCTCGGGGTCTCATTTACTTATTGACGTGGCTCTGCCATCGATACCCTTCTTGGTATCGCGACTATCTTTTATAGTCGTATGGCTAATAAGCGGTTGTTGGCGAATTATTTCAGGCCAAATCGGTGTCGGGGTATTCTCAGTGTATCGTCATTTTTCTTGCGTATGAATTCGATTTTCTATTGAGAGTTCTTCTTCCTCAGGTTCGGCGTTAGGTGAATTAGTCACGGAAAGACTAGTAACGTATATAGAAGTGTATGATTAGTATGTAGTACGAGTTGATGATAACTACATACTGGAATATTAAGTAGAGGCTTTGTCCTTGCAGGTATATTAATCCTGACATATGAAGGAGCTAGCATACTTAGAGGAATTTTTCGAATTAGATGAGTTTTATAGTGCATGATATCCCTATAACCTCTTCCGATCTTGCATCAATCCCTCTTTAATTGTACATAGGTGATCAGGCTATGTTAAATTAAAGACCGACGATACAACACCAGAACTAGTTATACTCAGAAGCGATATTTGCAACTTTTTGATTATAAGATATGCTTCCCTCGTTCGGGCAAGCGTGTAGTGCGAAGTGTTTACCTATTTCGGGTGTGTGTGCCATTTTGGCGAATAGATTTTTCATTATATCGACTTCGAGAGTCGTGTCGGTATCATCAGAGATAGGGTAGGTAATACGGTAAGGTCACGTAAAAAAAATCGTCATTAAGGGTCGTTCTAAAGCGGAACGGTAAGTTTTCGTACACGGATGTATTATCGTTAGACGTTTAGTGATGATAGCGTTCTAGCACTATAGGTAATAGTGGTATGCACATGCATGAATGAATGAATGTCTATGTCTACGTCTACGGTTATAGTCTAGGTTTATAAGTCTCCTAGTTCGCTATAACCATTAGCTCTGATACCAATCTGTCACACCCCCAAATTTGACATTTACAGTTAATCATGCGGAAGCTTTCGGGGCGTGACGAAGATCGAATAACATTACCTCGAGCGTACGATTATCGCAGAACATCTATATTATTAGGATGCCAAAATAGTTTTACAAACATTTCGGCTCATCGAGCAGTTCAATTGTCAAGGTTATCGAATACATCGTTTTAAAATAAAATACAAGTTTCGGGATTTCATAAATAAGACTACAAGTCGATTAATCCCATTGTTCAAATTTAAAATATGGCATCCTAATTTATTGTGGCAGGTACGGTCCCAATATGCATGTGTCTTACGGCATAGCTAATTCCCCTGAAAAACATATTTTTAAAAGGTCAACATAACGTTGAGTGAATTCACAGGTTTAATGACTCTATCATAAACCATTATTTGTAAACATTTCATCAATAGTTCAAAAATGGCATCAACGGCCTATTGTGCGATTATTCTCAATTTAAATCAATAATAAAACCTCTGACTACAATCCCCCGAGGGTTAGCTAAACCGTCGAGTTAATATGCCGAACTAAGCCTATAACCAAACCACAACACAAATGAATCGTTTGCCTGGACCGGTTAAGTATACTTCGTCCCCAAAATCGTGCGAACAAGGTCGCTAGTTAGCGCTACTAACTAAAATAAACGTGGGATGGGCCTGTCAAACCCGATAGTACTATCTGTATACTCAGTGGTTAGCGTCATCTAACTAATGGTTATAGTATTGCATGCTAGGACTTCGGCACTACAACTTATCCAACTTAGTCGCTCATAAGGATACAATGTCAGGTTTTAATAATCGCATACATTCAGTTATATGTTTTTCACCCCAAGTTGAAATACAGTAAAACAGTAAAAGTGGGGCTGTGAACTCACCTGAGTCCGAGCGTGCTAGCAACACAGTTTTAAATCACAATTGTCCAAGTAAGCCTCTTAACGTCCTAAACGTAAGAGCTTATGTTAATGCATGTAGACGACACAATGGTCAGTCTATGCCAGTTGTTCACTCAACAAGATTCGTAAAATTTGCCATCAACGGGCTTTTGAAAACATCCCACTTTCATTTAAAAAGAACGACACGTTGTGATCCCACTTTGTTTCCAAAATCATTAAAACGTATCTAAGTCCACATTAAAAATACCTTATTAAACGTATTATACTATTAATGTGTAACTTTCATTTATTCAATACATATACTTTCACATAGTTATATATATATTTATATATCTCAATTACGTTTGATTTAGGGTTTTCATGACATGTATTGACGTTGGTAGTCTTTCGTTATTATTATTATCATCACGTCATCTATTTCCATATACACGTATAAATATAAAAGTATACTCATGTAGGCATCTATTTATATATATATTCATTCTCACTATAATTACCACATTTTAAACGTTAGCATATATATATATATATGTATTCTCATAAGCATTTATACATTTTACTTGTCGTTATGATATATTGACCAACAATATGTACATTTATTCATACGTACAATTCTATACACATATTAATATAATTATACGCCTTTATAATTTATTTTCACACTTTTACCTTACGATATTATTTAATTCCTTTTAAATTCTATTTATAACCTAACTTTAGGTTTTAATAAATTAAATTCTCGTTCTAAACATTTTAAGGCATGACTAATATTTAACTAACCTTTTAATTCATTGATTTTCCAATTTAAGTCTAAATTTACCGATTTCTATACGTTTATCATTTAATTAAATAAATTCGCGTTTTTAACTCGCGGTTTCGTTTTAAAATACTCGTTTAATATCTAGGTCTTGTTTTTAACATCTAATGTTTATTAATTTATTTAAAATGTCTTAACTTACTGATTTTGCATAAAAGTCCCTAATTCCTATGTTTTTGCAATTTAGTCCCTAAAGTCTTATTTATTCTATTTTTAACACTTAACTTTTATAACTTAAAGTTTAATAACCTACATTTTGTCCTAAATTATTTTAACACTTGTTTTACACCAAATCACATGAAATACACTAATCTTTACATTAAAAGTCACTAATATATGATTTTAATCATTTTTAACCTTTTTACTTAGTTAATCCATTTTTAACAGAATCTGTCCCATTTTTAGGTCAATTTTGCCTACGGTTTTGACTAGTCAAACATGTCCCAAAAATTATGAAAATTTTTATACAAGTTCCTCTATGTCTTAGCTTTCCAGAAACGTATGATTCGTAATTTTTGGTTGAGTTTAAGGGGTCCAAATGTATTTTACATCACACAAAGGTCAAACAGTTCTTATTTTAGACAGTTAGTCATAGATCCGTATGTATCTTGACTTTTACTTAACTTCACAAAATGAGATCATACAACTTTCAAAGCTAACACAATTTTTGACCTTCAGCAAAAAGAATCAACTTGTTTAGATCTACGGTTTGAAAGTTATGATATTTTAAAGTCGGGTTATTTTCTGTCCCAACAGTACAGCTTGTACACTTTAACTTAGAAAGTCATTTTAAAATAGTAATACTCATCAAAAAATTATGAATCTAGTGGGATTTGATAGCTAACTTCTTGAACTTAACTTTAGAACCAAGAAACACGTAATTTCATCAAGATTTGACCAAGTTATGAAGCTTCAAAGTTGACACAACTTTCTGTCCGGATTTCAAGTTGTTGTTTATGGACTGTTTTGGTGATTTTTAGTGTAACTTGGTTATGAAACATGTAAATACGATTTTTCAAACTAGATCTTGGCAAGAGTGAACATCTAAGCACACAATAACCATAAATTAAGCATTTTATAAAAGATCTAAAGGGTTTGTAGGTAGATTTTCCTTACAATGCATTAAAAGAGCAAATAGAAGCTAGATGGAGGTTTGACTTGGTGTTCTTGAGCTCCTAGCTTCCAAATCCATGGGTTTTGGTTTGTTTTTCTTAGAGATGGTGTAGGGGCTGAGATGGTCACGTTTTTGATGGTTCAAGAGCACAAAAGTGAAGCTAAATGAGGGTATTTCATGGTAGAATCAATGGAGGTTGAAGGGAGGTTCAAGGGTGGTTCAATGGTGGTTGTTTGGTGGCATTGTGGGGGTTGTTTGGGGCTGAGATTGTGGTTGAAGGCTGCTGAATTTCGTGGTTAGGGGGGGGGGGCAGAAAAAGAGGAGAGCAAAGATGTGTTTTCCCTTGCTTGATATGTGTTGAAATGAAGGAATAATGGTGCTAAGTGTGAAGACAAGGTGTGGCTTGGTTTCCTTGTTTCATGGAATGATCAAGAGGGGTCAAAGGGGTCCCTAGGGCCCCTCTCTTGGCTGATTTTAGGAGGAGGAAACAAGGGGGAGGGCCCCCTTTGAGGGCTAAACACAATTAAGCTTAGATATTTTGGTCGTTAGTCGTTAATCGCGATTAGTTTAGTGTTAATTGTATGATTAGGGTAGATTAGGATTTATTAAGGTTGATTAATGTTAATTAGGATATATTAAGGTTAATAGAATGTCATTAGTTGATTGAATCAATATTCAAATGATTATCGATGCTTCATTTATCGTTAACCGGGATTTTCTACGGCTTTGTGATAATTGATTCGGACTACTTGTTTGATTCGATTTCTTGGCATATCATGCCCTAATTTAGATTATTAATAGTAGTTTACCTTATATTACTCGGTCTCAATAGTAATCAGAAGTTGATTGATACTATTCGGTTATATTCACAATTTAACTCGTCCGTTACACGTTTTCTAATTTACGTGAGCGTTTATTGAATATTAAAAATTCATATGCCTATTTCTTAGCATAATTATCAATATAATAATAACGACTATATAATTTAATAGATTTACGTTATTTTCTAAAATAGATCACCAACGTTCGTGTAATTTGATTTCTACCGAATCTCTCGGTTAATTCTCAAAATTCTCGAATGCTTCTCGCATTTTATTTAATTGCATCTCATATGCAAACACGGGCTTTGTGCTAGACTTTGTTTGATAAAAACGAATTCACTTTAATTTAATAGGGAATTAGCCTAAATGCACGTGATAATGATGTACGGAATTAACCGTACTTTTAGGGTTGTCACAGTCTCCATAATTGCAACAAAAAGGCTCGAGTACTCAGAAGTACTAGCCCTGGTTTGAACCGATGCAGTTGGATCACCAATGATATTTTCAGTTGGGTGATCTTTGTGAATTCTTGTGGTTATTATCGGCTCAATCACCATATTATCATAAAGATTGGTGCCAATTTCTTCCAATGGTGGCATATCCTCATCAGTACTATACATCTCATCAGAAGTTATCGTATCGGTAACTACTGGTGACGTGTCAGTCTCTTGAGTGTTATCCACCGGAGGTTGTTCTGTGGCACTTGATGTTGTATGATTAGGATCCACAGAAGCAGTCGATGTTGGAATGGAGCCAATATCTCCATCACCCGACAATAACTGTTCAGTAAGTACAGGATCAACCGTGTAATCACACAATGGGACATTAAATGACTTAAAAAGATCAGAATAGTCAAATTGCCAATCTAATCCCTTATGTGAGTCATGTGTGTAGCTCGTAACTTCAACGTTATAAACTATTTCCACACGTCCCGTAGCTTTATTAAAAACTCGTTTATTTGGTGAGTTAGGCACATAACCTAGGAAATATCCTTCGTCAGCCTTCTCACCAAATTTTGGTTGAGAACTAGTTTTCAATAAAGTACATGAGACACCAAAGGGTTCAAACCCTTTCAAATTCGGTTTCTTATTGTTCAAAAGCTCATAACAAGTCTTGTTCTGCTTTTTAACGGTAAGAACCCGGTTTAAAACATGACATGCAGTATTCACCGCTTCTGCCCAAAAAATGACCGGAAGCCTTGAATCTCCAAGCATTGTTCTTGCTGCTTCAATGAGAGTTCTATTCTTCCTTTCAGCAACACCATTTTGTTGAGGTTCATATGGTGCACTGAATTGATGTTGTATGGCTTTGCTTGAGCAATATACATTCAATGTAGAATTTTTGAACTCAGTTCCATTGTCACTACGAATACTCTTCACTCTTGTGTTGTAGACATTCTCTATTAAGTCTAAGAACTCCATAAGAATTCCTGGAGTTTCATCCTTAGACCCCAAAAAGAATACCCACGAGAATCGAGAGTAGTCATCTGTGACAACTAAGCAATACCACTTGCCACCTATGCTTCTTTTGCTTATTGGGCCAAAAAGATCCATATGTAGCAATTCAAATGGCATGGAAATGGAGTTTTTAGTTTTAGACCTGTGTGGTTTCTTATGTTGCTTTCCTTTTAAGCAAGAAACACACTTGTCTTCAAACTCGAAACGCGTAGAAGGTACACCCAGAATTAACCCATTCTTGGTTATATAATTCATTTTTCGAAAATTCAGGTGTGCCATTTTCTGATGCCAAAGTATAGAATCTGCTTCTGAAGCCTTGGATAATAGGCATGTCGACTCCATTGAAGATGCAGGAATACCCATGTTAATAGCATAGATATCCCTCTTCCTTGGAGCCCTCATTAGAATCCATTTTTCTGGAATAACCAGACCTGGCTTCAGGACTAAGGCCTCTGTATCATTAAATAATACGGATGACCTTTATCACAGATTTGGGAAACACTCATTAGATTGTGAACCAGTTGTTCAACATAGTTCACATTCTCAAGAGTCAAAGTTCCATTAGAAACTTTTCCTTTCCCAGTGATGATTCCACCTTTCTCCCCAGCGAAATTAACTCGCTGCTTCAGTACTCCTTTGAAGTCCATCAGTAGACTTCTATCTCCTGTCATGTGTCTTGAACATCCACTGTCTACGTACCACCAGCTATCTCCGTTCACAGTTTGTTCCTACACATGACAGTTGTACACAATTAGTCGTCAAGAGGGACCCAAGCCATAACAGACTTGGATCGTCCCTCATCATCAACAAACTTAACTTCTTTAAAGTAACCCTTTTTCCCATCTGGGGCCTGAATTACTTTCGAAGGAGTTCGAGTTTGTTGAGGAACGGTGGTCTTGAGTCTATGAGGTGAATGAGAAACAGGCCTCTCTGACACATTACCTTGGGATTGATGTCCTTGATTACGATTATAACTATAATTATATTTAATCCCATGTGTACGTGAGGTAGAACCGCTCTCATAATGACTATGGTTCCGAGAAGTAGAACCAATCTCAAAATGACTATGGTTGTGATGAGGTGTCCTAAACCAGGACGGTGTTTGGTCTCGAGAATGATTGAAAGTATTATCATTTAAAAACCGTTTAGGTTTAGGTGGAGAAACACTGTGTGTTCCTAACCTTTTCAAAAAGTTCACAGGTTTAGATATGGATTGATTGTCCAACCCAGGTTTAGAACTCGACCTGTCTACATCCATCTTAGAAGTACCCGGTGACATGTCACTATCAACTGGTCTATGTTTTGCTTCTGACTTCTTATTGGGACAACAAGAAGCCACATGTCCTCGTTCATGACATTTGAAGCACGACATTATCTTCTTAGACTTAACTTCTTTTGCCTTTTCTAAGTTAGTAATTTCCTGAGTCACTAAAGTTTTACTTTCCTGTCCTTTAATATCCTTAACATCTAATTTAGTGTTACACTCATTAGATGTTAGGTCTTTAATAACAGGCTTCTCTAACTCAGATATCTCTGACTTATTTATTGGAGTTTTCTCAGAGTTAACAGGCACATCTATCCTTTCTAAGTCTTCAAGAGCCTTAGTGTAATTAGAATTAAAAGGAGGAGGTACATCATGGCAACCTAGTCCAGATCTATCATTTACACTCCGTTGAGAACTAATTATATGATCTAAAGTCAAGGAAGATGTCCTATAACTTTCAATCTTATGATTCAACTCAACTAGTTTCATTTTGGACTCAGATAACTCTAGCTCTTTATTAGCTACATCTTTGTTCAAGTCTCTTAAGTTTAGATACAGACCGTCTATTTTAATAGCTTGTTCATTAATAGTATCTCTAAGAGTGGTCTTATCTGCCATATTAGACTTAATCTTTTCCTTTAGAGCTAAATAATACCGGATGACCTTTATCACAGATTTGGGAAACACTCATTAGATTGTGAACCAGTTGTTCAACATAGTTCACATTCTCAAGAGTCAAAGTTCCATTAGAAACTTTTCCTTTCCCAGTGATGATTCCACCTTTCTCCCCAGCGAAATTAACTCGCTGCTTCAGTACTCCTTTGAAGTTCATCAGTAGACTTCTATCTCCTGTCATGTGTCTTGAACATCCACTGTCTACGTACCACCAGCTATCTCCGTTCACAGTTTGTTCCTACACATGACAGTTGTACACAATTAGTCGTCAAGAGGGACCCAAGCCATAACAGACTTGGATCGTCCCTCATCATCAACAAACTTAACTTCTTTAAAGTAACCCTTTTTCCCATCTGGGGCCTGAATTACTTTCGAAGGAGTTCGAGTTTGTTGAGGAACGGTGGTCTTGAGTCTATGAGGTGAATGAGAAACAGGCCTCTCTGACACATTACCTTGGGATTGATGTCCTTGATTACGATTATAACTATAATTATATTTAATCCCATGTGTACGTGAGGTAGAACCGCTCTTATAATGACTATGGTTCCGAGAAGTAGAACCAATCTCAAAATGACTATGGTTGTGATGAGGTGTCCTAAACCTTGACGGAGTTTGGTCTCGAGAATGATTGAAAGTATTATCATTTAAAAACCGTTTAGGTTTAGGTGGAGAAACACTGTGTGTTCCTAACCTTTTCAAAATGTTCACAGGTTTAGATATGGATTGTTTGTCCAACCCAGGTTTAGAACTCGACCTGTCTACATCCATCTTAGAAGTACCCGGTGACATGTCACTATCAACTGGTCTATGTTTTGCTTCTGACTTCTTATTGGGACAACAAGAAGCCACATGTCCTCGTTCATGACATTTGAAACACGACATTATCTTCTTAGACTTAACTTCTTTTGCCTTTTCTAAGTTAGTAATTTTCTGAGTTACTGAAGTTTTACTTTCCTGTCCTTTAATATCCTCAATATCTAATTTAGTTTTGCATTCGTTAGATGTTAGATCTTTAATAACAGGCTTCTCTAACTCAGATATCTCTGACTTATTTATTGGAGTTTTCTCAGAGTTAACAGGCACATCTATCATTTCTAAGTCTTCATGAGCCTTAGTGTAATTAGAATTAAAGGGAGGAGGTACATCATGGCAACCTAGTCCAGATCTATCATTTACACTCCGTTGAGAACTAATTATATGATCTAAAGTCAAAGAAGATGTCCTACAACTTTCAATCTTATGATTCAACTCAACTAGTTTCATTTTGGACTCAGCTAGCTCTAGCTCTTTATTAGCTACATCTTTGTTCAAGTCTCTTAAGTTTAGATAAAGACCGTCTATTACCCACCACTCTCCTTCCAGTTTTCTTTAGGAAATTTTTGACTCTCCTTGACACCATGGCTAGTTGCCACTGGAGATCCATTTCCTCTAAGTCCTCTGGATCAATTTGATCATAATCTTCATCAAATTGAGCGGGGTCGTTGATCTTCCCTTGGATATAGTTTTCGTAAGAAGCAACGAACGAAGAAAGTACAGACAGTTGTTGTTCTGCAGATTTCACACTCATCGGCATTTTATGTTGCCCTTGAGGTGACTTCTCAACAGTAGTCTTACTTCGTTTCTCACTTCCATCCGAGGCAATAAAGCACAGATCCTCAGTTAGAACTTCACCTCTGTCATCTATTCCACCAACCAGTAGTGCAGAAGTTGATGTAGACGAAGAATTCGAGAGACTTGATTTTCCATGGTATAGCCCAGGATCCTGTACCTGATCAGAATCCGTGTCCCTCGTCTTTTTGGTAAAATCATACCCTCGGAGCTTGTCGATAGCCTGCTCTAGGGTCATCTTAGAGTATCTTTCTTCATTATCCTTAATCATCACTCCGTACATTTCCCAATTAGGAGGCAAACCCTCAAGGAACTTGTCGGTTTTCTCCCTATCAGTACAGAAAATCTCATGGTCATCCAATTCACTAAGGAGATGGTAATAGCTAGTGACATAAGCATCTAAGTCTTCTCCTTTCAAGGTTTTAAAGACGGTAAATTGTTTCTTCAACAGACTCCTTTTACCTTCTTTCACCTGTGGACAACCCTCGCATGTTTTCTCAAGAGTAACCCAGAGCTCTCTAGCAGTGTGAAAAGATTTGAGTTGATGATTAATCTCCCTTTGAAGACTCATCTTGATCGACGAATGAGCTTTGTTCTCAGATTCATATTCCTTCTTTTGCTCATCGTTCATCCGGCTATAAGGAATAGCCACAGTCACATTCTCAACGACTTGGGTAGGAGCAGTGTATCCATTTTTGATGCATTCCCAAATTACCAAATCATGGAATCTACAATAGGATTCAAACCTATCTTTCCATCCATAGTAATTTTCTAGTCTGAGCAATTTAGGTGGAACATTCGATTTTCCAATCTCATGATCCATCTCAATCATTCTACTTAGGTCTGACATCTTTGCAAATCACAAAACTTTCAAAAATCACGAAAACAGAAACTCAGTTCGCAGAACCCTAATCTCACTTCGCAGAAACGGCTGTAACCCCCAAAAACGAAAATTTTAGGTTCTTGAACGTCTAAACCCTAAGATTTCGAACGTAAACAAACCCAAAAACTTTTAGAGACTGATTTTGGTCACAAATACGCACTAATTGTACGCAAAAACAACCCTAAATCAATCGTTATTCACCCTAACCAATCGTTAATACCCCAAATAACCTCGAACCTACGTGTATCTAGCCGTAGGCTCTGATACCAATTGTAAGTCCGTGTCTATTCGGATCGATAACGAGGTTATCTAACGTATTAAGGTGCGGAATCCCTCAATACTTAGTTATAGGATCTCTAACGAATTGTTTCACAATTATAGTGAATCGGGTATCTAATTTGCTTCGTATTGATTATTAATCTCAGTTAAACGATCAATACCTAGCCTTTAGAAGGTTTAAATGCTCTGGAAAACTCAGGAAGTTCGTATGTGTATATTGGCAAAAGTTAATTAGGTTTGAAACCTAATTTGTATTTATAACCGTCTCAGTTCGCGGGTCATGGGCTTCTACGAACTGACTCGGTTCGCAGCCCATTTAGGCCCAGCGAACTGACTCGGTTCGCAGCCCAAATTTGTCCTGCGAACTGACTCGGTTCGCGGTCAAACTTGGTCAACATTTTTCAGCTTTTTGATTTTTCACTCTAAAATGTTTTCCAACCACAGTTTTTCATTTACAATTCAAAACCAATATACAAACTCGATTACAATTAATACAAGACCTATTACGAGCTAAACAGCCCTTTTACAAGCTAGATCTGTTGTCACAAAACATGTCTCAACACGAAGCTTCCGCATGATTAATTGTATGTATTCTAAATTTGGGGGTGTGACAATATAATGTATTATCATACCTTGTTGGTACATTAGTGTGTCTGTCACTTGGTCTAAGTTTTGAGTTGTAATTACTTAGTCTATTTCTGATGTAACTAGCGACATTGGCAATATCGCATAGGCGATATCGCCTATCTGATTAGGTAATAGTATAAATACCTAATTAGTGTTTGTGTTACGTGATGGTTTTTCTTGATTTTTGCCAATCCGAATTCCAGAGAACTTTTGAGTGTATTTCTCCTATTGTGGTCAGTATTGTATTCAAATCTTTGATTATTATTCATAATACAATATTGCTTGTGTTTGTGATTAAACGTACTTGTGTTTAGCTTTTGATTTCCGCTCACTAGCTATTGAATATTGATTTGCTTAAGATCTGTCACTTAGCGGTCCTACAATTGGTATCAGAGCCATTTATCCATTGGATTAGTGGTTGTTTAAATCAATATTAGTACTTTTAAAAAAAAGGCTAAGTAACTAGTTTCATATAGGTTAATTATTTTTAGCCTTAAAACTGATTAATTAGTGCTTTGTAGTGTTTTCTGGGATTAGTGTTCGTCATTTGCAAACCTAACTTTAATTAGATCTCTGAGATTAATAATTTTTGGGGTTTACAGCCGTTTTAGCGATATTAGAAGCGACATTGACTTAATATCGCCTCTAGGGTTTCAGCGATATTACTTGATTTGTATTTATTAATTTGAGCATTATTAATAGCGATATTACATAGTATCGCCTAATTAATTTTAGCGATATTACTCTCAATATCGCCCTTAGTATCGCTTTTTTTATTCTGATTTTGTTTTGCGCTTTAATTAGCGATATTGATAGCGATATCATCAATATCGCTATACTTTTTTAATCAGAATTTTTAACTTTTTCAAAATAATTAATCTTAGTTAATACATATTAAAATGTCTACTTTACAAGCTGTTAATGCTATGTTAAAACATAATGCTGAGGTTGGTAGCGCAAACAAACCTCCATTCTTTGCACCTGGAATGGAGTATTCTGAATGGCGTGGTAGATTTTTATCTTTTGTTGCTTTTACTGACCCTGAAATGGAGATACCTTTGATCGAGCGATATGTTCGACCGGTTGCAAGTGGAGAACATGTGGGTATACCTCCTCCAAAACCTATTCGTTCAATGACGGCTGAGGAACGCAAGGCATGGGAATGTGAACGAAAAACTCACTCTGCTATAACCATGTCTCTACCTGGCGATGCTATGAAGATGTTTAAACAACACGACATAGCTTATGATTTGTGGAATGGTATAGCTGAAAGATGTGGAGGTACTACTGAATACAAGCAAAGCAAGCTGGAGTTAGTGAAGAAACAGTATGATCTGTTTGACATCCAGAAGAACGAGACGGTTAAGGACTTGTTCTGTAGATATTTACGTCTAGTGAATGAGCTGACTGAGGGTGGATACAAATTCAGCTCTATTGAGGTTAACAAGAAACTGCTTAATGCTCTACCTCCTCACTGGGAAACTAGAGTGTTGATGATGGAGAATGACCCAGACGTATTGGCAATGACTTTGGATCAACTTATTGGAAAATTAGAAACATGTGCTTTGGATATCCAAAAGAAAAGCACAAGATCCAGTTCTTTGCTTCCTAATACTAGTAGTTTTGGATATGGAAGTACAGCTCTTTTATCTGGACCTTCTACTGCTGTATCTAAACCTAATTACTCGTCTGATAATAATTCGGGTGGAACATTCTCTTCTTTCACTGCTCAACCATCTTCCTCTGCTACTGCATCACACAATGAGCATGCAATAATCTTCAATGCATTTTTATCATCATATGATGATTTTTTATCAAAGAGGATTAGCTCGGTAGATCTCACTGATGAAGACTTTGCACAAGTTGATCCTGATGAACTAGAGAGAGTGGATATTCGTTGGAACATGGCTATGCTTACTAGAAGAACGAAAACCTATTTGAAGAGAACAGGAAAGAAATCTCTTGAAGACGTCACTGATAAAACTAGCATGGATTTCGATAAGTCCAAGATTAGATGCTTCAAATGTCAAAATCTGGGACATTTTGCTAGAGAATGTGAGAAAGGTAGACAACCGTCTACTGGATTTACAAAACCTTCTACTTTCAAGAAAGAGAATGAAGTCGCCAAGGCAGCTCTTCTGATGGATGAAGAAGCTTATGATTTTTCTACTATGGACGATCAAGATAACGTAGCTCTTATGGCGGATGTTCAAAATGAGTCAAAGGTGCTGAATAGCAAGTGGTATGTTGACAGTGGCTGTTCACGACATATGACAGGCAATATCTCCCTTCTCTCTGATGTTAAACCATATAATGGGGGATATGTTGCTTTTGCTGGTGATAATGGTGGTTCTATAACTGGGAAAGGTACAGTCACAAATGGTCAGGTGAGCTAAATCATAACTTGATAAGCGTCTCTCAAGTTTGCGATAAGAAGTTCACAGCTCCTTTTACAGACTTAGAGTGTTTGATATTGAAGCCGGGATTTGTAATTCCCGAGGAATGGATTCTGATTAGAGCTCCTAGAGTGAAGAACTCTTATATTTTGGACATGAGGACAGTAGAAACTCAAGAACATACATGTCTTCTAACCAAAGCGTCTACTAAGGATTCATTGTTGTGGCACAGAAGGATGGGTCATATTCATTTCCGGAAAATGAATTATCTGGTGAAACATGATTTAGTGGAGGGGATTCCTAAGCAATCCTTTGCTTTGGAAGACGATTGTGTTTCTTGTTTGAAAGGAAAACAACACAAGAAGTTTCACAAGTCTAAGCAAGTTAATTCTATTGAATCTCCATTGGAATTACTTCACATGGACTTGTTTGAACCTATAAGCACGAAGAGTATTGGAGGTAAATCTTACTGTTTGGTAGTAACTGATGACTACTCTCGTTTTTCATGGGTTTACTTCTTGCGTACAAAGGATGAAACACCAGATATACTGACCTATCTGTTCGATAGACTTGAGAATCTGTGCAACTTGAAGATAAAGAAGATACGTAGTGATAATGGAACGGAATTCAAGAACAAAATTCTTGAATTATATTGTCTACGCAAAGGAATTGTTCATCAGTTTAGTGCAGCAAGAACTCCATAACAGAATGGTGTAGCGGAGAGAAAGAATAGAACAATCATTGAAACCGCCCGTTCTATGCTGTCTGATTCACACTTGCCAATTACTTTTTTGGCAGAGGCAGTTAACACGGCATGCTATGTATTAAACCGTGTTCTGATGAACAAGAAGAAGAATAAGACTTGCTATGAGTTGTTGAATAACCGAAAGCCAAACCTAAAATATTTGGAACCATTTGGATGTCCTTGCACCATTTTGATATCAAAAGATAAAGTTTCAAAATTCGGTGAAAAAGCACTTAGATGGATTATTTCTTGGGTATTCGGTTAATTCTCCTAACAAGAGGGTTTTCAACAAGGAAACGGGAAATATTGAAGAGCATTTTGAGGTAAAATGTTTAAAATACACGGAGACTCCTAAAGGAAAAGGTCCTGATTGGTTGTTTGAGTATGACCATCTTGTTAACTCATTCAATCTTCCGAAATTCAATGAAGTGGATCAAGTTGTTACGCTTCTTCATGGCTTGCATCTTAATCCGGATAATTCTTCATCCACACCGTCTTCGACTCCTGCTACTACTGATCTTCTACCATCTTCGTCTACTGATGTTCCTGAGATTTCTTCTGCAGATCAACAGCCCGAAGCTTCTCCTGCTACTGTTGATGGTGTAGAAGACATGTTCTCTGAAAATGAAGAGGAGTCTCAAGCTCAAGAGGTTGAGCTGAATAATTTGGAATCAAACCTCACACCTGATCCAATACTGTCTCTCGTATTCATAAGGATCATTCAATTGAGAATATTATTGGAGATGTGAATGCAGGTGTTCTAACTAGAAGCAAAGCAGTTAAACCTCCTTCAACAAATGATCATACGGATGAAACTTCTGAAGATCCTGATGATCTTGCATGTCTAAAGGCTACAATTGAAGAATGCTTTTTATCCCAAGTTGAGCCAACAAAGATTGATGAGGCTCTAAAGGATTCACATTGGGTTTCTGCAATGCAAGAAGAGTTGCAGCAATTTGTGAAGCTGAAAGTCTGGGATTTAGTTCCACTTCCAAAAGGAGTACACCCAATTGGAACTCGTTGGGTGTTTCGAGTCAAACGTGATGATAGGGGAGTGGTGATTCGCAATAAAGCTAGGTTAGTAGTCCAAGGGTATACACAACAAGAAGGTTTGGATTATGATGAAGTCTTTGCGCCTGTCGCAAGAATGAAATCTATTCGTATCTTCTTAGCATATGCGACATTTAAGGGGTTTCGTGTTTATCAGTTGGATGTGAAAAGTGCATTTTTGTACGGTAAGGTTGCTTTTATGTCAGACAACCTCCTGGTTTTGAGGATTCGGTCAACCCAGACTATGTGTGCAAGTTGGATAAGGCTCTTTATGGTCTTCATCAAGCTTTGCGTGCTTGGTATGAACGGTTGGCAATGCACTTGATTAAAAATGGGTTTGAACGTGGTCATATTGACAACACTCTTTTCATCAAGCGAACTGAAAATAGTCAACTGCTAGTTCAAGTCTACGTGGATGATATCATTTTTGGTTCAACTGATGAATCTCTGTGTCGACATTTTGAAAAGATCATGAAATCAGAATTTGAGATGAGTGCAATGGGGGAGCTAAAATTGTTTTTGGGTGTTCAAGTTGATCAATCATCAAAGGGCACTTACATTCATCAATCAAAGTATGTTAACGACATGTTGACACGCTATAAGTTGCATGATTGTAGAGAGTATGGAACTCCCATTCCAACAAACCACAATCTTGGACCGGCTGAAGATGAGGAGGACTGTGAAGAAAAGTTATATCGATCAATGATTGGATCTTTAATGTATCTTACAGCTTCTCGACCTGATATACTATTTGCTGTTTCGTTGTGTTCAAGATATCAGTCTCAACCCAAGGTTTCTCATTTGAAAGCGGTTAAACGTATATTTGGATATCTCAAACATAGACCTACTCTAGGACTATGGTATCCAACAGAGAAGACATTTGTGCTCACAACATACTCGGATTCTAATTATGGTGGCTGTAGCATCGATAAGAAGTCTACATCAGGAGGATGCCAGTTTCTCGGTTCACGTTTAGTATCTTGGCAATGCAAAAAGCAAACTATAGTTTCTACTTCAACAGCGGAAGCTGAATATATTGCTGCTGCCAGTTGCTGTTCACAAATCTTGTGGATTCAGCACCAACTTCGTGACTACGGTTTACTCTTAACCATGACTCCTTTATATATTGATAATACTACTGCTATTTCTATCACTAAAAATCCCGTACAACACTCTAAGACCAAACACATAGAGATTAGGTTTCATTTTATACGGGATTGCTATGAGAAGCATTTGATAGACCTTGTCCAAATAGAAATTGATAAGCAAAATGCTGACTTGTTTACCAAGGCATTCTCTAGAACCAGGTTTAACCAGCTTATAGACATGATTGGGTTGCGCTTTCTTTCAAATAAAACAGTAAGTTGTGACAGTTAATTCTTTATTTGATAGTTTCTTCGTTAAAAAAAAAAAAAAAAAAAAAAAAAAAAAAAAAAAAGGGGAAGAGCACTAGCCATTCTTTATGCTTACTAGCATTAAAGAAAAAGCAACGTTGCAACATCTGTTAAAGACGTTAAGTTGTGTCTGTAAACAACTAGGGAGATGATAGTACATTAGGAGACACCCCTCAAAAGTCAATCTTAAGTTTTATCCTCGATGGATCAGTAGGTTTATCTCGTATTTGTTATACTTGTCATACTTGTCATTACAGACATCTTATTACTTGCACGATGTATTGGTAGGCATTTTCATACTCTTCTTTGAGCAACTAAGAAATACCTTAATCTGTGTTTAAATCTTTTGTGATAACCAACATATGATGTATGACAATGGGTCTTAATTCTTATGTATCAGCTTGCCATGCTTCTATTAACTTGAGCTTGTATATGACAACATTTGGGGATTTATGCTGTCTGTTTCCTTTGTTGTACGTCTGTACAGACCTGGTCTCAGTCAGTATACTTTCAAAACTTAAGCAAACAAAAGTCAAAGTACTTTCAAATCTTATAAAATCAAAGATTCCTCACAAGGTCGCCAAATGGTTTGACCAAGTCTGGTTTTGCTTACACCTGAATCAAGTTTAAGTCGCTTTGTTGTACGTATGTACAGACCTGTCACCGTTGGCTTGATTCTTAAAAATGTTGAATTCAAATACTTTCTCTAACAAATCGAAGTCTTGGGCATGTATTGATACTAGGAGTATATCTATGTGGGATTCACGGAGACCTATTCACTCTCATAATAACTGCTGAGCTTGAAATTGATTATGTTACATGTTTAAGTGGACGAACAATATCGATAATCGTCTTGTTACTGATTGTCTCTTTGGCTAGTTAACTGTGCGTGCTAAATTTACATTTGGACAACTATACTGATAATCGAGTTAAAATTTGATACTATCTTGCGAATCTGTCTTTCTAATACGATCCCTAATTCGACACCATCTAGTTCGTCACCAATAATAAGTAAAGTTTATTTATTTATTTTCTTTTTCTTTTTAATTTACTTTTTGATTAGTTTATTGGGAGGTTTATTCGGGTTTGTGCAAAATTGCTTTTTGTGTATCTAACCTTTCAAAACGCAGTAAAAACTAGTATAAAAAGGTTCTGTGTATTGCCTATTGCATTGTATGTCGATTGTTAAGTTTTAGAACTCGTTCTTATGCGTTTTGTGACCTTAGGGTTTTGTGTCGTTCGTTTGGCGATATCGCATATGCGATATTGCAATAACGCTTCATATAAGCGATATTAGATGCGATGTCATGTGCGATATTATCTAATGTCGCTTAACTCGGATTAATTTCCAATATCGCCTAAATCAATCAGACCTCATCAATTTGTTCAATTTTAAGCGATATTGAACTCAATATCGCCTAAATCAATTTATGCGATATCAGTTTCAATATCGCCTAAATCATAATTTGTTAATTGGGCCAGGCCCAAACTGTTGATGAAACGGGCCCAGTTTTCGTGTTCTAATGTGCTTTTGGCCTATTCTCAATTATTTCTCTAACTGTTTTCGAGTCTTGTGTTTTCATTGACTTGTTTTGCAGAAATGGAAGATTTTTCGGTGTTTGATAACAAGTGTGACCCTCGTCACAATATTACCGCATTTCTGGATGATTCTAAGGATTCAGCTACGCCATTTAGACCAATGATTGCTTTTCTACGAAGATCTCGCATCTTAACTGCGATCACGACATCAGCTACGGTTTACAGGGATCATATTGGGCAGTTCTGGAGAAACGTTACTGTAAATAGTGATCTTGAATATACATGGCTGATCTCGACGGTTCACGGACGTCAAGTCCTCATTTCCGAGCAGCTTATTCGTGAAGTTCTTCAATTTGGTGATCAACCGGACATGTTGATTCAGTTTCCGAACGAGTTCATTGTCGGCACAATGAATCGTATGGGTTATGTTGGGAGCCACTCAGATCAATACCGGAAGGGTCATCTTACGACAGTTTGGAGGTGGTTGATGCATATATTCATTTTGTGCATCTCAAACAGAAAAGCTGGGTATGACGGTACCAGTCATAGGACCGTATGGGCGATGTTAGCCCTCGTCTACAACAAACCGTACAATTATTCGGGCTACATCTTTCGGTCGATGGTTGATAATGCCCAGTTGGGGCATAATGCTTGGTATATGTATCCTCGGTTTCTGCAACTGATGATCAACAGGGAGCTACCGGGTTTGGCAACTGATGCCACCCGAGTCTATAGGCAAACCCCAATGTCCAATCGGATATTCGGGGTTATGAGTTCAGATGGTAAGGGGGTTCCTATTCCTCCGGATACTCCACTGTTTGGTCATATTCTTGACCCAAACTACCAGCCACCAGCAAACGACGGATATCTAGATCCGGTCGTTCGACAGCCAGAACTGGAAGAAGAAAATCTTGCTGATGTTCCCGTACAAGCTACGGAAGATCCTTTACAGGATATTTATACGAGTGTTACTTCGCAGGGTGCCTTGCACACTTTGCATGTTCATCATGACACTTCTGAGGGGTCAACTGACTCTGAGTCTTCTGAGCCAGCTGGTGGTGCTACTGAAAGTGACTCTGAAGGTTCGGTCCCGCATCCACAAGAGATTGAGTATCTTAGGCGGATCAATCCTCAGAGATATTTGAGGATTCAGAGGAGGATTGCTGCAGGCAAGCAGTATGTTCCGCAAAAAGACAAACGGGTTAGGGATGCTGGAGATAATGAGTATGTGCCTCCTCCACCAAAGAAGTCCAAGGTTGCTCGTGAGGTTTCTACGTCTTCCAGGCCTCAGGATGCACCGCAGGTTGATATTCCTGTTCAACCTCATCCATCTGTTATACAAGAATTGATCAAGAGGCTGGATGTGATGCAACACACATTGGACTCTCAAGCTGCTGTGATCGAAGTTCAAACTACTAGAGTTGCAGCTGTGGAAAAGGAAAACGAGGAGCTTAGGTCTAGGGTTATGATCTTGGAGTCCCAGTTGGTCGTTTCGGGGGAGATAGGAAGTAGTGAAAGACCAAATGTAACTCCCCCTGAAACAGAAAATGTAAATATTGAAGCTAGTAATGAAACTGTTCGTTTGGACTATTTCTCGTTTGAAGATATACCTGGTCAGCCAAGACCGTTGGCGGTTGACTATTCTTGTGCCAATTTGACATATCTAGCAAGAATGGTTAACCAGTCTGATAATGTGAGAGAAGATACACCGGAAGTAAACTCTGATGTAGAAGTTGAAGATGAAGAATTTGAAAATGATGAATTTTATCATGATGCTCCGATAATCGAGTCGGACTCATCTGAGGATGAAGATGAACCAGAACCTACCACTGTTTCTTCCTCTTCACATCATGCAACACCTGAAGATTCAACTGAACCTGAAGCTGAAATACCCAAATCTCCTAAGGTTCCGGAAACCGCAGAAGAAAGGGCAGCTCGTCTGGCATCATGGTGGCCTCATGATAGAGAGAAAATTGTGCCTGTTACCTGTAAATCATACAGGGTTGGGGGAGATTATACTAGATTGATCAAGAGCTGGAAAGCATATAAAGCTAAATTTATGATCAAGAGGACAGATGGGGTTCAATATTTCAAGCGTTCGTTCAACAAACTGAGTACGTTGCCTAAATGTGAAATTAATAGGCTTGCTCAGTTACAACTGATAAATCCGTTTCAAGATTATAATGCAGATTACATTCAAAGAACTTTGCGCAAGGAAGTACAGACAAAAAGATACAGTTTTATTAAACCAACACTGGGAAAAAGATACAAGTTCAAGAAGAAGTTGGATCCAGTAACCAAACAGCCAATCTACAAAGTATATTATCCTCCAGCTGATTGCTTGAAGAAGATTCCTCTGGAAATTGTTCCTCTGGATTTTCTAAAAAGATTTCACTACTGGGAGTTTGACAGTCAGACTGGAGAAGCTGTGTTAGTATTTGTGCCTGGGCATGTAGAACTTAAGAAGACTTCTCTTTATGGGTTGAAAAAAGCACAGTATAAGATATTTGATCCTATGAGTTTGATCAATCTATCAAAGGAAGATATGAGGAAATTGTTTGATAATCGTATAAGATATTATAGGGGAAATCCGATAAATGAAAAGCTTGCTCAACAATTTCAAAGAATTGTGGATATTTGTGTAACCCATGGAATCCATGCGGGTGGTAAGTTTCCTGCTGGATGGGTTTAATCGACGATTTGACTGAAGATTATTTTTGAAGACCAAGCTGAAGACACGGGGGAGTTTGTTGGTACATTAGTGTGTCTGTCACTTGGTCTAAGTTTTGAGTTGTAATTACTTAGTCTATTTCTGATGTAACTAGCGACATTGGCAATATCGCTATTGCGATATTGGCAATATCGCATAGACGATATCATCAATATCGCATAGACGATATCATCAATATCGCCTATCTGATTAGGTAATAGTATAAATACCTAATTAGTGTTTGTGTTACGTGATGGTTTTTCTTGATTTTTGCCAATCCGAATTCCAGAGAACTTTTGAGTGTGTTTCTCCTATTGTGGTCAGTATTGTATTCAAATCTTTGATTATTATTCATAATACAATATTGCTTGTGTTTGTGATTAAACGTACTTGTGTTTAGCTTTTGATTTCCGCTCACTAGCTATTGAATATTGATTTGCTTAAGATCTGTCACTTAGCGGTCCTAAATACCTTTTACTAGCTTCCACCACAATGGAATAACGACATCCACATCCGTATCATCCGAAACGGTGATTAAGGGCCTGAAATTCACCTTTAGAGCATATTATAAAGGATCTTTAGTACCATCCGAAACGGTGATTCATGTCACCAACATTTCTGATGCCATAGTTAGGTACATTAGACCCATTGTGACAACCCTTGAGAACCGGTATTTTTCTGTACACAATTAACATGCATTCTTACGCTAATTCCCTCGTAATTGAAATCTATCTGATTTAAACTGAGATAAGTCTAGCACACGCCCACGTTGCACATTTTGGTGCACTTTACTTTAATGAATGATGCGTTACATTTACGTAATTATTGAGAATTTCGCGATTTAGTCGGATGATTTCCGAAAAACACGAACGTTGGTGATAAAATTTCATAAGTAACGTAAAACTATTTGATAATTAAATAGTAGTTACTTACTACGTTATTATGCTAGGTTAAGGGCATAACAAGTTCGGGAAATTAAATAAACGAATACACAGTTCAATTTGAACACAACGATTGCTACGAATACGCAAGTCGCAGTCGCGACAACATTGTCAATGGTAGCGGAACCACGGAAAATATTGTTCGAAGGAACCGAACCATCGAAAGGACCAACACAACAGGTGAACCTGAGAATACTCAACGAGGGTGTTCATACAAATCGTTTTTGGCTTTTAAGCCAACAAACTTTCATGGTAACGAGGGCGTTATTTCGTTCATTGGATCGAGAAGATAAAATCTATTCTCGACATTAGCAACTGTTCACCAGACTGTATGGTGAAATATATTCTACCTGTGAAATATATTCTACCACAAGGCATTAACATGGTGGAAAGCCCAAGTTCAAACACTCGGAAGAGAAACCGCCAACTCTCTCACTTGGGAGGATCTGAAGACAATGATTTTGGAAGAATTCTGTCCCCGCAGTGAACTCCAGATGATTGAGACTAATTATGGGAGATAAAGATGATTGGTTCTGACATCGCCGCCTACACCACAAAGTTTCAAGAGTTGGCCCGTCTGGTGTCACACATGGTCACTCCTGAACACAAACGCATCGAAAGATACATATGGGGATTGGTGCCCCAGATCAGGAGTTTGGTGACATCATCCCAACCCTCAACATTTAAGAGCGCAGTAAGTTTGGCGCAGAGTTTGACTGACGAAGCAGTGAGGCTGGGATTACTGGTGAACAAGACTGGTTTAAGTACGGGTGGACCAAGCAGGGTGGAAAGGAAGTGGAACGGCAGTGGAAATGACCGACAGGGTCAACAGTTTGTTAGGCGTCAAGGAAACCAGAGAGTATTCGCGACAACTACCTCGACCGCAAGTGGGTATCAGGGAAACAAGCCAAAGTGTTGCAGGTGTGAGAAACACCATGAGGGTAGGTGTACTTTTTGTGGGAACTGGAAACAGTGGGGTCATCCGACCCAATCATGCAAAATAAACCCTACCAACCGAGCCAACAATGATCGTCGAAACACAGCATATCGAATGTGGAGACCCAACCCACTACCGAACAAATATCCCAAACTCAACAACCACAACAATAACAACAACAACAATAACAACCGAACCAACAACAACGCCCAACCTGCACGTTGATGAGCATTCGTCATTGGGGCACTGATGCGCCCCGAACGGTCGGTGTCGTTTGGCAACCAAGCGGCGTGCACGAGTGGGGTGTGTTTTAATATTTATAAAAGCTGGGGACCTAAGTATACTACAACTAAAGGGATTATAGTAGTAGGTATGACCTAGGGTCGTTCTTGAGATCAACCGAATTGAAACAGAGAGGTCGTGGACGATCGATTCGATTTAGCAAAGGGGGTTTTAAAATGATTTGGATTTGGTTGGGGTTTTTAATTAAACTAAGTAAAACAGTAAATAAATTAAGATAAGGGATAGTTCGGGTAGATAATAGTCAGGATATTAGGGGGTGTTTGTTGTGATTTCATTCGCCTAGTGTTGGGATGATGTTTAAATATAAAAACGTCTTTTTCTAAAGATTTGTATTTTATTTATCTTAGATCCTTGTGGTGTAAACACTAGTTCTCTACTGTTCGATTACTCGAAAAGTACGTCACACGAGAACTAGGCTATGGTGATTCTAATCGGAGGAGACTGTTCAACTCTCAACACTGTCCAGTTACGAAAACAGTGACCCGTCTTGGAATCTTTTACGATCCTGGGTGCATGAATAGAGTAACAGGCCCACTAACGGTCCGATCGTTTTTAACACCACATTAAGCTAAGATCTAATTTAAAAAAAAACATTTAAGTTTAAGACTTGATTGGTGTCTGATCACTTTTCATTTAAGGATTAGTAGAATCTAAGGATGTCAATATTATTAATCCACAAAATAATATACCAACGGCTTTTTCCGGGCTTCCACAATTGTACTACACCTAGTGGTGTTTCCATTGCTATACCAGGGACTCAGCCGATTTACGGTAATCACGTTACCCATAATAATTCCTTAGATTCATAAACTAAGTTTGTATTAAGATCAAAGGTTCCCCACTATGTCATTAACCAACCCGTTCACTTGAAAGTGACCAATAGATCCCTAGCTAATTCACATTGTACTTTATGATTTTGAGATAGTATTTTCATAGCTTTAATTCACTATGTATTCTACGATCTAAAATAATATTTCCAATGATTCAAAACCAGACCATGTTTATAAAATACACTATGGTTATAAACAAGGAGAACAACTATTAGTTAGTTGTTTCGTTGTTCAAGTACGTCGCAATGTTGTTCATAGTATTTTCCATAATATTTCCTATGTACTTCACCTTATAGTGTTTCCAAAGTAATTTACGATGTACTGTACTACGATTGCATGACGTTGTAATCAAACCATAGTTTAACATAGATAATTAATTACCATTTGAATAAGGTTCATGACATCTTATCAAAAAGGTTTTAACCACGTCGATTGGTGGAAAAGCGATTAATTAGGTTTAGATCATAGTTGAAAAGTGAATCAAGACACCATTAATAAATATTAACATCCCAACACATTATAGCTAACTACATCACAACAAACACGCAGGGTAACTACTCACTAAACATTGCAATTAAGATAGAGAGAGAAAGGATAGAACCGTAAATAGCGCGTAGCTTGCAATAACCGTGAAAGAATACAAAGGCGGAACTCCGAGTATCTTCCAAAATATTACAATAATGCCCCTCTAATATTCTAGTTAAGTATTAGTTAAATACTTAACTAGAAACTAACTAGAACTAACTAAACTAACCTAGAGTGAGAAAGTAGAGAGAGAGAGAGAGGTGTGTGTTGGTGAAGGTGTATGGAGTGTGTGAGGTGTGTTGAAATGAGGAGGTTGAGGGTGGTATTTATAGGCCAAGGGAGACCCAAAATACACCCAATTTCCATTTCAATCGTATTTAGGTGTAGTATAAAAATCCAATCTTTGCACTAAAATTCGACACCCACATTGATACCCTTTGGAGCTTGGGTGTATTCACAAGACCAAATCAGGAACAAAAATCACCCTCAGGGGGTGAATACACCCATGTGGGAGGGTGTAATACGCCCTAATAGGTGGTATACGCCCTCCAAGGACGTATACGCCCTCAGGTGTGGTGGTGTGCGGCATCGTGCGATCTTGAATCTTCGTTTTGTCGTATCTTCTTCGTTACACGTCCGTTTTGCACGATTCTTTCGCCCACGTTATCGTAATTACCTAAGGAACATTATGAGATTAATTAAGAGTAATTTCTCATTTTATAGAAAAAGGGTAATTTTGAGGGTGGTGAACCGAGCGTCGAGAATTTTGCCTTCTTTTGCCTGTTATTTAGTCGTTTTCATTGATTTTTAACGCATCGACATTATTTCAACCCTTTTTATGAATGTAAGTAATTAATGGTTTAAATCAAGTGTTTTCATAGAGATTAGGGTTGAAATCGGTGGAATAATGTACGTAAAAACATGACTTTTTACGTTACATCAGGCACAGGAAGCGCGCCAGGACCCCAACACTGTCACCGGTACGTTTCTTGTAAACCAACAATATGCTTTTGTATTATTTGATTCGGGTGCCGATTTAAGTTTTATGTCTGTTGAATTTAAACCATTACTGAGAATAGAATCCCGTAAGTTAGACACTAAATACACAATAGAACTAGCTAACGGTAAACTAATAGAAACCAAAGAAATTGTACCGGGATGTACCCTATCTCTTGAGGGTCATACATTCGAAATAGATTTGTTGCCGGTAGAACTAGGAAGTTTTGATATCGTAATCGGAATGGATTGGCTATCCAATAATCGCGCTGAAATTCTTTGCTTTGAGAAAAGAGTACGAATTCCTTTGTCGTCTGGCGAGACCCTAATGATCCAAGGAGAAAAGAAAAGGAGTGCCCTGAAGATGGTCAATTGCATAAAAACTCGCAAGTATATATGAAAGGGATATCAAGCTTTCCTGGCTCACGTCCTGGAGAAGAAACCTGAAGAGCGGCGCCTAAAGGACATACCGATTGTACGTGATCACCCCGGAGTTGTTTATGAGGATTTGCCAGGATTACCGCCCCGAGGCAAGTCGAATTCCGGATCGACCTAGTACCCGGAGCCGCACCGATTGCACGCTCACCCTACCGTCTCACTCCATCTGAAATGCAGGAGTTGTCCACGCAGTTTCAAGAACTCTTAGACTTAGGGTTCATCCGATCGAGCTTTTCACCTTGGGAGCTCCGATCTTATTCGTGAAGAAGAAGGATGGATCCATGCGTATGTGTATCGACTACCGAGAACTGAACAAAGTAATGATCAAAAACCGATACCCTTTACCACACATCGACGATTTATTCGATCAACTTCAAGGTTCCAGTTTCTATTCAAAAATCGACTTACGTTTTGGATACCACCAACTGAAAGTTCAAGCAGAAGATGTACCCAAAACCGCATTTAGGACTAGCTATGGTCATTACGAGTTCCTAGTCATGTCTTTCGGGCTGACAAACGCGCCAGCCGTGTTCATGGATCTTATGAACAGAGTCTGCAAACCCTACCTCGATAAATTCGTCATCGTATTCATCGATGACATCCTTATATACTCACAAACGAAGGAGGAGCATAAAATACACCAGAAAGTAATCCTCGAACTATTGGAGAAAGAGAAGTTATACGCGAAGTTCTCTAAGTGTGAGTTTTGATTCGAGAAGTCCACTTCCTCGGTCATGTAATAAACGTGAAAGGAATTCATGTGGACCCATCCAAATTTAAGGCAATCAAAAACTTGGAAGCGCCGAAAACCCCAACTGAAGTACGTCAATTTCTTGGTCTGGCCGGCTATTACCGCCGATTTATCGAGAAATTTTCTAAAATAGCCCAGTCCCTTACGTCACTAACTCAAAAGGACAAGAAATTCGATTGGGGTGAGAAACAAGAAGCCACTTTCTAACTCTTGAAACAGAAACTGTGCACTGCGCCTATCCTGTCATTACCCGAAGGGATCGACAATTTTGTTATCTACTGCGATGCTTCGCATCAGGGTTTAGGCTGTGTACTAATGCAACGCGACAAGGTCATTGCCTATGCTTCTCGTCAACTGAAGATTCACGAGAAAATTTACACTACTCATGACTTGGAATTGGGAGCAATCGTGTTTGCACTAAAGATTTGGAGACATTACCTCTACGGTACCAAGTGCACTATCTTTACCGACCACAAAAGCCTCCAACATATCTTTGATCAGAAAGAACTCAATATGAGGCAACGTCGCTGGGTTGAATTGCTAAACGACTACGACTATGAAATCAAGTATCACCCGGGCAAACCTAATGTAGTAGCTGACTCCCTGAGTCGTAAAGAAGGAGTCAAAATTTGTAGAGTTCATGCATTGGAAATGACCATCCACACGAATTTCACTACACAAATTCGCGACGCACATCGAGTGGCTTTAACGGCTGAACGCCTGAAAGGAGAATCCCTAAGGGGAATGGAAAAGCAAGTCGAATATAAGGAAGATGAAGCGTTATACTTCATGAACCGAATTTGGGTACCATGCGTTGACGAACTACACAAACTGATACTTGACGAAGCTCATAAGTCCAACTACTCGATACACCCAGGTGCTGATAAGATGTATCACGACCTGAAAGGATTCTACTGGTGGCCAAATATGAAAAACGATATTGCAACCTACGTTAGCAAATGTATGACATGCTCGAATGTCAAAGCCGAACACCAAAAGCCATCAGGACTTTTGCAACAACTAGAAATGCCACAGTGGAAATGGGAGCAGATAACAATGGATTTCATTACTAAGCTACCCAAGACGTCAGCAGGAGCTGATACGATATGGGTGATTGTAGACCATTTGACGAAATCAGCCCACTTTCTAGCCATCAAGGAAACCGATAAGATGGAGAATCTGACAAGGATCTATCTGAAGGAGATTGTTTCTCGGCACGGTGTGCCACTATCCATTATCTCTGATAGAGATAGTCGATTCACATCTCGCTTCTGGCAATCACTACAAAAGGCACTAGGTACTCGCCTCGATATGAGTACTGCCTACCATCCTCAAATCGACTGCCATAGCGAACGAACGATACAAACGCTCGAAGACTTATTACGAGCATGTGTGATGGACTTTGGAGGAAATTGGGATGCCCATTTACTCCTCACATAATTCTCCTACAACAACAGTTATCACACCTGCATCCAGATGGCACCGTTTGAAGCGTTGTATGGAAGCTAGTGTCGGTCACCACTCTGTTGGGCAGAGATTGGTGACAAACAACTTTCCGACTCTGAGATTGTCCAAGAAACAACGGACAAGATATCTCAAGTTCTTAATCGACTAAAAGTGGCTCGAGATCGATAGAAGAGTTACGCTGATAACCGCCGAAAACGCCTCAAATTTCAAGTAGGTGACAAAGTCCTATTCAAAGTATCGCCCTGGAAGGAGATAGCTCGATTCGGAAAACGAGGCAAACTGAACCCACGATACATAGGACCTTTTGAGATCCTTGCGAGGATTGGTCATGTTTCGTACAAACTAAAATTGCCTCAACAATTGAGAAGCATTCATGACACTTTCCACGTGTGCCATTTGAAGAAGTGTCTTTCTGACGAAACTCTAATCATACCTCCCGACGAAGTCTGTGTTGATAAATGACTCAATTTTGTGGAGCAACCAGTTGAAGTGTCTGACTGGAAGGTCTAGAAGCTTCGACGAAGTTGGATTAAGATTGTCAAAGTTCGATAATACTCGAAATGCAACCCAGAGTGTCACACCCCGCTAAAGCGGAAACACGAGATGTAACAGTACAATGATTTCATAATCGAAATATTGAACTCCGTCAAACCTTTTGATAGCAAAAAGTTTTAGCTCAGAGTCATAGTACCATCCGATGATTCCCTTTCTTGGTACTTTCTTTTTAGTGATATCTACCTCAGACATTCCAATCTTCTTCTTTCTCCTTTTCAGGGGTCTGAACATAGGATTGTTTCTGAGTTTTTTAGGAAGCTCATCTTCTGATTCAGAACTCGTTGATTCATCTAGGTTTTCATCTAAATCAACAACCCTTTCTCCATCTTCTTCCTGGATGACCACTTTAGTTGTAGATGGGCTTACGATGTGTTCATCAATATCACCATCGAGATCTACACACTCGTCTGCCCCAATTTCAAAACTGGAAGTCCAATCCTCAGGAGGAACAAACTCTCCTTCTTCAAGGTCAAAGTCAATGTCCTCATCTAATTCATCTGGCATGTCACCTTCAGAATCTGATAAGTTCAACATTTCAAGACCTATAGAAATACGTACACAAATATATTAATATCATAAGTTCTTTCATTAATTTCCCTGAATCAATCTAAGATTTTTCTTATTAATCCCTTTGTGTATTTAAAATATATTATATATACACTTATTCAAATCTTTCATCGATTATCATAATCAATCTAAAATTTGAATAAGTCTTATAATATACGAACATCATACATTATATGATATCATAACTCTTTTATCGATCATAGTCAATCTAGAATTACAAAAGGCTTATAATATACACACATTCATAATTATAACATTTAAACATTAATGTTTTACACATTCAAGTTCAAACATCTTAATTACAGAATTATATTACAAGTACAAAATTACAATGTATTAATAATTACAATCAGTTTATATTAATACAAAGCTTCACCTTCATCAGCTTTACCCTTATCAGCACCAGCACCAGCTCCACTACCACTTGCTTCAGCAGACTCCCCCTGAATTGTAGTCTGTTGACTAGTCGTTGAAGGACCAGCCAGCTCACTTTCTTTTCCAGTTGCGGGATCATCGTCTTTATCATCTCGGCTCTTCTTAGCCAACTCATCGTCTTTACAAACTTCTTCAAATGCAGCCTTCTCAATTGCAGCTTTCTCCCCTTGAGATGGCTGGTTCTGTTCTAAGTAGGTAATACGACGAGAGAGACGGTCAAGTTGTCGTTGCTTCTAAGCCACGTCATCTACCAGAGTGTTGTTGGTCTTGAGCAGCAGTTAGTAAGCATTGTTCTGTGTAGTGACATTGTCTGACAATTGTAGAAGCTGTGTGGCAAAAGTGTTAGCAACTATCTGCAACTCTCGAACCCTAGACTCCAAGTGTGTAATGCGTTCAGCATCAGTCTTTGGTGAGGTTGAAGGAGCAGCATCAGTGGTGGTTGGCGGTGTGGGAGTAGACGGTTGCATTTTCTTTGCTATCTCTGTAGCAACATCGGTCAAAAGACGCGCCGCAACCCTGCTGGATTTGGTGGTTGGGTGTGAAGAAGGTCGAACCAAAGCATATCAGCCTCAGAGGGCATATAATGTGATTGTGTAGGAGCTGCAGAGGTTGAAGCTGTTTGCCTGTACAGCTTGCAAGGTCGAGAGACAAGCCTCTCCTCCTCTTCTTCTTTATCTTCGTCCTCATCCACAAGAATGAAATCGGGATCTTGTTCCACGGCTTTTCGTTTCAGTTTAAGTGCCGGGTTCATAATCAGCTTTGATCCTTGACGAATCATCCCACCAGGGATCCCAGATACAGACGCAGATGGTATAAGCTCATCATCGGAATCAGACTCAGAAGCAGAGGCAGCTTCTCCGTCTCGTCCCGATGGTCCAGCAGCATCAGGTGCCTCAGTAGGTGGAGGTGGTCCAGAAGTACTTGGACCTTCAGCCGAAAACTGATCTATCTCTCTAAAGTCCAGATCAGTGGCGTCATCATGTTGGACCAAAAACTCTTGCACCAGCTGTGCAGCAACCTCAGTATCCACCTGTTGACCAGGCTGGTTTAGCTGATCCAGAACCTCCTCAATTAGCTCTTGCGGCTCTGGTGCACGTTTAGCCACATCAACATCAATCCAACCGTGATTCGGTGGAGCTTGATAATTAGGATCGATCAGTGAGCCAAATAGCTCAGTCAGCTAGGGCTGCATCTCAAACCTTTGTGAGGTTTGCATGAACATGGCATTATAAGCTCTTAGCCCAATGGTATCCACTCTAATATCTGGTTGAACAACCTGCAGATCAGGGATATTGGCATGAATGATCAACATGCAGAATCTTGGATAGATCATAAACTGGGATCTAACTTCCCCCAAGATTTGGCGAACGATTTCCCCAAAGATGTAATCCGAAAAGCTGTATGGTTTATTATAAACCAGTGACAGTAAAGCAGATAGGAGAGAAGAGCTCAGCTCGTCATATCCTCCCTTCTTCGGTCCAAAAATAGTTACCAGAACATGCCATAAGAACCTCCATTCCCCGTATACTAGAGCCTTGAGGAACTGACGTCCTCTTTTTGGTCCTACATATCCCATACGAGTCAGTGCACCCTCGATAAAATCCGAAGAGAACTCAGTGGGTCCATCTTCCTGCTCGACAGTGCCCAACTTTAGTATGTTTCGAAGATCGGAGGCAGAGAAGATAACTGGACGATCATTAATCCTCGTTCGAATGACCGGAGGATTTATAGCAGTATCATACTCAATATTAGCCCAGAATTGGGTTAAAAGATCTCGAGACAACGCGGGGGACGCCGTGATAGCATATTGGATCCTTGATCGGCCCAGAAACGTAAGAATCCGAGCAACCCTAGATGCACCACGTGCATTGACGTCCAAATCAACCAGAACATTATGATGTCCAGCGAATTGTCGAGCCATTTCTGTAATATCAAAAATCACACAAATGTTAGACAATAAGTTTAACATATATTGATAACCTTATATAATCTACGACCCATAATTGAACTATTAAGTTATGAAACTTAATTAACAATTATAGTCGTTAATTATATATAAAATCAATAAGTCTAACTCTCTATTTAAACTGCTACACGAATATATGACTTATTACAGAAAGTCATAAGTCTTATATAATAAGTATACGATTTTACGTGTTCACATTTAAGTCGACACGACAATCGTACAACATTTTAAATAATAAACGCTTAATTAGTTAAACTAATCTAGAGATCGTAAATGAAAATTAAGACAAACAAACATTTCAACTCGCAGAACAAGTCAAAACAAGTCAACTCGCAAGTTCAACTCGCAGGTCAACAAGTCAACTCGCCAGTTCAACTCGCAGGTCAACAAGTCAACTCGCAAGTTCAACTCTCAGGTCAACAAGTCAACTCGCAAGTCAACAAGTCAACTCGCCAGTTCAACTCGCAGGTCAACAAGTCAACTCGCCATTTCAACTCGCTGGTCAACAAGTCAACTCGCCAGTTCAACTCGCACGTCAACAAGTCAACTCGCAAATTCAACTCTCAAGTCAACAAGTCAACTCGCAAGTTCAACTCGCAAGTCAACAAGTCAACTCGCAAGTTCAACTTGTAAAGTGGACTCGCACGTTCAACTTGCAAAGTGGACTCGCAAGTCAACTAGCAGGTTGGACTCGCAGGAGTGGGCTGCGAGTTGAGTCTGGATCTCAACTCGCAGCATGAACTGTTAAAGTGACATCATCTTTTAATCTCAGATCAAGCGAGTTTTAATGCAATTAAAGTATGCCATTGTGTTCAATATACTCCAATGATCATAAACCCTAAGGTTTCTTGTCCATTTGAGCAATATTTTAATGATTTATGTAATTTTAAAAACCAAAACCCTCATTTTAACAAAATGTCGATTTTTGAGTTAATTACGCGGTTAAATCACTTGAATTTTACCTTAATATGTTCACAAATCATATATGTAAAATATCTATGAAGTCAAAGGTCCAATCCTCGAACAAAAATTTCAAAAATAAAAGAGAAGAGGTCTCGGTTCGCAAGGGGATTTGGGTTCGCAAAGAAATGTGAGTTCGCAGGACTATTGTCTTGTGAACTTGCAGCCCTTATATACCCCGTGGACTCGGCTCGCAAGTTCTGCTCAACTCGCAGCCCAGGTTAACTCGCAGAGTTGACCAAAATTTTATAAAATTTTATTTTTATTATTATATTATTAAACTAATAAACTAATAAATAAATGTATAATATTAAGTAAACAAGTCTAAAATAATTAATATTTTTCACTTGTTTTGTAATACATTAAATCAGCAAAACCGAATAAATGCTTAAAATAAAATAGGATAAAATAAATAAAACGACAACGATTCATAATAAACATTGGTATCAAGTACCCTTGTATTTAATGAAACAAATAGACGAAAAGTGAAATACAATAAAATAAAATACATCCTAATCGAGGGCGTTAAGAAATTATCGACAGCGGGATCATATTAGAAGGTAACAGCTGAACCAATTGATAAGGAAAAATTATGAGAAGATTGTTAGTATTCATACCTCATGAAATTCACAATAAGTTACACAAAATCTCACAACTTAACCATTTATCAACTTATTATTTATAAAAGTATAACTTGGTTACCTATCTCCACAGAATATATTATTCACATCAAAATGAAGTGATTAATCATCACAGACAGTTCAAGACGATTACCGGTATTATAATCCATATAAACAAAATCTACATTGATTTCCAAGCGAACTTTTATTGTTTGTATGTGTATTACCTAATGTGATCCAAAATATGACATACTGAGAGATCAAGTAGAACACATAACACTGTATCTTTCACATGCAAGATAGAGGTCACGAAATGATGTTCTTTTCGAAACATATGACATACCCTTGAGTGAATATAAAATGTGACAAACATCAAACCCGTTTTGTAAATACTAGTGGTTCTAGATCTGTACTTAGTACAACATAAGATCCCTTAGTATAGACAAAACAAGCTTGAAACCATTTGCAAAACTAAAGGAGTCAGGTCTGTACTTAGTACAATAAAGACACCAGTAGTTTCACTAACAGTCATAATTCTTATTATTTGTCTTGACATATTTTCATGGATTCTTGATAACAGTGTATGGTCAGATTATCTTTCATCAATTAAGACTTATGTCATACGTCATATAGCAAATCACACGAGATAACACACAGAAGATTTATTGCTTATTATATGCTCAGAAATCAAAGCAGAATTTGCCTACCAGTACATCATATAATGAAGCTGTCTAGATCTAAAGTTTTCAAGCAAATTATAACGTATGGACAGAGGTGTATACTAAAATAAAGATAAGTAAAGGCCTGGTTTAAGAGATGTAGAAATGATGTAACTTACTAGAATCTACTAACACGTCTAACTCAAGACTTTTGCCTGCAATTATTAAGCCGATTCCTCTAATTTACTATCATTTCCCAGTTGATAAAGACTTAACCCTTATCGGAGGCGATTCCCCTTAGATAACAAGCAAATGAATGCCATACGCCTAACCCCCTCCCCCCCCCTTTTTTTTTTTTAATAATCATAAACAACTAATAAATAAGAACAGCTAATTATTACAAAATAACTCTATGGAAGACTAATCCTCTGGATTTCTCAATCCATTTAGTTGCACCAATTTCTCGAATCGAGCTCTGTCGAACGCTTTGGTGTATAAGTTTACTAAATTCTCAGCACAGTCTCTAATAAAGTGATGTCGAATATCAATGTGCTTAGTTTTACTGTGCTTGACCGGATTATTGGTTATAGAGATCGTTGATTCATTATCAATCATCATAGGAGTATTTGTTATACTCAACCCATAATCAAGCAGATGCTGTTGTATCCACAGAACTTAAGAACAACAGCTGCCAGCTGCAACATACTCAGCTTCACATGTAGAAATGGCGACTGAGGTCTGCTTCTTGCACTGCCAAGAGACTAGTCTACCTCCTAGGAATTGACATCCACCGGTTGTAGACTTTCTATTCTGATTGCATCCTCCGTAATCAGAATCAGTATAAGCCACAAAATCTAAGTCTCCATCAGTCGGATACCAAAGTCCCAGCTTCGGCTTCCCTTTGAGGTAACGAAGAATTCGTTTTACAGTTTGCATGTGAGATTCTTTAGGAGTAGCTTGATATCTTGTGCAGACACATACTGCAAACATTATATAAGGCCTTGATGCTGTTAGATACATTAGTGATCCAATCATGGCCCTATAAAGAGTAGGATCCACGTCTCTATTACTCGATGTATCTGGACCAATACCATGAGCTTCCGGAATAGGAGTATGAAAAACTCTAGATTCTTCCATCTTAAATCGTTCTAGAAGCTCATTAGTATACTTAGTCTGATGAATGAAATATCCATCTTTCTTTTGATCGACTTGCAATCCTAGGAAAAATGTCAATTCACCCATTGTTCAAATTCACTACACATCTTTTCGTCAGATGACCCAAAGATGATATCGTCAACATATACTTGAACAAGTAGAAAGTCTCTCTTTTTCCATTTGACAAAGAGTGTACTATCTATTCTTCCTCTTGTAAAATCATTTTCAAGAAGATAAGTAGATAATGTTTCATACCACGCTCTCGGTGCTTGATGTAATCCATATAGAGCCTTATCAAGACGATATACTCTATCTGGATACTTTGGATCAGTAAATCCCGGCGGTTGAGAAACATACACCGTTTCTTTGACTTTGCCATACAAGAAGGCACTCTTAACGTCCAGCTGAAATACTTTCATTTTCTTTGAGGCTGCAAATGCTAAGAATAACCTAATTGCTTCAAGCCTAGCCACAGGTGCAAACACTTCATTGTAGTCAATCCCCTCTTGTTGATTGAAACCTTGAACAACTAGACGAGCTTTATTGCGAATCACGATTCCCCGATCGTCTTTCTTGCACTTAAATACCCATCTAGTTCCAATTGGATATTCTCCAACGGGTAAGTCAACCAACTCCCAAACTTGCAATTTTGTGAACTGAGACAGTTCTTCCTGCATTGCCTCGACCCACGAATTTTCCTTCAAAGCTATTTGAACATTCTTAGGTTCAATTTGTGAGATAAAGCATGAATATAGACATAGATTTGAAATCCCTAGCTCGTTCATTTCAGCATACAAGCTTGAGTGAGTGGATGTACTAGCTTTAGTTTGATTCCGAGTCAGAACAGGAGAATTTGGATCACCGATGATATTATCAATCGGATGATTCTTGTTCAATCTTGTTGAAGTAACAGGTTCGACTGGAATATCATCCTGTAAGTTAGCACCAATTTCCTCCAAAGATGGTATACCATCATTAGTAGTTGATGTCCTTAATTGTCTCAGAGGAGTGAGAATATCATCCACAATCCTTTGAGAAGCAATTTCAGGATCTTCACACTCTTGAGGTATATCATCTTGAGGTTGTTGTAACTCAATAAGAGAGACCACATCAGTATCGACAATAGTCCTAACATCAGATGTTTGAGCGTTCGATGTTGGAGAAGGAGTAGGATCCTCATCTCCTGACAATAAATGCTCAGGAATATCTGAATTACTGACATAGTCACTGAGAGGGACTTTGAATGACTTGAAGAGATCTGAGTAGTCAAATTGCCAATCCAATCCCTTATGCGAGTCATATGTATAGCTCGGAACTTCAATGTTATAAACTATTTCAACACGTCCCGAAGTTTTGTTGAAGACCCGTTTGTTTGGTGAGTTAGGCACATAACCTAGGAAATATCCTTCGTCAGCCTTCTCCCCAAATTTAGGTTGATGACTTGTCTTCAACAACGTACATGAAACTCCAAAGGGTTCAAACCCTTTTAAGTTCGGTTTCTTATTGTTCAAAAGCTCATAACATGTCTTGTTCTGCTTTTTAACCGTAAGAACCCGATTGAGAACATGACATGCTGTATTCACTGCTTCTGCCCAAAATATGATCGGAAGCCTTGAATCTGCAAGCATTGTTCTTGCTGCTTCAATTAGAGTTCTATTCTTCCTTTCAGCAACACCATTTTGTTGAGGTTCATATGGTGCACTGAATTGATGTTGTATGCCTTTGCTTAAGCAATATACATTCAACGTAGAATTCTTGAACTCAGTCCCATTGTCACTACGAATTCTCTTATCTCTTATTCTATAGATATTCTCTATTAGATCTAGAAACTCCATAAGAATGCCCGGAGTTTCATCCTTAGATCCCAAAAAGAATACCCAAGAGAATCTAGAGAAATCGTCTGTGACAACCAGACTGTACCATTTGCCGCCTATGCTTCTCTTGCTTATGGGGCCAAAGAGATCCATATGTAGCAACTCAAAAGGCGAGGAAATAGAGTTTACAGTTTTAGACTTGTGTGGTTTCTTATGCTGTTTTCCTTTCAAGCAAGATATACACTTGTCTTCAAATGCAAAGCTCTTCGGTGGTACACCCAGAACTAACTCATGTTTTGTTATGTAGTTCATTTTACGAAAATTCAGGTGTGCCATTTTCCTATGCCATAGGAGTGAGTCTGATTCTGAAGCCTTGGATAACAGACAAGTAGACACCATTGAAGTAATAGGAGCATTCATGTTGGCGCCAGTATCAACCTTCGGTCGTTGACATTCCCTGGCAAAGTGTCCGTAACCTTGACAGTTATAACACTTAACCTTGGATTTGTCGAATCTAGGTCGGTTTCCAACAACTCTTCTACCAGTTCGATTCAGGAAATTCTTAACCCTCCTTGACACCATTGCAAGCTGCCACTGAAGGTCCATCTCCTCTAAGTCATCGGGATCTACTTGATCGTAGTCCTCATCAAATTGTGCAGGATCGTTGATCTTCCCTTGAATGTAGTTTTCATAGGAAGCAACGAACGATGCCAGCACTAGAAGTTGCTGTTCAGCTGACTTCACACTCATCGGCATCTTATGATGCCCTTGAGTGGACTTATCAGAGGTAGTGTTCCTGCTTCGTTTTTCACCGCCATCCGAAGCTATGAAGCACAGATCCTCGGTCAACATTTCTCCGAGTTCATCAATTTCACCAGCAAACAATGCAGTGGTCGAATTGGATGAAGCATTAGTGATACTGGTCTTTCCATGATATAGACCAGGATTCTGTAGATGATCAGAATCTGTATCTCTCGTTTTTTTAGAGAAATCATAACCCCTTAGCTTGTCAATTGCCTGCTCTAGGGTCATGGTGGCGTATCTCTCATCATTATCCTTAAGCATGATACCATACATTTCCCACCTACAAGGCAAACCCTCAATGAATTTGTCGGTTTTCTCATTGTCATTGTAGAAAATTTCGTGGTCGTCAAGGTCACTCAATAAATGATAAAATCGGGTAGTGTAGGCTTCAAGGTCCTCTTCTCTAAAAGCTTTAAATACCATAAACTGCTTTTTCAGAAGATTACACTTGCCTGCCTTCACCTGAGGGCTTCCCTCACACCTTTTCTCTAGAGCATTCCAGAGCTCTTTAGCTGTGTGAAAGGACTTTAATTGGTGATTGATCTCCTTGGGAAGGCTCATATTTATCGATGAATGTGCCTTATTATCAATAGTGAATTCTTTCTTTTTGTAAGTCCGTGCTTATTCGGATCGATAACGAGGTTATCTAACGTATTAAGGTGCGGAATCCCTCAATACTTAGTTATAGGATCTATAACGATTTGTTTCACAAATGTAGTGAATCGGGTATCTAATTGCTTTGTATTGATTAATAACAAATGTTAAACGATCAATACCTAGCCTTTAGAAGGTTTAATTGCTCTGGAAAACTCAGATGATTCGTATTAGGTAAATGGCAAAAGTTAATTAGGTTTAAAACCTAATTTGTATTTATAACCGTCTCAGTTCGCGGGTCATGGGCCTCTGCGAACTGAGTCGGTTCGCAGCCCATTTAGGCCCAGCGAACTGACTCGGTTCGCAGTCCAAATTTGTCCTGTGAACTGACTCGGTTCGCGGTCAAACTTGGTCAACATTTTTCAGCTTTTTGATTTTTCACTCTAAAATGTTTTCCAACCACAGTTTTTCATTTACAATTCAAAACCAATGTACAAACTCGATTACAATTAATACAAGACCTATTACAAACTAGAAAGACTAATTTCAAGCTAGATCTGTTGTCACAAAACATGTCTCAACAGACTCCCCCTTGACAATAGCTCTAGCTGTCTTAGTGTCTTGGTCTTCAAGTTTGTCTGTGGTAATCACTTGTAAATTTTACTTCCAGTATATATCTTCAGCTTGATGCATGTCTTAATCATTGACTGATAGTCTCGAGCAACATCTTCCCAACCTTCAATTGCAGTGATCCTATTCTTGTGTAACATTAATAGGTCAGCCTTTGATAGGTTCATTAGATGTCGTCGATCATAAACCTTTAAGATCTTTCTCTCTTCATATTCAACTTCATCATCATGTTCAAACATGAGAGCTTCACCAGTCACAGAATCTACAGACCATCTCTTCAATTTGCCTAAAATATCTTGAGGCATAGTCTTTAATGGATTCTGTTGCATGCACTTAACAGCTGGATATACTTTCATCCTTCGACGCCTTCCGGTTCTTTCGCTTCTTTCATTAAGCTTTATCGTTTTTCCAACCCTTGGCTTAATTCTTTGAAACTTCATAGATCTACCCTCAGTCTTGATAATCTTTTCTACATATCGTCCAAAAGGATCATTACTGGGGTTAATCATTTCTAATCTAGCCAAGTCTCGGATTTCAAAATGTGGCAATGAACTGAAGACTGCTAGCTTTTTCTCAAAATATTGAACTCCGTCAAATCTTTTAATTGCAAAAAACTTTAAGTCAGCGTCGTAATACCATCCTATTATACCTCTTTTAGGTATACGTTTTCCAGTGATATCTACTTCTTTAATCCATGTCTTTTCCCTTTTTCTTTTCAAAGGTCTAAACATTGGATTATTCTTCAATTTTTCAGGAAGATCATCATCGGATTCAGAATCAGTTGATTCACTTAGATTTTCATCTAAGTCTAAAACTCTTTCTCCATCCTCATCCTGAAAGATAACTTTTGTCTTTGAGGGGCTCACTATGTGTTCATCGATATCAGCATCAAGATCTACACCCTCGTCTAGCCCAGACTCCGAGACAGAAGACCAATCTTCAGGAGGTACAAACTCTCCCTCCTCTAAATCATAATCAATGTCTTCGTCTATCTCATCAAGTATATCATTTTCAGAATAGGATAGATTGAGTACTTCCAAACCTATATTAGATCATACACAAATAATCATTAATATCGTAAATCCTTTCATCGATTTCCCTGAATCAATCTAGGATTTCCATATTAATCAATAACAATTAATATCATAAATTCTTTTATTGATTTCCCTGAATCAATCTAAGAATTTTCTTATTAATTTCTTTGTGTATTTCAAATACATTATATGAACTTATAAATCTTTTATTGATCTTAATATTAAATTATAATCAATCTAAGATTCCAAAAGTCTTATAATATCAGAACATTAATTAAATTTAAACATTAATGTATTGTGAACAATAATGATCACCAAACATTCAAGCTTACCATTAATTAATTCTTTTGCATAATTAACTTGTCAACCTGACGATTCTCAAGTCTTAAAATGCAAAAATTATAGTAAAAGTTTGACCGCCGAAATCAACTCGGGACACGCCACACGACTATTGTAAGCCGGTAGACTTTCGATCAAAACTTTTCATAATCTTGAGTATCGAATATTACTTAAAACATATTTAACTTGTAAACATAAATCGCAAGTCTAATATATTACAAAATATTCTTAAGTTATGAGGTACAAAGTTTTAAATAAAACTACAACTCAGTCTAAGTTAATATAAACTTCACCTTCAGTTGCACTACCATCCTTTTTACTTGTACCAGCACCACTTCCACTCGCCTTAGCAGGCTCCCCCTGAATTATAGGAAGCTCACCAGTCGTTGACGGACCAGTCGGCTCTCTATCTTTCTGTGCATCGGGATCTTTATCTGCATCATCATGCCTCTTCTTTAATACCTCATCATCCTTGCATTGCTCATGTCGCCTCTTCTTTAACTCTTCATCTTCTTGGCGAGCCAATTGATATGCCATAATCTCCCCCTGAGACGGCAGGCCCGTCAACATACTGGCAACAAGACGTTCTAACCTGTCAATCTGACGTTGCTGATCAAAAGACTCGTTGTGCAGAAGTACGTGAGAACGCAACAGATGGGTGTTGGCGGCCGTGTGAGTGGCTACCTGAGAAGCAAGCATACTGTTTTGATGTTCTAAGGTCTGAACCCGAAGCTCCAGATTAGAAAGCCTCTCAGAAGCCCTTACAGGAACAGTAGGCGGTGGACTAGGGGCACGGTCTGATCGAGGAGTATTCTGTTCAATCTGAGCAGCTACATCTACCAAAAGTAAGCGAGCTGCAATGCGACTAGCTTTAGTAGTCGGAAGAGTAACAGGAACATTAGCAGCAAGCTCTGAGATAGGTGAAGGTTGCAGAGTAGGCTTCGCCGTCGGTGGTGGTGAGGGTCGAATAACTGGACTAGGCAGATCGCCAATAGTCAGTTGAGCTGTAGAAAAACGGATTCTTTTGCGTCATTGAGTCTGAAGTGGTTGAACATCTTCATCCTCAGAATCCGAATCAATCAAGTAATCAGGATCAGGATCAACAGCTTTACGCTTTCCTTTCAAGGCAGGATCCATAATTAACTTGGAACCCTTTCGAATCATTCCTGCCGGAATACCCGAAGAGAAAGGGTGAGGATCATCATCGTCCGACTCCTCAGAATCTGAATCAGATGCAGTGGCACCATCCTTGCGAAAAGCACCAGAAGGTCCAGCATCTCGATCATCCTGATCTCGTTTATCTTCAGGCTGAGCGACCTCGAAATCGACGACTTCAGTAGCCTGAAAATTTTCCACCTCAGTTAAGAGTGGATCCGTGGCCTCGTCATGTTGTACCAAGACATCATGAAGAACCTGAGCAGCAATATCAGGTTGAGATGTCTGATTCAGCACATCTTCAATAATCTCCTGCGGCTCAGGATGTTGAGCTGCAGCAACTGGCGGAGGTTGAACTGGTAGAGGAGGTTGTGGTTGAGCTTGTTGTTGAGCATCGGCATCCAACCAACCATTATTTGGTGGAGCAACATAGTGTTCATGAAGAAGATGCCCAAACAGGTCACAAGCTTCCGGCTTGACTTGATCTGGACGGCGAGAAGAATGAAGAAAACATGCGTTGTATCCTCGCAGTCCAAAGCGATCAACATGAATATCTGGCTGAATATGCGGTAAGCCAGGAATACAGTGACGAATGATAAGCATGCAGAAGCGGGGATAGAGCATGAACTTGGATCTAACCGCGCCAGTCACCTGCCCAATAAATGAGCCAAAAATGTAAGAGGAGAAACTGTATAGTTTGTTATAAACCAGGGACAGTAACCCAGATAGCAGCTCAGGGCTCAACTCATCGAACCCGCCCTTCTGGTTCCCAAAAATAGTAACCATAATATGGAACAAGAACCGCCATTGGCCAATAACAAAGGCCTTAACAAATTGACGTCCGCGCTTGGGGCCAGAATAGCCTATACGACCAAGTGCACCCTCAATGAAGTCCAAGGAGTACACAGACGGACCAGCTTCTTGCTCGACTGTACCCAGATGTAAAATCTGTCTCAGATCATTAGCAGAGAAGACAACCGGATGTTGAACAACCCTAGTACGAATAACAGGAGGGTTGGCAGCAGCATCATACTCAATATTATCCCAAAACTGATCCAGGATGGATCGGGACAATGGTGGTGATTCCGTAACGACATATCGAATCCTTGATCGTGCCAGATACGTAAGGATCTCAGTAAAGCGCTCAGCACCGCGCTCATTGACGTCCAAGTTCACCAAGATATTATGAGCAGCAGTAAAAGATCGAGCAGCCGTATCTCAATAGATGCGTATTTGAAAGGTGTAAAGAATGAACGGACTGAAAACCTGTGACACCCGACACTTTAGGGTAATGATTTCCTTAAACTAGAACTCTAATTTCGTGTATTTAGTTCTTTATTAGGCTAAGTACTTGTGATTATTAGCAACTATTTGTATATATGTGTATATACACTTACGTAATTGTTTGAATTACACCTTCGTAATTATTCGTAATTTCGCGAAACAACCGGACGTGGTCCGACTATTTATACGACGTTGGTGAAAACTTTTCATAGATAACGTAATCCTATTTTATAGTTAAAATAGTGGTTATATAACTTATATTATTATTTCAAATAATAATACACGAAAAACTTTGACGTTTTGTTTAAAACGTAACAAACGCGACGGAAACGCGCAAACCGAGCCCGACACCCGAGCAACACCCGAAATATACTTTTGTAACTCAATTTAGTATTTTAAGAATACTTACTTATCCCGAATATTATTCACAAATTAAAAGTATATACAAAAGCTCAACGTAAATTATCAACTTTTTAAATCACAAATTAACGCTTAAACGAACGGGGAACAAAACACGAAGTTGAGAAAACGAGTCACAAGCCCGAAACATCTTTGGGCCAGGCCCAACTCGGCCTAGGCTGGTCCAAGAGGCCACCCCAATTAGGCCCACCCAAATAAGCCCAAGCCCACCCCACAAAAACACCTCCATACACTTCATTTTTCACACACACAACCCACACATTTCTCTCTTCCTTCTCTCTACTCTCTCTACTCTCCCTCTCTCTCTAAAATCTGCCATCAACTACCACCTTCCCACCACCACCAACCACCTCATCACCACCATCAACCACCACTCCACCACCACGAGCCGCCACCACATTTTCAAGAAAAAGTCAAGAATCAAGCTCTTTCCTCACTTTCCTCTCCATTTCGATCAGTTCTTCAAGCTTGTAAGAACATCTAATTCATCTATAATACTTGTAATACATATATATACATGTTAATAGGCTCACTTAACAAGGATATGTCCAAAAGATTGCACAAAAATCGTTTTCATAGCTTAAAACATTCAAGAAATTTACATGAATTCCGGCCAGAAACTTTGTCCAACTTTGGGAGGTGATATCTCCCTCAAAACTTAACCAAAATGAACGATTAAAAACGCTAAAACTAAGTTTAAGAAGTTAGCTTTCATTTGCCACTGGTCTCATAATTTGTGGAGCTCGTTTGATACTCGAAATAATTTTTACAAAATCATGTAGACGGGCTGGGAAAAAGGTAGAAAACTTGTCCCTTATTGTTTTAGTCATAACTCGAGATTTACATGTCCAAACGACTTGAAACCAACGCCAAAACTTCAGAAAGTTTGTTAAGAATAATAGTGGTAGAGATGACTTTGTCCCAAATGTGCACGCATTTTGCCCAGAAACTCAATCTCCTTGCATGTCTCCTGATTGGCCACTTTTTGTCCTCTGTGGAAACTTACAATTTTAATAAATACTTAAATTTGTCTAAAAATTCTGTAAAAATTATTTTAAGTACCTAACATACTAAGGAACAACATATATTTTTCTTGGATTTTTTCTCGAACATTTGAATCTACAAAACTGATCTGTTTCTGACCCTGTGTCGCAGAAGCCCAGTAGTCATTAGCGACACTAGCCTTGTGTCGCTATAGCATTGAACCGTCACATTTTGCGACACAACCCTTGTGTCGCTATAGCATTGAACCGTCACATTTTGCGACACAACCCTTGTGTCGCTATAATAATTGAACCGTCACATTTGCGACACAACCTTGTGTCGCTCTATCATTCGAACTGTCACATTTGCGACACAACCCTTATGTCGCTAGTCACATTTGCGACACAACCCTTATGTCACTATAACATTTGAACTGTCACCTCTGCGACACTAAAATTGTGTCGCCAACACCACATTAGCGACACAAGCCTTGTGTCGCTGATGACCAAAAATCAAAACATTTTTGCTAAAAGAAATATAAGCTCGACCCCAGCCAGGGGCCTTGCCCCTTGGACCCCACCAGGGGTTGCCACCCCTTGGACCCCGCCACCAGGTGCGCTACCCCCGGACCCCCGTCATTCGTGGGCTTCACCCACTTCCCACACTAAGCAACATTGTGTTTTCACAAACTTTCACCAACGGGTCGTACACGTTTTCGAATAAGCAAACAAGAATGGACATACTAGTTAAGTGAACTACTAGCGTATAGGTGGACATTAACCCTCCACCTGCGTGATTGGCTTAAGTGGACATTAACCCTCCACTTATACAATCACTATAGATGGACTTTTGAGACATCTACTTACACAATCTTATACGTCTAGGGCGTTAGAAGATTACTCTTGGGAACACAAATTGCTTGCTGTTATTTGTTAAATAACATACTAATCTCAGGTGAGTTTCATAGCCCCTTTTTCTACTATTTCCACTCAGGGGTGAGAATACATACAACTGCTTTTAACAACTTCTATTTTATGTGAACGCAAGTACAAAACACGATATATTGGTTGCATGAGTTATTTAACTAATCCTGAAAGTCCCCCACACATAGTTTGTTAGTATCGTAATAGCGTGAATGTTAATGAATAGTACTATTTGGGATTGACTCCCCCCGTCCGGGTTAGTCTCACTAACTGGTCAAACGGACGCATTATCATTTGTTCTTACGAGTGTTGGATTAGGCACTCGCTGGGAGGCACCACGATCGTGGCACTTGATTGTGACCCGACACCACAGTTAAGCTCGAACTATGGGCTCATGGCAACAATATACACCTCTTTTACATTTTTGTAATACATTACTATCATTGTTGGATGATACAAACAGGAAATCTTGTGTTCCACACGTTCCATATAATGTAATATCAATTGTTTTCAAACCTATGAGCTCACCAACTTTATGTTGACTCTTTTAGTATGTATTCTCAGGTGACCAGCCGCAGTAGGATGCTTTGGAAGCAATAGCTCGAGTCGCATATTTTGAAACAACTAAGGAATTAGATTGCATTTACTATATTTTGTAATAATAGTTATGTGATTCTACGTATCGGATGCGAACTCCTAGCTTTTATGTAAACACTTTTAAGTTTGTAATGTAATGATTTTTGAAAACGTCTCATATAGAGGTCGTTTGTTGTAACTCTTGTGTTGTGATATTTGATTTAGTCGGCGCCCCCATGACACCCCATACCTTCCGCTGCCACACGTCTTGGGGGTGCGACAAAACCCGAGCCTAGCAATGTATATTTGAAAAATCAAGAGAAAACTCGGTTCGCTTCGCAAGGATTCGAATCGCAGGGAGTGGGTTCGCAAGGGATTTTTGAAAAGTGAGAAGTTGGACCCGTTGACTTGACTCTTATAGATAGAAAACTCACTTCGCAATGTTTGGGTTCGCAAGGGTCTTCGGTTTGCAAATATTGGCTTCGCAGATCTGGGATCGCAGTCTGGGTTCGCAGATCTAGGTTCGCAGAGGAGAATTTGGTTTTGACTTTTTGACCTTCTAATATTGTAAACTCAAATTGCAAATTGCCAATTGAATTTTAATCTATTCCAAGTCAATAATTATAATCCACAAATCGTAATTGAACTATTAAGTTTGTAGACTTAATTATCAATTATAATCATTAATTACATAGATACAGTTAATAATTATAACTGTGTTCGTTAATTTGTAACATAAAGTCTCAAATTAAAATATATATATATAACTTATTACCGAAAGTCATAAGTCGTATATTTTGTATATGCCTTGACGTATTCACAGTGAAGTCCATACGTCTAAGCATCTAAGCTTATAACTGATTATTAATATAGTAATCAACAATTCTTAAGCTGTAAGCGAAACCAATTGCAATCTTGTCACATTGAAACAACATGGAATACCAAAGTATATTTAAAATTAATTCCAAAGGATTAAAAATAAGAAGAACACATGACAAAAATTCAAACATAAACATAGGTATCAAGTACCCTTTTAGTAAGGACACAACTAAAATAAACTATTACAAATGCGTAACATTAATAGTTAAATCTGCTAAGGGATCATATTAGTAAGAATACGCAGTACTTTAAGATTTATGAAGTCTTAGAAGATTGTTAGTATATATACTATATGAAATTCATGGAAGTTACACAAAAATACAACTTAACCATTTATCAACTTATATTTATGAAAGTATAACTTGGTTACCTAGCTCCACAACATATATCACAAATTTATCATACATTTACAGGAATTAAGAACAAATGATTCATCAATCATGAAATGTTCAAATATCATAGACAGTTCAAGACGATTACCGATATTATGATCCACATAAACAAAGTCTACAAAGATTTCATAGCAAGCCTTTATTGTTGGTATGTATATTACCTAATGTGATCCAAAATATGACATACTGAGAAATCAAGGAAAACACATAACACTATCTTTCAGATTCAAGGTAGAGGTTACTAAATGATGTTTCTTTCGAAGCATATAACATACCCTTGAGTTATTTTAATATCTGACAAACATCAAAGCTATTCTGAAGATACTAGTAATTCTAGATCTGTACGTAGTACAACATAAGATCCCTTAGTAAGAACAAAATAAGTTTGAAACCATTGGCAAAACTAAAGGAGTCAGGTCTGTACTAAGTACAACAAATTCACCAGTAGTTTTGCTAATAGCCATAATTCTAACTATTTGTCTTGACAAATATTCAAAGATCCTTGATAACAGTGTATGGTTAGACTATCATTCAACATTTAAGACTTATGTCATACATCATATAGCATATCACACCAAATAACACACAGAAGAATTATTACTTATTATATGCTCAGAAATCATAGCAAAATTTGCCTATCAGTACATCATATAATGAAGCTGTCTAGATTCAATTTTCTAAGCAAATGATAACATGTGGAGAGAGGTGTATACTAAAATAAACATAAGTAAATGCTTGGGTTTAAAGATGTAGTTTTAATGTAACTACCTTGAATCTACTAACACATCTATCCAAAGACTTATACTTATTGTTATTAAGCATTTTCCTCTAATGTACTATCATTTCCCAACAGATAAAACTTTAACGTTTTCTAAAAGAAAGAAATGCAGAAAAATAAAAGAAACTACTAAGTATGACATACTCCTTTGGAAGAAAAATTATTCTGGATTCCTCATTCCGTTTAATTGAATCAATGACTAACTGTATAAGCTTTTTCTCTGCATAGTCTCTGATAAAATGATGACGTATGTCAATGTGTTTTGTCTTGCTGTGCTTTACAGGATTATTGGTAATTGACATGGTGGATTCGTTGTCAATCATCATTGGAGTATTGGTTAGATTTAACCCATAATCCCGCAATTGCTGTTGTATCCACAGAACTTGGGAACAACAGCTGCCAGCAGCAACATACTCAGCTTCACATGTAGAAATGGCGACTGAGGTTTGCTTCTTGCACTGCCAAGATACTAGTCTACCCCCTAGGAATTGACATCCACCAGTAGTAGACTTTCTGTTTTGATTGCATCCTCCATAATCAGAATCAGTGTAAGCCACAAAGTCTAAGTCTCCATCAGTCGGATACCAAAGTCCCAGCTTCGGCTTCCCTTTGAGGTAACGAAGAATTCGCTTAACGGCTTGCATATGAGACTCCTTAGGATTGGCTTGATATCGTGCGCAGACACATACTGCAAACATTATATCCGGCCGCGATGCAGTAAGATACATTAGTGATCCAATCATGGCCCTATAAAGAGTAGGGTCCACGTCTCTATCACTCGATGTATCAGGACCAAGTCCATGAGCTTCTGGTATAGGGGTATGATAAGTTCGAGCTTCATCCATCTTGAATCTTTCTAACAGCTCATTTGTATATTTATTTTGATGAATGAAATACCCATCTTTCTTTTGATCGACTTGCAATCCTAAGAAAAACGTCAGTTCTCCCGTAGCAGACATCTCAAACTTGTGTTTCATGACTTGTTCAAATTCATTACACATCTTTTCGTCAGATGACCCAAAGATGATGTCGTCAACATAAACTTGACCAAGTAGAAAGTCTCTTTTTCCATTTGACAAAGAGTGTACTGTCAATTCTTCCTCTTGTAAAACCATTCTTAAGAAGATAATTAGACAGTGTTTCATACCACGCCCTCGGAGCTTGATGTCATCCATATAGAGCCTTATCAAGACGATATACTCTATCTGGATACTTGGGATCAGTAAAGCCCGGTGGTTGAGAAACATACACCGTTTCCTTGACTTTGCCATACAAAAAGGCACTCTTAACATCCAGCTGGAAAACTTTCATTTTCTTAGAAGCTGCAAATGCCAAGAATAACCTTATTGCTTCTAGCCTAGCCACAGGTGCAAACACCTCATTGTAGTCAATCCCTTTCTTGCACTTAAAGACCCATCTAGTTCCAATTTGATATTCTCCAACTGGTAGGTCAACCAACTCCCAAACTTGCAGTTTTGAGAACTAAGACAACTCTTCCTGCATTGCCTCGACCCACGAATTGTCCTTTAATGCCATTTGAACATTTTTAGGTTCAATTTGTGAGATAAAGCATGAGTAGGAACATCGATTGATAATCCCAGTCTCCATAATTGCAACATAAAGGCTCGAGTACTCAGAAGTACTAGCCCTGGTTTGAACCGATGCAGTTGGATCACCAATGATATTTTCAGTTGGGTGATCTTTGTATATTCTTGTGGTTATTATTGGCTCAATCACCATATTATCATAAAGATTGGTGCCAATTTCTTCCAATGGTGGCATATCCTCATCAGTACTATACATCTCATCAGAAGTTATCGTAGCGGTAACTACTAGTGACGTGTTAGTCTCTTGAGTATTATCCACCGAAGGTTGTTCTGTGGCACTTGATGTTGTATGATTGGGATCCACAGAAGCAGTCGATGTTGCAATGGAGCCAATATCTCCATCACCCGACAATAACTGTTCAGTAAGTACAGGATCAACCGTGTAATCACACAATGGGACATTAAATGACTTAAAAAGATCAGAATAGTCAAATTGCCAATCTAATCCCTTATGTGAGTCATGTGTGTAGCTCGTAACTTAAATGTGTTAGTCTCTTCAATGTTATAAACTATTTCCACACGTCCCGTAGCTTTATTAAAAACTCGTTTATTTGGTGAGTTAGGCACATAACCTAGGAAATATCCTTTGTTAGCCTTCTCACCAAATTTTGGTTGAAAACTAGTTTTCAATAAAGTACATGAGACACCAAAGGGTTCAAACCCTTTCAAATTCGGTTTCTTATTGTTCAAAAGCTGATAACAAGTCTTGTTATGCCTTTTAACGGTAAGAACCCGGTTTAGAACATGACATGTAGTATTTACCGCTTCTGCCCAAAAAATGACCGGAAGCCTTGAATCTGCAAGCATTGTTCTTGCTGCTTCAATGAGAGTTCTATTCGTCCTTTCAGCAACACCATTTTGTTGAGGTTCATATGGTGCACTGAATTGATGTTGTATGCCTTTGCTTGAGCAATATACATTCAATGTAGAATTTTTGAACTCAGTTCCATTGTCACTACGAATACTCTTCACTCTTGTGTTGTAGACATTCTCTATTAAGTCTAAGAACTCCATAAGAATTCCTGGAGTTTCATCCTTAGACCCCAAAAAGAATACCCACGAGAATCGAGAGTAGTCATCTGTGACAACTAAGCAATACCACTTGCCACCTATGCTTCTTTTGCTTATTGGGCCAAAAAGATCCATATGTAGCAATTCAAATGGCATGGAAATGGAGTTTTTAGTTTTAGACCTGTGTGGTTTCTTATGTTGCTTTCCTTTTAAGCAAGAAACACACTTGTCTTCAAACTCGAAACGCGTAGAAGGTACACCCAGAATTAACCCATTCTTGGTTATATAATTCATTTTTCGAAAATTCAGGTGTGCCATTTTCTGATGCCAAAGTATAGAATCTGCTTCTGAAGCCTTGGATAATAGGCATGTCGACTCCATTGAAGATGCAGGAATACCCATGTTAATAGCATAGATATCCCTCTTCCTTGGAGCCCTCATTAGAATCCATTTTTCTGGAATAACCAGACCTGGCTTCAGGACTAAGGCCTCTGTATCATTAAATAATACCGGATGACCTTTATCACAGATTTGGGAAACACTCATTAGATTGTGAACCAGTTGTTCAACATAGTTCACATTCTCAAGAGTCAAAGTTCCATTAGACACTTTTCCTTTCCCAGTGATGATTCCACCTTTCTCCCCAGCGAAATTAACTCGCTGCTTCAGTCCTCCTTTGAAGTCCATCAGTAGACTTCTATCTCCTGTCATGTGTCTTGAACATCCACTGTCTACGTACCACCAGCTATCTCCGTTCACAGTTTGTTCCTACACATGACAGTTGTACACAATTAGTCGTCAAGAGGGACCCAAGCCATAACAGACTTGGATCGTCCCTCATCATCAACAAACTTAACTTCTTTAAAGTAACCCTTTTTCCCATCTGGGGCCTGAATTACTTTCGAAGGAGTTCGAGTTTGTTGAGGAACATTGGTCTTGGGTCTATGAGGTGAATGAGAAACAGGCCTCTCTGACACATTACCTTGGGATTGATGTCCTTGATTACGATTATAATTATAATTATATTTAATCCCATGTGTACGTGAGGTAGAACCACTCTCATAATGACTATGGTTCCGAGAAGTAGAACCAATCTCAAAATGACTATGGTTGTGATGAGGTGTCCTAAACCAGGACGGTGTTTGGTCTCGAGAATGATTGAAAGTATTATCATTAGAAAACCGTTTAGGTTTAGGTGGAGAAACACTGTGTGTTCCTAACCTTTTCAAAAAGTTCACAGGTTTAGATATGGATTGATTGTCCAACCCAGGTTTAGAACTCGACCTGTCTACATCCATCTTAGAAGTACCCGGTGACATGTCACTATCAACTGGTCTATGTTTTGCTTCTGACTTCTTATTGGGACAACAAGAAGCCACATGCCCTCGTTCATGACATTTGAAGCACGACATTATCTTCTTAGACTTAACTTCTTTTGCCTTTTCTAAGTTAGTAATTTTCTGAGTCACTAAAGTTTTACTTTCCTATCCTTTAATATCCTTAACATCTAATTTAGTGTTACACTCATTAGATGTTAGGTCTTTAATAACAGGCTTCTCTAACTCAGATATCTCTGACTTATTTATTGGAGTTTTCTCAGAGTTAACAGGCACATCTATCCTTTCTAAGTCTTCAAGAGCCTTAGTGTAATTAGAATTAAAAGGAGGAGGTACATCATGGCAACCTAGTCCAGATCTATCATTTACACTCCGTTGAGAACTAATTATATGATCTAAAGTCAAGGAAGATGTCCTATAACTTTCAATCTTATGATTCAACTCAACTAGTTTCATTTTGGACTCAGATAACTCTAGCTCTTTATTCGCTACATCTTTGTTCAAGTCTCTTAAGTTTAGATACAGACCGTCTATTTTAATAGCTTGTTCATTAATAGTATCTCTAAGAGTGGTCTTATCTGCCATATTAGACTTAATCTTTTCCTTAAGAGCTAATTTATCCTCACTTAGCCTACGTACATCACTTTTTACTTGTTCTAATTCAGATGTAACAGTCCTATGTGATTCAGCATAAACATTTACTTGGGATTGTAAACTAGCAACAAGTTGACATACATCAGTAAGAGTGAAAATATCAAGACATACCCGTTTTTTATCGGTTTGGAGATCAGCCATATGCGCCACAAAATCTTCAGGACATAGATCTTCAGTAGATCCCAAGTCCAGCACATCATCATCAACTGTTGACATCTTAGTATCTTGTGTTTCCACCTGATACTCTTCAGCAGTTGGCATGTAAGACGTGGATTCAATCATGTTATCTTGATTTTCAATATCAGCCATGAGTGCTTCTTCAGATAAAGCACTCCAGTCATATGAACCATCAAGTTGTTGAACCACCAAAGCTTTTGATGCTAGAGAGGTGTCTTGTCTTACAGGATTTGCAGTCTGCTCATTCTTGGGTCTTTGGCATTCCCTAGTGAAGTGTCCAAAATTTTGGCAATTATAACACTTCACTTTGGACTTATCAAAGCCCGGTCTATTACCCACCACTCTCCTTCCAGTTTTCTTTAGGAAATTTTTGACTCTCCTTGACACCATGGCTAGTTGCCACTGGAGATCCATTTCCTCTAAGTCCTCTGGATCAATTTGATCATAATCTTCATCAAATTGAGCGGGGTCGTTGATCTTCCCTTGGATATAGTTTTCGTAAGAAGCAACGAACGAAACAAGTACAGACAGTTGTTGTTCTGCAGATTTCCACTCATCGGCATTTTATGTTGCCCTTGAGGTGACTTCTCAACAGTAGTCTTACTTCGTTTCTCACTTCCATCCGAGGCAATGAAGCACAGATCCTCAGTTAGAATTTCACCTCTATCATCTATTCCACCAACCAGTAGTGCGGAAGTTGATGTAGACGAAGAATTCGAGAGACTTGATTTTCCATGGTATAGCCCAGGATCCTGTACCTGATCAGAATCCGTGTCCCTCGTCTTTTTGGTAAAATCATACCCTCGGAGCTTGTCGATAGCCTGCTCTAGGGTCATCTTAGAGTATCTCTCTTCATTATCCTTAATCATCACTCCATACATTTCCCAATTAGGAGGCAAACCCTCAAGGAACTTGTCGGTTTTCTCCCTATCAGTACAGAATATCTCATGGTCATCCAATTCACTAAGGATATGGTAATACCTAGTGACATAAGCATCTAAGTCTTCTCCTTTCAAGGTTTTAAAGATGGTAAATTGTTTCTTCAACAGACTCCTTTTACCTTCTTTCACCTGTGGACTACCCTCGCATCTCTTCTCAAGAGCTACCCAGAGCTCTCTAGCAGTGTGAAAAGATTTGAGTTGATGATTAATCTCCCTTGGAAGACTCATCTTGATCGATGAATGAGCTTTGTTCTCAGATTCATATTCCTTCTTTCGCTCATCGTTCATCCGGCTATAAGGAATAGCCATAGTCACATTCTCAACGACTTGGGTAGGAGCAGTGTATCCATTTTTGATGCATTCCCAAATTACCAAATCATGGAATCTACATTAGGATTCAAACCTATCTTTCCATCCATAGTAATTTTCTAGTCTGAGCAATTTAGGTGGAACATTCGATTTTCCAATCTCATGATCCATCTCGATCATTCTACTTAGGTTTGACATCTTTGCAAATCAAAAAACTTTCAAAAATCACAAAAACAGAAACTCAGTTCGCAGTCAATCTCAGTTCGCAGCAATCTCAGTTCGCAAACAAGAATCTCATATCAGTTCACAAACTCAGTTCGCAGAACCAGATCTCAGTTTGCAGTAATCTCAGTTCGCAAATAAGAATCCCAGTTCAGTTCGCAAACTCAGTTCGCAGCAATCTCAGTTCGCAAATAAGAATCCCAATTCAGTTTGCAAGCTCAGTTCGCAGAACCAGATCTCACTTCACAGAAACGGCTGTAATCCCCAAAAACGTAAATTTTTAGGTTTTTGAACGTCTAAACCCTAAGATCTCGAACGTACACGAACCTAAAACCTTCCAGAAACTGATTTTGGTCACAAATACGCACTAATTGTACGTAAAATAAGCCTAAATCAAACGTTATTTACCCAAATCAAACGTTATTATCCCAAATAACCTCGAACCTACGTGTATCTAGCCGTAGGCTCTGATACCAATTGTAAGTCCGTGCTTATTCGGATCGATAACGAGGTTATCTAACGTATTAAGGTGCGGAATCCCTCAATACTTAGTTATAGGATCTATAACGATTTGTTTCACAAATATAGTGAATCGGGTATCTAATTGCTTTGTATTGATTAATAACAAATGTTAAACGATCAATACCTAGCCTTTAGAAGGTTTAATTGCTTTGGAAAACTCAGATGATTCGTATTAGGTAAATGGCAAAAGTTAATTAGGTTTAAAACCTAATTTGTATTTATAACCGTCTCAGTTCGCGGGTCATGGGCCTCTGCGAACTGAGTCGGTTCACAGCCCATTTAGGCCCAGTGAACTGACTCGGTTCGCAGTCCAAATTTGTCCTGCGAACTGACTCGGTTCGCGGTCAAACTTGGTCAACATTTTTCAGCTTTTTGATTTTTCACTCTAAAATGTTTTCCAACCACAGTTTTTCATTTACAATTCAAAACCAATGTACAAACTCGATTACAATTAATACAAGACCTATTACAAACTAGAAAGACTAATTTCAAGCTAGATCTGTTGTCACAAAACATGTCTCAACACTTTTGATTGTCATTCATTCTGTCGTAAGGCACAATCACAGTTGCATTCCCTACCTCAGCTGTAGGTGCAACATATCCGTTCTTAATGCACAGCTAGATGGTGATGTCGTGGAATCTACAGTAACTTTCGAATCTGTCTTTCCACCCATAATAGTCCTCAAGTCTAAGTAGCTTCGGTGGAACATTAGATTTGCCAACCTCGTGTTCCATCTCCATCATTCGACTCAAATTAGACATTTTAAAGTCAAAAATCAAGTTATCTTGTGAATTCAGTAATCTCAACTCGCAACTAAACTCAATTCGCAGGTAAAGTCAGCTCGCAGAAGTCTCAGCTCACAGAAATCTCAGTTTGCAAGTCAAACTCAGCTCGCAGAGAATCTCAGTTCGCAAGTCAATCTCAGCTCGCAGAAATCTCAGTTCGCAGAGAATCTCAGTTCACAAGTCAATCTCAACTCGCAGATAATCTCAACTCGCTGATAACAGTGTTGCCCTAATCTCAACTCGCAGAGCGGCGCCTCGAAATCTGGGAACTGAAACTTTTTGGTATTTTTACGAATAAATCAGTAGATTTCGTTTGTAAAATAACCCCAAAGTTGTTATATAACCAAAAACCTTGTAACCACAACGTTTCTAAGCCCGAAAGCTCTGATACCAATTGTAAGGTAGCTAGATCTTGGTTCGTTAACGGATTATCTTTAAGTATTGAGGTGCGGAATCCCTCAATACTTTAGGTTTAGGCTTATATAACTTTGCTATTAATTAACAAGCTTCGTTTTGATATTAACTAGGTTAAACACTCAAAACCGAGCCTATGTAATAATAGCCTTTATATATGCACGAAAAACGAGGAGAATAATTAAATATTTGTTGTGTGTAATAATGGCACGGATATCCATAAATGAGCAGCAATAAAATATATATATCTGGTTCAACTCGCAGGCCATGGGCTTTGCAAGTTGACTCAACTCGCAGCCCATGGGCCTTGCGAGTCCAGATAGCTGCGAGCCCAGATCTCAGCTCGCAGGAGTAAGTCTTGCGAATCCAGATCAGGCTGCGAGGTGAGATCTCAACTCGCAGGTCAAACCTGCGAGTTGACTTCTCATTTTGCACCTTTGACTTTAACTTGAATTCAATACTTGTCTAATAACATTTAACAAATAATAATAACAAGTTAATATCATATATTTACAATTCTAAACCAATTATACAAATTTGACAATAAATACACTAGTCCTATTACAAGCTAGATCTGTTGTCACAATAACATGTCCCACAGACTCCCCCTTGACAATAGCTCTAGCATCGTTATCTTCATCTTTGTCCTTGGTCTTTACTTGTAAATCGAGCTACCCATATGAATCTTCATTCTAACACAAGTCTTCACCATCATTTGATAATCTCTTGCTAGATCACCCCATGCTTCAGTCGTCAAGATCCTGTTTTTGTTTAACTTCAACATGTCCTTCTTTGATAGATTCATCAGGTGTCGATGGTCATAGACTGTCAGAATTAATCTCTCTCCTCCTTCAACTTCATCATCAGCTTCAACCGTGACAGCTTCACCAGTCTCTGAATCCACGTGCCAATTCAGAAGATTTCGCAGAATATTCTGTGGCATTGTCTTCAGCGGTATCTGGTGTACACACTTGACAGTTGGATAAGTCTTTTTCCTTAATCTTCTTCTAGTTCTTTGACTGCGTTCCTGTAATTTGATTGTCTTTCCGACTCTTGGCTTTATCTTTTCAAACTTCATTGAACGACCCTCAGTCTTGATTATTCTTTCAACATATCTTGCATTTGGATCATTACTGGGGTTCTTCAATTCTAAGCGTGCCAAGTCTCGGACTTCAAATCGAGGAAGCGAACTAAAAACTTTAAGCTTCTTATCAAAATATTGAACTCCGTCAAACCTTTTGATAGCAAAAAGTTTTAGCTCAGAGTCATAGTACCATCCTATGATTCCCTTTCTTGGTACTTTCTTTTCAGTGATATCTACCTCAGACATTCCAATCTTCTTATTTCTCCTTTTCAGGGGTCTGAACATAGGATTGTTTCTGAGTTTTTCAGGAAGCTCATCTTCTGATTCAGAACTGGTTGATTCATCTAGGTTTTCATCTAAATCAACAACCCTTTCTCCATCTTCTTCCTGGATGACGACTTTAGTTGTAGATGGGCTTACGATGTGTTCATCAATATCAGCATCGAGATCTACACACTCGTCTGCCCCAACTTCAAAACTGGAAGTCCAATCCTCAGGAGGAACAAACTCTCCTTCTTTAAGGTCAAAGTCAATGTCCTCATCTAATTCATCTTGCATGTCGCCTTCAGAATCTGATAAGTTCAACATTTCAAGACCTACAGAAATACGTACACAAATATATTAATATCATAAGTTCTTTCATTGATTTCCCTGAATCAATCTAAGATTTTTCTTATTAATCCCTTTGTGTATTTAAAATATATTATATATACACTTATTCAAATCTTTCATCGATTATCATAATCAATCTAAAATTTGAATAAGTCTTATAATATGCGAACATCATATATTATATGATCTTATAACTCTTTTATCGATCATAGTCAATTTAGAATTACAAAAGGCTTATAATATACACACATTCATAATTATAACATTTAAACATTAATGTTTTACACATTCAAGTTCAAACATCTTAATTACAGAATTATATTACAAGTACAAAATTACAATGTATTAATAATTACAATCAGTCTATATTAATACAAAGCTTCACCTTCATCAGCTTTACCCTTATCAGCCCCAGCACCAGCTCCACTACCACTTGCTTCAGCAGACTCCCCCTGAATTGTAGTCTGCTGACCAGTCGTTGAAGGATCAGCCAGCTCACTTTCTTTTCCAGCTGCGGGATCATCGTCTTTATCATCTCGGCTCTTCTTAGCCAGCTCATCCTCTTTACAAACTTCTTCAAATGCAGCCTTCTCAATTGCAGCTTTCTCCCCTTGAGAAGGCTGGTTCTGTTCTAAGTAGGTAATACGACGAGAGAGACGGTCAAGTTGTCGTTGCTTCTAAGCCACGTCATCTACCAGAGTGTTGTTGGTCTTGAGCAGCAGTGAGTAAGCATTGTTCTGTGTAGTGACATTGTTTGACAATTGTAGAAGTTGTGTGGCAAAAGTGTTAGCAACTATCTGCAACTCTCGAACCCTAGACAATAGCTCTAGTTTCGATACACCAACAAAACGTGCACCAACAAAACGATTTGTCTTCGGTCCCAACAAAACGTGCACCAACAGACTCCCCCTTGACAATAGCTCTAGTTTCGATACACCAACAGACTCCCCCTTGACGATAGCTCTGGTTTCACCGGAGATGTTGTCACCCGAGTTGTCTTCGGTCTTGATTCTGTTAACCTCTTTTGTCTTCTTGCATAGAACACCTTTTCCACAAAATCTTCAACACCCTCTGACATCTTCAATCTCCATGTCTCTAATTATCTCTAGCTTCTGACATCTTCATTGAATCATGTCATACACCCTCAACAACTCTTGTAGCTTACCTTTAGGAATCATCTTTTTCAGATCTTAAATCCTCTCGGTCTTATCACTACAATTTACCTTCAGACATATCTTCATTTCTGAACTAGACTTCTGTAGGTATTCTCTAACTTCTGATTTTCACTATTAAACTTGAAAGTCCAATGGTATCTCTCTCTGTTAGATTGACTAGACTCCCCCTTACCCTGTTCAAGCATACCAAGTCTTCCAGTTGAAGAGTTAGACAGCTCACATTGTTTGGTCACTGGGATCATCGTCTGTCACAACACATCCTCTTTACAACCAGTCTTCACCCCCTGTCAGGCTTCTCCCCCTTGAGCTGCTGCGCTCTTCAACAAAGGATGTCTGCCTAAGCTATGGTGAAATAGTTGTAGTAGGTGTTGTTGGAATTGTTGTTGTGTTGGTGGTGATGGTTGTGGATTAGGCAATCGGCTCACTAATGATAACCACACTAGATCGTCTTCTTGCTGGACTGTCTAGTTAGTATCATTACTAGAATCAGCATAATCATCGTCTTCATTTAACTTATGTCTTGCCTTTATCCGAAGTAAAACGAGACCCTAAGTGAGATCCAGGTATGATTAGATCTATCCAACTGTGGAATTTTATCTTCATCATCACTTTCATCATCACTCTCGGTCTGTTTACACGCAAACCCCCAATATCCTCCTCGAATTTTGATCTTCTAGTGTGACACCCGACCCTTTAGGGTAATGATTACCTTAAACTAGAACTCAAATTTCGTGTATTTAGTTCTGTATTAGGCTAAGTACTTGTGATTATTTGCAACTATTTGTATATATGTGTATGTACACTTACGTAATTGTTTGAATTACACCTTCGTAATTTTTCGTAATTACGCGAAACAACCGGACGTGGTCCGACTATTTATACGACGTTGGTGAAAACTTTCCGTAGATAACGTAATCATATTTATAGTTAAAATGGTGGTTATATACCTTATATTATTATTTCAAATACTAATACACGAAAAACTTTGACGTTTTGTTTAAAACGTATCAAACGCGACAAAAATGCGCAAACCGAGCCCGACACCCGATTGACACCAGAAATATACTTTTGTAACTCAATTTAATAATTTAAGAATACTTACTTATCCCGAATATTATTCACAAATTTAAAAGTATATACAAAAGCTCGACGTAAATTATCAACTTTTTAAACAGCAAATTAACGTTTAAACGAACGGGGAACGAAACGCGAAGTCTAGAAAACGAGTCACGAGCCCGAAACACTTTTGGGCCAGGCCCAATTCGGCTTGGGCTGATCCAAGAAGCCCACCCCAAATAAGCCCAAGCCCACCCCACAAAACACCTCCCCTACACCTCATTTCACACACACAACCCACACCAATACTCTCCTCCTTCTCTCTACACTCTCAACTCTCTCTCTCTCTCTAAAATCTGCCATCTTTCCACCACCATCAACCACCTCATCACCACCACCAACCACCACTCCACCACCACAAGCCGCCACCATAATTTCAAAGAAAAGTCAAGAAATCAAGCTCTTTCCTCACCTTCCTCTCCATTTCAATCCGTTTTCAATCTTGTAAGAACATATAACTCTTTTATAATACTTGTAATTCACCTTTAAACATGTTAAAGTGCTCACTTAACTAATATATGTCCAAAAGAATACATAAAAATCGTTTTTCATAACTTTAAACATGCAAGAACTTTGCATGCAATCCGGCCAGAAAATTTGTCCAACTTTGGGAGGTGATATCTACCTCAAAACTTGACCAAAATCAACGATTCAAAAGGCTAAAATTAAGTTTAAGAAGTTATCTTTCATTTGCCACTGGTCTCATAATTTTTGGAGCTCGTTTGATACCAGAAATAATTTTTACAACAACATGTAGGCGGGCTGGGTAAAAAGGCAGAAATTTGTCCCTTATTGTTTTAGTCATAACTCGAGATTTACATGTCCAAACGACTTGAAACCAACGCCAAAACTTCAGAAATTGTGTTAAGAATAATAGTGGTAGAGATGACTTTGTCCCAAATGTGCACGCATTCTGCCCAGAAACTCAATCACCTTGCATGTCTCCTGATTGGCTACTTTTTGACCCTTGAGAGAATCCATAATTTTTATAAATACTTAAACTCGTCTAAAAATTCTATAAAAATTATTTTAAGTACCTAACATTATAAGAAACAACATATATTTTTCTTGGATTTTTTTCTCGAAAATTTAGATTTCGAAATAAAATTGGAAAAACTGATCTGTTTTGGTCCTTGTGTCGCTGAAGCCCAGTAGTCATTAGCGACACTAGCCTTGTGTCGCTATAGCATTGAACCGTCACATTTTGCGACACAACCCTTGTGTCGCTATAACATTGAACCGTCACATTTTGCGACACAACCCTTGTGTCGCTATAACATTGAACCGTCACATTTTGCGACACAACCCTTGTGTCGCTATAGCATTGAACCGTCACATTTTGCGACACAACCCTTGTGTCGCTCTATCATTCGAACCGTCACATTTTGCGACACAACCCTTATGTCGCTAGTCACATTTTGCGACACAATCCTTGTGTCGCTATAGCATTTGAACTGTCACCTCTGCGACACTAAAATTGTGTCGCCAACCCCACATTAGCGACACAAGCCTTGTGTCGCTGATGACCAAAAATCAAAACATTTTTACTAAAAGAAATATAAGTTGAAATAAAAATTTTCGCGCTGACCTGTCAGCTCGACCCCAGCCAGGGGCCTTGCCCCTTGGACCCCACCAGGGGTTACCACCCCTTAGACCCCGCCACCAGGGGCGCTGCCCTCGGACCCCCGTGGGCTTCACCCACTTCCCACACTAAGCAACATTATGTGTTCACAAACTTTCACCAACGGGTCGTACACGTTTTCAATAAAGTAAACAAGAACGGACATACTAGTTAAGTGAACTACTAACTTATAAGTGGACATTAACCCTCCACTTATACAATCACTATAGATGGTCTTTTGAGACATCTACTTACACAATCTTATACGTCTAGGGCGTTAGAAGATTACTATTGGGAACACGAATTGCTTGCTACTTGTTATTTGCTAAGTAACAGGCTAACCTCAGGTGAGTCTCATAGCCCCTTTTTCTACTATTTCCACTCAGGGGTGAGAATACATACAACTGCTTTTAACAACTGCTATTTTATGTGAACGCAAGTACAAAACACGATATATTGGTTGCATGAGTTATTTAACTAATCCTGAAAGTCCCCCACACATAGTTTGTTAGTATCGATATAGCGTGAATGTTAATGAATAGTACTATTTGGGATTGACTCCCCCGTCCGGGTTAGTCGCGCTAACTGGTCAAACGGACGCATTATCATTTGTTCTTACGAGTGTTGGATTAGGCACTCGCTGGGAGGCACCACAATCGTGGCATTTGATTGTGACCCGACACCACAGTTAAGCTCGAACTATGGGCTCATGGCAACAATATACACCTCTTTTACATTTTTGTAATACATTACTATCATTGTTGGATGATACAAACAGGAAATCTTGTGTTCCACACGTTCCATATAATATAATATCAATTGTTTTCAAACCTATGAGCTCACCAACTTTATGTTGACTCTTTTAGTATGTATTCTCAGGTGACCAGCCGCAGTAGGATGCTTTGGAAGCAATAGCTCGAGTCGCATATTTTGAAACAACCAAGGAATTAGATTGCATTTACTATATTTTGTAATAATAGTTATGTGATTCTACGAATCGGATGCGAACTCCTAGCTTTTATGTAAACTCTTTTAAATTTGTAATGTAATGATTTTTGAAAACGTCTCATATAGAGGTCGTTTGTTGTAACTCTTGTGTTGTGATATTTGATCGGTCGGCGCCCCCATGACACCCCATACCTTCCGCTGCCACGCGTCTTGGGGGTGCGACATCTAGCTTCAATGCTTGGTCATATCTAGGCTTTGAATAAATCGCATTCGAGTTGTTTCTCCAATCGAAGAGTTAAACAATCAAAAGGAATTATCTCCCCATTTAGTAAGAACTTAAATGTGTACAATTTAAAATGAAAAATAACTATAAAAAAAACAAACAAATATGAAATTATTCATATTAAAAAGCACATTCTTTTTGGGAGAGTCACTGTTACGAAGATCATATTAGCCATGATGAGTACAATACACAGTAGGAATTGTTGTATTCCTTGTTTATTATGTATGTAACTTATAGTTCACGACGATTACCGGTATTGTTGTCCACTTAAGCAATCAACACTCAGAATTTTCAAGTACACATTTAGTTATTGTTCACGATTAACTCTGTATCTCACATTTGATATACCCTTAGAACCGAGAAAGTCCAGAATTCCATGTAATGGATGTTTTGAATTTAAATTCATCTCTAAAGTCAAGTCCTTTATATTAAGAGCAATGTACTTTTGTACATGTGAAGAGACTAGACTAGGGTTAGAGCCTAACAAATCTAAAATCAAACCAGAGGTGACAGGTCTGCACTTTCGTACAACAAAGCGACATAGTTTGACTAGAGACCTTGAAAACGGTATTCTTGTTTCTTGGTCGAGTTTGCTCTATTTTTAGGATACACTGACTGAGTCTAGGTCAACATGTTTCAAGATGTAACAAAAGAAACAGTCAGTGAACCCCCCAGATGAATTGGTTTATATTTATCCAAAAACATGTATTCAGGTACACTCTATCTCCTAAGAATTAAGACTTAAGTCATACATCAAAATAGAGATTGCACAGAAAAATTGTATTATTTAATATTGTCACACCCCGATAAAATCGTTTAACAAGTAATAAGTGCGGAAGCTCGGGGGCGTGACGAGAACGATCAATAAGCGTATGATTATCGCAAACATATACTTAGAATGCCATAAATAGTTTAAATAACACGGTTACATGCTCATCATGTTTACAAAACAATAGATGTTTAGCAAATCAATATGATTAACATTTTAATCACCAATCATAATTTCAATATTTATCAAAAGGATGGCATCCTATTCATCGTGGTGAGCAAGGGTCCCAAAAGTATGCATGCATGATCTTACATCGCTGCTAATTCCCTGAAAAACATAGTTAAAAGGGTCAACAAAATTGTTGAGTGAAATTCACAGGTTTAAGATATCATCAATTAAACCAGAAGTTTAGTAAACGTCTCACAAGTTGTTTGTGCCATCCATGGCAAATAGTACGATGATATACTGTTTAAAACAATAAATAGCTGACTGTGATCCCCCGAAGGTTAGCTAGACCTCTCGAGTTAAAGTGACGACACCTAGGCCTATAACCAAACCACGACTTTAAATGTTTGTGCTTGGGACAATAGAATATACGCTCCTCGTCCCGACATACAGTCGGCAGTTAGCATGACTAACAAAAGTGGGAGGGATGTCATCCCAATAGTACTATTCGCATATTCGGTGGCTAGCGTCATCTAGCTAATGGTTACAGTTTGTAGTCATGAGGACTTCTATGCACTACAACTAGTTTAACATAGGTTCGCACAAGGATTCGTTGTCAGGTTTTCAATCATCGCATGAAATCAGTTTGTATGTAAACAGTATATATGTTTTTCACCCCAAGTTTATAAAGCATTAAAAAGCAGTAAAATAGGGGCTGTGAACTCACCTTGTGAGCTTATGTAAGTGCTAGCAAGTACTAAGTGTGTTTGCCCGAAAAGCCTCCTAGCGCCCTAAACGCATGAGGTCGTTTGTGTAAGTAGATAGCTAACCGCATATCTAGATTTGTAATAGTAGGTGGCTACCCGCACACCTAGGTTGATATAAGTAGATAGCTACCCGCATATCTATGCCAGTTGTTCACTCAATCAGTAATGTGGGAAATGTGTTTCGTTTTCGAAAAGCATACGATCCGTTGGTGATAGTTTTGTATATATATATGTATGTTTCTTGAAAACATCATTGTTTTTGTCGATCAAAGTGTGGGTTAAGTAATTCTACTTTCACATTAGGTTTGGTTTGTAAGACTCGTTTCCTGGAATTCAAATCGGTTTCGTTTTTTATTTTCCCTCCAAAATTGTTCCGAAAATGTCGCGAGGAAAACGAAAGTTTTCTTAGATTAAAATTACTCGAATATAAGTTCAAATTTAAATTTCGGTAATCAATAAATTTTCCTCCAAAAGACTTTTTTTTTTTTTTTTTTTTAAAATCAGAAATAGGTCTTACCCGTCCGGGTAAGCTCACGCGTCCGGGTTAGATATTGTTCGTCCGTGTAATTTTGAACAGAAAGTCAGGTCTGGAGATCCACCCATCCGGGTGAAGGTTCACCCGTCCGGGTAAGGCCAAAATGCCAGACCCTGTTTTTCACAGAATGACTTTAAACACGACTTTTAACCTTTGAAACCCATTTTTTTTTGGCACTTTAACCATATGTAATATGTTCCCTATCCCAAATGTGACATTTTTAACAAGATTCCACAACATCTCTTAATACATAACAATCACAAATCAAACATGTTAGTTACTTTTCTTATTGAAATCTTGTTCTTGATCAATTTAAGCACATTTCTAATTGTTTTAACATACATTTAGTTGGTTTAAACATAAGAGTGAACACCTAACATTAATACACTTAAATATGGAGGAAATGACAAGATCAAAAGGAGGAGTTTCCTTACAATGGTGTTAGGATGAAATGGAAAGAAAAGAAGAGCAAGAACTTGAAATCTTCAACCCAAAAGCTCCTTTTAATACCCAATTTACTAGTTTGTTGTTCAAGAGCTCAAGAAATGGTGAAGAATGATGTATAAAGGTGGTGGTTCTTGGTGGTTTAATGATGGTTGTAGGGTGGTTCTATGGTGGTGTTCTTGAAGAAAGGATGAAGATGATGAAGATGGTGAAAAGTTGAGAGGAAATTGAGAGGGTAAAGTGTGCAGATTTTTGAAATGAAAAGTGAAGTGTGTGTGTACGGATGCTTGTGTTAGTCTTTTCCTCACAATGAAGCAAGGCAAGTGGGAGTACTTGATGGGAGGTGCTTAGTCCCATCAAGCAAGTTGCAAGGAGGAGGAAGCAAGCTAGTAGAGAGGAGAAAAGGAATGGTTAGAAGGCATGCTACGTAGACAAAGAGAGGGAAAGAAAATCTGCATTTCCAATTTGTGACATGCTTGTGAACTAGCTTGATTTAATTTAAGCAAGAAGGCAAGGAGGAGGAGAAGGAAATCGATGGAATTAGTTGAACTACATGTTAGCTTGCTTGGAATTAATTTAAGCTAGTTACCTAGTTGCTTGATTAAATTTGAGCTATGTGCTAACTTGCTTGGATTAAATTAGAGCTAGTTATCTTGTTGCTTATGGTATTTAGATGTCAAGTAAGTAAGTAAGCAAGCAAGGAGGTTGGAACATGATTAGCAAGTTCTAAATCAATGCGTTTAATTTAGTGAATCTCGTATTACCTTTCATCGTTGTGTTTGATTTACATCATATATGTTTCATCTTAAATCCTCTTGAGACGTTATGCCATAAGGCTTATTATAATAGCCTAGGTAAGTAACTATTATTAATTTGTTTCTCGTTATTTAGGAAATGTTTGTCACCAACGTTCGCGTTCATCGAAATTATCCGATTTATATTGTAATTCTCATGAATCATATAACGAGATGCATCAAGCATCATAGTAGTGTGCACCAAAATGTGCAAATGTGGGCTTGTGCTAGGCTTACCTTGGTTAAATCAAGTTTTATTTCATTAGATAGGGAATTAGCGTAAGAATGCATGATATTAAGGTGTACGGGAAGTACCGATTTTCGAGGGTTGTCATAAATATTGATTGGGTACTTGAAAACCGTTATGTCGTATGCCTACCAATACATCGTATGATGAAGCTATTAGTTACGTTTATATTTAAAGTACTTTTTACTGTGTATATACTACATCCAAAGGCCACACATTTAAAAATGTTCTAGGCATGGGTAATGATTTCGTCATTTCTTCGCGTTATTACAGTGACACTCATATTTTTTATAGTTTTTCAAAACTAACTAAAAATTCTAAGAAATAAAGATAGATAAAAGTTCTTAAAGGAGATATGTCACTCATGATTGTTATTCCAGTGATGTGGACTAACAACTCAAAACTTGATTTATCAAAAGCCTTACCATAAAAATCAGCTAGATTATCATCTCAAAATTTGATCTTATCTCCCCCTCCATCTCCATCGCTACGTCTTCTACTGAACTTGTAGCCTATGAAGTTTGTGTTCCTGCACACTAGATAAAAATCATTAGTTACAAAGGGGGACCCAAGCCACCACGGACTTGGATCGACCATTCACATCAACAAATGTAAATTCCTTCAAATATCCATCTCGCCTTTCAGGTGACATGGATATTCTGGAATTCCCACTTGTTGGTGAATGGGAGGAGCTACCACTAAGCCTTCTATCTGGAGACTTTTGGAAAAGTCTTTGCTTGACCGGCCTAGGTTTTGAAGTATATCTAACCCTACATTTATAGTTATCATTCGAATTATGAAAATTCGTATTGCTAAAACCCTAGTTAGAAAAACTTTTGCTGGGGTTGTTAAAACATTTTGAAAGTTTCAACCGAATTGATTCTCCATTTGAGCTTCCTGTTACAGGAGAAGTGCTCATTGGACTATCAATTTTCGAAACTCTTGATTTCTTATATGGACACACACTTGCTACATGTCCCTTTTGATGACACGTGAAACACGAACGCTTCTCCCAGGCTTTCTTTTGAGCCCTCAGAATCGCTTGGTGTTCCAATTTAGTTTTTGACTCTTCATTGGTCCCTGACACAGCTCTCTCTGACTTGGTCGACTCGGTGAAGTCTACTATCTCAGAGACTGCTGATTGATTGAAAGAGTCATTGACAGTTGACAGCTTAGTTTCATCAGATGTAGAATTATAATTATGATTAAATGGAGGAGGGGTTTCAATGTAACCCATTCCCCTGTAATCACTGGGCTGTCTCTGAACACTTAGTAGATTATCTAAAGTTTCGATTAAAAATTTTCTTAGTTCTAGTTTTCTAATAAGATCTGCAATCCTAACCTTAGTGTCTGCTAGTTCTTTTTCTTTATCTGAAGACTATTTAGTTAAATCCAAAGCATGCTCACGAGCTAAGTCAATTATTTGACTCTGCTCGTTCACTTTGTCTTTTAAAACTTTTAACTCCTCTTTATCAGATTTAGCTTTATTAACTAACTCAGAGTTTCTAAGTTTTAAAATTGTGTTTTCTTCTTTTAAAGCATTTAGCTGAGCCGTCATCATATTAGATGATTCAATCAAATTCTCAACTTGCTCTGCAAAGTTAGTACATAAAACATAAGCATTAACTACAGAGTCTAAGTTTAGAATAACCTTATGCTTCTCAGCATCCAGGTTGGCCATATATGCAATGAAGCCCTTTATACTCATAGTATCAGTTGACTCAAATCTTATAACCCTGGTCTCTGAAGCAGGTAACTCTCTCTCAGTCTTCTTCTCACTAGTATCCTTTTGATCTGCCTCATCAATTGTGGTCGCAAATTCCTGAGGCTCTTCAACATGTGAACTCCTATCATATGAACTGTCACGTGTTTGAGTAACCAAGGCTCTAGAATGTGTACTATTCCCTGAGTATTGATCACTAGTAGACGTTCCTTGATGTGAGTCAGCCCTACTCTCTTTGATCTGTGCATCATACTCAAATCTCTTCTCTAAAGCTACCCAGAGCTCTCTAGAATATCCGTAACGTTGTTTGAAGGAATACTTAATTTCTTCTGGAAGACACTTGATGATAGCAGACAACGCCTTTTTCTCTGCATCATACATCCTTTTGTCTTCCTCCTTCATCGTTGAATACGAATGAAACCTAAGTTTCCCTTCGAATTCATAAGAAGGTGTATCATATCCTTCATTTATACAGATCCACATATTGATGTCATTGAACTTTGCAAATGATTCAAATCTTTTTCTCCACCAGAAGTAATCTTCAGCCTTTAACAGCTTTGGTGGTGAAGTAGCTTTACCTACTTCAAGATCCATTTCTATCAGCTTGTTCACATTTGACATCTTGAAAGAATGTAAACGGGATTGAGGTAAGTTTGTAGAAAGTCAACTAACATCAAGTTCACTCAAACCTCAAATTTCCCTCCAAAATTTCTAGGAAACTCTCCAAGTAGAATTTAAATTTTCTCGAACCAAAGGTAAACAATGGTAAGCCTAAATTCAAATTTTGGTCAAAGAAAATTTTCCGGAAATTTCCCGCCAAATTTTGGTAAACAAGGAATACTTTTTTTTTTTTTTTTTTTTTTTTCGAACTTAAAAAGGTTAAGTTCGTACGAAGTTAGGAATTTTTCAAACTTATAAGTTCGTACGAACTTAGTATGTTCGAACAACACCTAAGTTCGAAGGGTAGGTTCGTATGATTTCAAACGTTCGAACTTAGCAGGTTCGAAGGCTAATTGAGGTAAGTTCGTACGACACTTTCTTAAATGTACGAACTTGCTGTTCAAACTCAAATCTGAGCAAAAACTCAGATCTAGAAAGATTCAACCGTTGAAATCGAATGAAACTTAAAGAATATGAATCACAAACACTCAAAGAAGCCGAAAGTACAACTTTTATCTTCCAAAACACTTGTAATCTCTCGTTTCTTTATCTTTTCTTTACCCCGAACCAAAAACGAATGTTTACAGGCTCTGATACCACTTGAAAGTCCCCTTAGGGCTCGGATCTACGGGGTAAACTTGCTTATATGTGTGCGGAATCCTCACATAAACATAAACGATAACAAACGAGTATAAATATCACTTTTATTGAATGTAAACGAGGTTACATTCGAATATACAAAGAGTATTCGAACTTAGGCACAAAAACCCAGTTCCTAAACCCTAAAAACCACCTTTAAACCTATTTTCGGACTTGTGTATTTATAGGCAACTAAGTTCGTACGAACCTAGGCACTTTCTAAGTTCGTACGAACTTACTAAGTTCGTACCTATTGTTGATGCATCTTAGTGTGTCTGTCAGTTGGTCAAGTCTGTAATGTGTTTGTTAATGTAATTGAGTTAGTTAGAATTACATTTTCTGTGTTATGCGACACAAGGCTTGTGTCGCATTAGTTGTAGTTGCGACACAAGTATTATGTCGCAATAGTGATCTATGCGACACAAGGCTTGTGTCGCATAATCCGGCCAATTTGTTTTGTATAAATACCCAAATGTTAGGGTTTTAGTAAGAGACTTTTTGGGGATTCTCACACACACTTATTCTCTGTTTTTGGCTGCTTATTTTATTGAGAAAGAAATATAAAGAATTATTATTGATTTGCACTCCATTGTCTTAAGCTTTATATTCCTTGTGTTTGTGTTTGTCTCCACCATTCGATTTGATTAAAAGGTCCATCCTAAGGGATCTACAATTGGTATCAGAGCCATAATCTAAGGATTTTGGTGGTATCAAATCGTTTAGGTAAGTTTTTAATACTTATTTTGATTATTTAACATTTTTTTGGTGTTTGATCTTCATTATACAGTGTTTTGAAGCTGAAACTTGGAGTTTTTAAGCCTAAAAAACTAAGCTTTTACGAAGTTTTTCATTAAAAAATCATTAGGTTTCGAAATTTTTCGTTTTTGAGTTTTTTGGGGTCTGACAGCGCCGTTTTGCGACACAAGTCTGCGACATAAATTTGTGTCGCTAATAGGGTTTTAGCGACCTTAATCTTTGCGACATAAAAGTTGCGACATACTTGTTTTGCGACACAAGGTCTGCGCCACAGATATCTTGCGACACAATATTTGTGTCGTTGTAAGATCTTCTGCGACACAACATTAGTGTCGCTGACTCCAGTTTTAGAAACTTTTTGAAAAGTCTTTCGAGCCCGTTACGATGACGTCTTCTGCATCAGCATCTACTCAACAAGTTGGGGCTTTGTTAAAACATAATAGTGAGGTGGGTTCAACAAATAAACCACCTATGTATACAAATGGAATGAATTACTCGGATTGGCGTCAGAGATTTGAAGCATTTGTATCTTTTACGATCCTGAAATGCTAATTTATATGGAAGAAAGATATGAACGCCCCGGGAGGACCGGTATCTTTGATGGACCTATTACTGAAAAATCCATTAAGTCTATGACTCCTGAGGAACGTAAGGCTTTTGACACTGAAAAGAAGACTTACTCTGCTATTACCATGGCTTTACCTCAACAGATTCTCCGACAACTTCGCCACCACAAAACTGCGTGTTGGGACATGTTATTGTGACAATAGATCTAGCTTGTAATAAGACTAGTGTACTTATTATCAATCTTGTATAAATTGGTTTAGACTTGTAAATATATGATATTAACTTGTTATTATTATTTGTTAAAAGTTATTAGACAAATATCGATTTTAAGTTAAAGTCTGAATCGCGAATTGAGAAGTCAACTCGCAGGTCAACAGACTTGCGAGTTGAGATCTCAACTCGCAGTCCAATCTGGACTCGCAGCACTCAACTGCGAGTTGAGATCTGGGCTCGCTGTAAACTGGACTAGCAGGTCTTACCTGCGAGTTGAGTTTTGGGCTCGCAGCTTTCTCGGTTCGCAGGACCTACCTGCGAGCTGAGATGTGGGCTCACAGTCCATCTGGACTCGCAGGCCCATGGGCTGCGAGTTGAGTCAACTCGCAAGGCCCATGGCCTGCGAGTTGAACCAGATATAAATATTTTAATGCTGCTCATTATTACGGAGAGATCTAGAAATCTGTGCCCTTTTTACACACACCAAATATTTAATTACTCTCCTCGTTTTTCGTGCAGATATATTTATTATAGTATTAAAGGCTCGGTTTTGAGTGATTAACTTAGTTAATAATCAAAACGAAGTCCTTTAATTGATAGTAAGTTATATAAGCTTAAACCTAACGTATTGAGGGATTCCGCACCTCAATACTTAAAGATAATCCGTTATCGAACCAAGATCTAGCGACCTTACAATTGGTATCAGAGCTTTCGGGCTTAGAAACGTTGTGGTTACAAGGTTTTTGGTTATATAACATCTTTAGGGTCATTTTACGAACGAAATCTACAGATTTATTCGTAAAAATACCAAAAAGTTCAGTTCCCAGATTTCGAGGCGCCGTTCTGCGAGTTGAGATTAGGGTTACTGTTATCTGCGAGTTGAGATTAGGGTTTCTGCGAGTTGAGATTCCTGCGAACCGAGTTCCTTGCAAACTGAGTTTTCTGCGAATTGAGATTCCTGCGAACCGAGTTCCTTGCGAACTGAGTTTTCTGCGAGTTGAGATTCCTGCGAACCGAGTTCCTTGCGAACTGAGTTTAGTTGCGAGTTGAGATTATTGAATTCGCAATATAACTTAATTTTTCACTTTAAAATGTCTGATTTAAGCCGAATGATCGAGATGGAACACGAGTTTGGAAAATCTAATGTTCCACCGAAGCTACTTAGACTTGAGGACTATTATGGGTGGAAAGACAGATTTGAAAGTTACTGTAGATTCCACGACATCACTATTTGGTTGTGTATTAAAAACGGATATGTTGCACCTACAGCTGAGGTAGGGAACGCAACAGTGATTGTGACTTATGATCGAATGAATGACAATCAGAAGAAAGAATTCACCATCGATAATAAAGCACATTCTTCAATTAAGATGAGCCTTCCTAAGGAGATCAACCATCAGTTGAAGTCCTATCACACAGCTAAAGAGCTGTGGGACGCTCTAGAAAAGAGATGTGAGGGGAGCCCTCAGGTGAAAGCTGGTAAATGTAATCTTCTAAAAAAGCAGTTTATGGTATTTAAGGCTTTTAGAGAAGAAGATCTTGAGGCTTACACCACCCGTTTCTATCATCTATTAAGTGAGCTTGACGACCATGCTATCTTCTATAATGACAAGGAGAAAACCGACAAGTTTATTGAGGGTTTACCTTGTAAATGGGAGATGTACGGTATCATGCTGAAAGATAATGATGAAAGATATGCAACCATGACCCTAGAGAAAGCGATTGATAAACTAAGGGGTTATGATTTCTCTAAGAGAACGAGAGATACGGATTCTGATCATCTACAGAATCCTGGTCTGTACCATGGAAAGACTAGTATCTCTAATTCCTCATCCAATTTGACAACGGCTTTGTTTGCGGGTGAAATTGATGAGATTGGAGAAAAATTGACTGAGGATCTCTGTTTCATTGCTTCGGATAGCGGTGAAAAACGAAACAGGAACACCACCTCAGATAAATCCACTCAAGGGCATCATAAGATGCCGATGAGTGTGAAATCAGCAGAACAACAACTTTCTGTGTTGGCATCGTTCGTTGCTTCCTATGAAAACTATATTCAAGGGAAGATAAACGATCCGGCACAATTTGATGAAGATTATGATCAGGTTGACCCTGATGACTTAGAGGAAATGGACCTCCAGTGGCAACTGGCTATGGTGTCAAGGAGAGTAAAGAATTTCCTAAAGCGTACGGGTAAGAGAGTGGTTGGAAATCGACCAGGTTTTGACAAGTCCAAGGTCAAGTGTTATAATTGTCAAGGTTACGGACACTTTGCCAGGGAATGCCAAAGACCAAAGGTTGATGCTGGAACTTCAAAACAAGATTCGGGAAGTAATCTAACTTCCAAAGTCTTAGTGGTTCAGCAAATAGACGGATCTTATGATTGGTCTACACCATCAGAGCAAGCTCTCATGGCTGAGATTGACGATCTAGAGAAACAAATTGAATCCACCTCCTACATGCTGACTACTGAAGAACCTCAAGCTAATGTGCCACACATAGAAGTTAAGGGGATTGAGGAAGATGTTCTCTACATCAACTCGACAGAAGAATTGAGTCCTAATGATTTTGTGGCATATATGACTGATATTCAATCCAAAAAGAAAAAGGTATGTCTAGATCTCCTTACTCTCACTGATGTGTGCTATTTAGTTACTGATCTTCAAACACAGGTTAGTGTCTTTGCAGAATCTAACAAAACCTTGACCTCAGAATTAGACTTAGCTAAGTCTGATGTTCGTCGGTTAGGTGAAGATAAATTAGCACTGAACGAGAAGATTAAGAGTGATGCTCTAGATAAGACCAGTCTGACTGACATTATAAATGAACAATGTATTAAAATAGACGGGTTATATCTAAACCTTAATGAGCTTAATAGAAATATAGCTATTAGGGATAAGGAGTTATCAGAGTCAAATATGAAACTGGTAGAGCTGAATAGAAAATTTGAAGGTTATAGAACTTCTTCTTTGACCTTAGATAGAATCATTGGCTCTCAACGTAGTGTAAAGGATGTTACTGGCCTAGGATACTCAGATGTTCCTCCGCCCTTTAATGCCAATTACACTGCTTCCACTTCTGTTGACGTAGAAATGACAGATGTTAATCCTGAGACTGAGGATTTGGAAAATCAACAGTCTATTGCATCTGAGATCCAAAAAGAGACTGTCAATGATTCATCTTTAACCAAGAGTACAGTCAAATCTCTCACTAAAGTACAATTCGTATCAAGTGGGATGATTGGAAGTACTGATGGAAATAATGAGTTCATTAAGAAACAAAAGGAGTTACCTTCAGTGTCTTTTGATCAGACAAAGAAGGAGTCTGCTAAGACTGCTAAGTCACGAAAGCAGATGTCTTGCTTCAAATGTCATCAACGAGGACATGTCTCTTCTTGTTGTCCCAATAAGAAGAATGAAGCTGCTCCTAAGCGCGAGGCCAGTGATAAGTCTAAAAATATCTCTAGCACAGACAGGTTAGGTACCAGACCTGGTATTGGTATTAAACCTGTGACTGCTCTGAAAAGAGATGCGTCTCACAGTGTCTCGCCACCAAAACCTAAACGGCATGAAAACTCTGCTAAGGATCAGGTGCCGTCGAGGTTTATGACTCCGAGAAGGAACCAAAGTCATTTTGAGATTGGTTCTACATCTCGCACACAAGGAGTTTACCAAGGGTCCTATGATAATCGTAGCCAAGGGCAAAAATCCCAGGGTTATATTTCGGGGAGGGTTGGAAATCAATCAACTTATAGACCCAGGACCACTAATCATCAGCAAGCTGATGCGTCTTCAAAAGTGACCAAAGCTCCCAATGGGAAAAATGGTTATTTTAAAGAGCTACAGTTTGTCGATGATAAGGGACAAACCAAGACCGTAATGGCTTGGGTCCCTCTTGATAACTAACTGTGTACAAATTACATGTGCAGGAGCAGACTGGGAACTACGACAACTGGTGGTATGTTGACAGTGGATGCTCTAGGCACATGACGGGAACCAGAAGTCTACTGATAGACTTCAGAGGTGGACTGAGACAAGGAGTGCAATTCGCTGGTGATAAAGGAGGAGTAATTACTGGGAAAGGAACAGTTTCAAATGGAACTTTGACTCTAGAGGATGTGAATTATGTTGAAGAACTAACGCACAACCTAGTGAGTGTTTCCCAAGTCTGTGATAAAGGTCATCCTGTTCTCTTCACTGAGAAAGAGGCCTTGATCCTGAAGCCGGGTTTTATCATTCCCGAAAAATGGATACTGATGAAAGCTCCAAGGAAGAAGGACATTTATGCTATCAACATGAATGCTCCTATTACTTCAATGGTGTCTACCTGTCTGTTATCCAAGGCTTCAGAATCAGACTCTCTCCTATGGCATAGGAAAATGGCACACGTAAACTTTCGAAAAATGAACTATATAACCAAACATGGGTTAGTTCTGGGTGTACCACCGAAGAGTTTTGCATTTGAAGACAAGTGTATATCCTGCTTGAAAGGAAAACAGCATAAGAAACCACACAAGTCTAAAAATGTGAACTCTATTTCCTCGCCTTTTGAGTTGCTACATATGGATCTCTTTGGCCCAATAAGCAAGAGAAGCATAGGTGGCAAATGGTACTGTCTGGTTGTCACAGACGATTTCTCTAGATTCTCTTGGGTATTCTTTTTGGGATCTAAGGATGAAACTCCGGGCATTCTTATGGAGTTTCTAGATCTAATAGAGAACATCTATAGAAAAAGAGTTAAGAGAATTCGTAGTGACAATGGGACCGAGTTCAAGAATTCTACATTGAATGTATATTGCTTAAGCAAAGGCATTCAACATCAATTCAGTGCACCATATGAACCTCAACAAAATGGTGTTGCTGAAAGGAAGAATAGAACTCTAATTGAAGCAGCGAGAACAATGCTTGCAGATTCAAGGCTTCCGGTCATATTTTGGGCAGAAGCAGTGAATACAGCATGTCATGTTCTCAATAGGGTTCTTACGGTTAAAAAGCAGAACAAGACATGTTATGAGCTTTTGAACAAAAAGAAACCGAACTTAAAAGGGTTTGAACCCTTTGGAGTTTCATGTACGTTGTTGAAAACAAGTCATCAACCTAAATTTGGTGAGAAGGCTGACGAAGGATACTTCCTAGGTTACATGCCTAACTCACCAAACAAACGGGCCTTCAATAAAATTTCGGGACGTGTTGAAATAGTTTATAACATTGAAGTTACGAGCTATACACATGACTCGCATAAGGGATTGGATTGGCAATTTGATTATTCAGATCTTTTTAAGTCATTTAAAGTCCCTATCAGTGACTATGTCCGTAACTCAGACATTCCTGAGCATTTATTGTCGGGAGATGAGGATCCCACTCCTTCTCCAACAACGAGTGCTCAAACGTCTGATGCTAGGAATATTGTCGATACTGATGTGGTACCCCCTATCGAGTCACTACAACCTCAAGATGATATACCTCAAGAGAGTGAAGATCCTGAAATTGCTTCTCAAAGGATTATGGATGATGTTCTTACTCCTCTGAGACAATTAAGGATATCAACTACTAATGAAGGTATACCACCCTTGGAGGAAATTGGTGCCAACTTACAGGATGATATTCCAGTTGAACTTGTTACTTCAACAAGAATTAATAGGATTCATCCAATTGATAATATCATCGGTGATCCAAATTCTCATGTTCTGACTCGGAATCAATCTAAAGCTAGTACATCCACTCATTCAAGCTTGTATGCTGAAATGAACGAGACAGGGATTTCTAATCTATGTCTATATTCATGCTTTATCTCACAAATTGAACCTAAAAATGTTCAGATAGCTTTGAAGGAAAATTCGTGGGTCGAGGCAATGCAGGAAGAACTGTCTCAGTTCACAAAATTGCAAGTTTGGGAGTTGGTTGACCTACCTGTTGGAGAATATCCAATTGGAACTAGATGGGTATTTAAGTGCAAGAAAGACGATCGAGGAATCGTAATTCGCAATAAAGCTCGTCTAGTTGTCCAAGGTTTCAATCAACAAGAGGGGATTGATTACAATGAAGTGTTTGCGCCTGTGGCTAGGCTTGAAGCAATTAGGTTATTCTTAGCATTTGCAGCCTCAAAGAAAATAAAAGTATTTCAGCTGGATGTTAAAAGTGCCTTCTTGTATGGCAAAGTCAAAGAAACGGTGTATGTTTCTCAACCACCGGGATTTACTGATCCAAAGTATCCAGATAGAGTATATCGTCTCGATAAGGCTCTATATGGATTACATCAAGCTCCGAGAGCGTGGTATGAGACACTGTCCACTTATCTTCTTGAGAATGGATTCACAAGAGGAAGAATTGACAGTACACTCTTTGTGAAATGGAAAAGAAGAGACTTTCTACTTGTTCAAGTATATGTTGACGATATCATCTTTGGGTCATCTGACGAAAGGATGTGTAGTGAATTTGAAAAGGTTATGAAGAACAAGTTTGAGATGTCAACAATGGGTGAATTGACATTTTTCTTAGGATTGCAAGTCGATCAAAAGAAAGATGGATATTTCATTCATCAGACTAAGTATACTAATGAGCTTCTAGAACGATTCAAGATGGAAGAATCAAGAATTTTTCATACTCCTATTCCGGAAGCCCATGGTATTGGTCCAGATACATCGAGTGATAGAGACGTGGATCCTACTCTTTACAGGGCCATGATTGGATCACTAATGTATCTTACAGCATCAAGGCCTGATATAATGTTTGCAGTATGTGTCTGCGCAAGATATCAAGCTACTCCTAAAGAATCTCACATGCAAGCTGTAAAACGAATTCTTCGTTACCTCAAAGGGAAACCGAAGCTGGGACTTTGGTATCCGACTGATGGAGACTTAGATTTTGTGGCTTACACTGATTCTGATTATGGAGGATGCAATCAGAATAGGAAGTCTACAACCGGAGGATGTCAATTCCTAGGAGGTAGACTAGTTTCCTGGCAGTGCAAGAAGCAAACCTCAGTCGCCATTTCTACATGTGAAGCTGAGTATGTTGCTGCTGGCAGCTGTTGTTCTCAAGTTCTATGGATACAACAGCAACTGCTTGATTATGGGTTGAGTATAACTAATACTCCTATGATGATTGATAATGAATCAACGATCTCTATAACCAATAATCCGGTGAAGCACAGTAAAACTAAGCATATTGATATTCGACATCACTTTATTAGAGACTGTGCTGAGAAGAACTTGATAAAGTTAGCTAAGGTTCCATCTGTGGATAATTTAGCAGACTTATACACTAAAGCGTTCGACAGAGCTCGATTCGAGAAATTGGTGCAACTAAATGGAATGAGAAATCCAGAGGATTAGTCTTCCATAGAGTTATTTTGTAATAATTAGCTTTTCATATTTATTAGTAGTTTATGTTTATTTTAAAAAAATAAAAAAATAAATAAATAAATAATAAAAAAAAGGGGAAAAAGGAGGTTAGGCGTATGGCATTCATTTGCTTGTTACCGTTGGGGAATCGCCTCCGATAAAGGTTAAGTCTTTATCAACTGGGAAATGATAGTAAATTAGAGGAATTGGCTTAATAAATGTAGGTAAAAGTCTTAAGTTAGATGTGTTAGTAGATTCAAATTTGTTACATGAACTTTACATCTTTAAAACCAGGCCTTCACTTATCTTTATTTTAGTATACTCCTCTCTCCACACGATATAATCTGCTTGAAAAACTTTAGATCTAGACAGCTTCAGTATATGATGTACTGGTAGGCAATTTCTGCTTTGATTTCTGAGCATATAATAAGCTATAAATCTTCTGTGTGTTATCTCGTGTGATTTACTATATGACGTATGACATAAGTCTTAATTGATGAAAGATAGTCTGACCATACACTGTTATCAAGAATCTATGAGAATATGTCAAGACAAATAATAAGAATTATGGCTGTTAGTGAAATTACTGGTGTCTTTATTGTACTAAGTACAGACCTGACCCCTTTAGTTTTGCCAATGGTTTCAAGCTTGGTTTGTCTATACTAAGGGATCTTATGTTGTACTAAGTACAGATCTAGAACCACTAGTATCTACAAAACAGGTTTGATGTTTGTCACATTTTATAAATTCACTCAAGGGTATGTCATATGTTTCGAAAAGAACATCATTTAGTGACCTCTATCTTGCAAAGTGAAAGATACAGTGTTATGTGCTTTACTAAATTTCTCAGTATGTCTTTTTTGAATCACATTAGGTAATACACATTCAAACAATAAAAGGTTTGCTTGGAAATCAGTGTAGACTTTGTTTATATGGATTATAATACCGGTAATCATCTTGAACTGTCTATGATATTTAAATCACTTCATTTTGATGTGTATATTATATTTTGTGGATATAGGTAACCAAGTTATACTCTTATAAATGTAAGTTGATAAATGGTTAAGTTGTGAGTTCTTATGTAACTTATTGTGAATTTCATAAGGTTTGCATACTAACAAACTTCTTAGACTTTTTACTCATCAATTGGTTCAGCTGTTTCTTTCTAATCTGATCCCGCCGTCGCTAAATTTTTGTCGCCCTTAACTAGGATATTTTAATTTATTTTATTTTACTGTATTTTTTTTTTTTTCGTCTTGTTGTTTCATTAATACAAGGGTACTTGATACCAATGTTTATTATGAATCACTGTCGTTCCATTTTATTTTTAAGCATTAAAATTCGTATTTTTCTTTTTATGCTTTAATTTCGTTACAAGACAAGTGAAAAATATTATTTATTTTAGACTTGTATGTGCACGATATTCTCTGAAAGACAAGTGAAAAATATTAATTATTTTTTATTTTAGACTTGTTTTAATTTTTGGACTTAAAAATGACGTTTTATAATTAAAATGTATTTTCTAGACAAAAATTGCGAGTTGGGAATAGTCCTGCGAACTGACTTGGTCTTGCGAGTTGAGTTCTGCGAGCTGAGTGCCAAGGTATAAAAGGTAGCGAGCCCGCATAACAAACACACAGTCCTGCGAGCCCAAACTATTTCCTTGCGAACCCAGATTTGAACTCGCAAATCTTGTGACTTTCATTTTGAAGTAAAGAGATTTTGATCTTCTGATTTTTATATACCTTTACTTTGTGATCATTTCAAGGTAAAAACCAAGTAAATCCACCGTGTATTTCATTCACAATCGGCATTTTATAAAAATGAGGGTTTTGAAATTTCAATTACAAAAATCATTTAAATAATGCTCAGATTATACAAGAAACCTTAGGGATTATGGTAATTAAAGTATTATGGACCTAATTACATCACCTGATTGCACAAAGCTCGCCAAAATAAATTTAAATGATGATGTCATCTTGGCAGTTCATGCTGCGAGTTGAGATCCAGACTCAACTCGCAGCCCGCTCCTGCGAGTCCACTTTGAAGGTTGACCTGCGAGTCCAACCTGCGAGTTGACTTGTTGACTGCGAGTTGAACTTGCGAGTTGAGCTTGCGAGCTGACTTGCAAGTTGACTTGTTGACTGCGAGTTGATCTTGCGAGTTGAACTTGCGAGTTGACCATTTGACTTGCGAGTTGAACTTGCGAGTTGACCATTTGACTTGCGAGTTGAGCTTGCGAGTTGAATGTTTGACTTGCGAGTTGACCATTTGACTTGCCAGTTGAGCTTGCGAGTTTAATGTTTGACTTGCTCTGCGAACTGAACTGTTTGAATTCTTTATTTTAACTTACGAATTCTCGATTAGTTTAACTAATTAAGCGTTTGTAGGTTAAATATTCTACGGTTAGATGTGTCGACTTGAATATAAACACGTGAAACCGTATACTTTATATAAGACTTATGACTTTATGTAATAAGTAATATACCTGTCTAGTTAGACTTATTGATTATATATATATGTTTAACAACTATAATTGATAATTAAGTTTCACGACTTAATAGTTCAATTATGAGTTGTAGATCATATAAGTTTATCAATATTGATTAAACTAATTGTCTAACATTTGTGTCATTTGTGATATTACAGATATGGCTCGACTATTTGTTGCTCATCACAACGTGCTAGTTGATTTGGATATCAATGCACGAGGTGCATCCAGGGTCGCTCGGATTCTTACTTGTCTGAGTCGATCAAGGATTCAGTTTGCGAATATAGTATATGACACATCAGTGAATCCTCCGGTCATCCAGACAAGGATTAATGATCGTCAGGTTATCTTCTCTGCCTCTGATCTTAGAAATATATTACAGTTGGGCACTATAGAGCAAGAAGACGGACCTACTGAGTTTCCGTCAGATTTTATTGAGGGAGCTCTAGGACGAATGGGGTATGTTGGACCCAAGAGAGGCCGTCAGTTCTTGAAGGCGCTCGTTTTCGGTGAATGGAGATTCTTATGGCATGTCCTTGTGACTATCTTTGGACCGAAGAAGGGAGGATACGATGAGTTAAGCTCTTCTCTCCTATCTGCTTTACTGTCACTGGTTTATAACAAACCATACAGCTTTTCAGATTACATCTTTGGGGAGATTGTACGCCAAATTTTGGGGGGAGTTAGATCGCAGTTTATGATCTATCCTCGATTTTGCATGCTGATTATTAGGGCCTCTATCCCTGATCTGCCGGTTTTTCAAGCGGATCTGAAGGTTGATACCATTGGGTTACGGGCATATAATGCGATGTTTATGCAAACCTCTCGCAGATTCGAGATGCAACCACAGCTGACAGAGTTGTTTGGATTTTTGGTTAATCCCGCGTATATTTCGCCACCAAACAATGGTTGGATTGATGTTGATGTGGCTGCAGCTGTGCCTGCACCACAAGAGCTGATAGAGGAGGTTCTAAATCAGGCAAATCAGCAAGAGCCACAAGTTAATGCTGAAGTTGCTGCTGAAGTAGTGCAACAAGTTTTGGATGAGAACGATGATGCCAATGATCCCATCATGCAGGATGTGGATCAGTATGTTACTAAGGCACCAAGGTTTGAAGAACCATCCACAGAGGCACCTGATGCTGTTGGGCCATCGGGCAGAGATGGAGAAGCTGCTTCGGCTTCTGAATCTGAGTCTGATGATGATGATGAGACTGGACCACCAGGGTTTGTCTCCGGTATCCCTGAAGGGATGATTCGTCAAGGATCAAAATTGATTATGGATCCGGCATTGAAGTTAAAGAGGAAAGCCGTTGATCAGGATCCTGATTTTGTTCTTGTCGAAGAAGATGAGGATGAAGAAGAAGAGGAGGAGGTGCTTATTACTCGACCTCGCAAGCTGCTCAGACAAACAGCTTCAACCTCTGCAGCTCATCTACAATCAAGTTCTACGCCCTCAGAGGCTGAAATGATTGCTGCTTTGGTTCGCCCGTCTTTGCATCCAACCACCAAATCTAGCAGGGTTGCGGCACGTCTATTAACCGATGTTGCTACCGAGATAGCGAAGAAAATGCAACCGCCCGCTCCCACGCCACCAACCACCACTACTGCTGCTCCATCCACCTCCTCTGCGTTTGATTCTGATCATATTAATAGTTTAGAGTCCAGAGTTCGAGAGTTGGAAGAAACCGTCAAATTCTTGATTTCTCAAATGCTGTCTATGTCTGATAACATGACTAATCAGAATGATGCCTATTCACTGCTCATCAAGACGAATAACAATCTGATAGATGATGTAGCTGACAAGCAGAGGCAAATTGATAGACTTGATCGCCTGGTCATCAGCCTTCTGAAGGACAAGCCATCTCAAGGGGAGGTATTGATATATCAAGAGTCCTGCAAGGAAGATGAGCTGGCGAAGAAGAATAAGAATGATGAAGATGATGATCCCTCAGCTCAGAAGGATAGTGAGCTGGCCGGTCCTTCAACGACTGGTCAGCAGACTACATTTCAGGGGGAGTCTGCTGAAGCAAGTGGTAGTGGAGCTGGTGCTGGTACTGCGAAGGGTGGAGTTGAAGAAGGTGACACTTGTATTAATATAGACTGATTGTAATTATTAATACATTGTAACTTTGAATTATTTTGTAATATAATTCTGTAATTAAGATGTTTAAACTTGAATGTTTAAAATGTTATAATTATGAATGTTCGTATATTATAAGCCTTTTGTAATTCTAGATTGACTATGATCGATAAAAGAGTTATAGGATCATATAATATATGATGTTCGCATAATATAAGACTTATTCAAATTTTAGATCGATTATGATAATCGATGAAAGATTTGAATAAGTATATATATATAATATATTTTAAATACACAAAGGGATTAATAAGAAAAATCTTAGATTGATTTAGGGAAATCAATGAAAGAACTTATGATATTAATCTATTTGTGTATGTATTTCTATAGGTCATGAAATGTTGAACTTATCAGATTCTGAAGGCGACATGCCAGATGAATTAGATGAGGACATTGACTTTGACCTTGAAGAAGGAGAGTTTGTACCTCCTGAAGATTGGACTTTCATTGTTAATGATGGGGCAGACGAATGTGTAGATCTTGACGCTGATGTTGTTGAACACATTGTAAGCCCATCTATAACTAAAGTGGTCATCCAGGAAGAAGATGGAGAAAGGGTTGTTGAGTTAGATGAAAGTCTAGATGACTCAACCAGTTCTGAATCAGAAGATGACCTTCCAGAAAAACTCAGAAATAATCCCATGTTTAGACCTCTGAAAAGGAGAAAGCAAAAGGTTCGGATGTCTGAAGTAGATATAACTGGAAAGAAAGCTCCAAGGAAGGGGATCATCGGCTGGTATTTTGATTCTGACTTGAAACTTTTCGCTATCAAAAGATTTGACGGAGTTCAATATTTCGATAAGAAGCTTAAAGTATTCAGTTCGCTTCCTCGATTTGAAATTCGAGACTTGGCACGCTTAGAACTAATAAATCCCAGTAATGATCCCTACGCAACTTATGTTGAGATAATCATTCGGACTGAGGGTAGATCAATGAAGTTTGAGAAGATTAAGCCAAGAGTCGGAAAGACGATCAAATTAAAGGAACGAAGTCAGAGAACTGGCCGAAGATTAAGGAAGAAAACTTATCCAGCTGTCAAGTGCATACAACAGATACCACTGAAGACAATGCCACAAAATATTCTGGGAAATCTTCTGAACTGGCACGTGGACTCAGAGACTGGTGAAGCTGTCATGGTTGAAGCTGATGATGAAGTTGAAGGAGGAGAAAGAGTAATTCTGACAGTCTATGACCATCGACACCTGATGAATCTGTCGAAGAAGGACCTGTTGAAGTTAAACGAAAACAGGATCCTAACGACGGAAGCATGGGGTGATCTTGCAAGAGATTATCAATTAATGGTGAAGACTTGTATTAGAATGAAGATTCATATGGGCAGTAGTATTTACAAGTAAAGACCAAAGACAAAGTTGAAGATAACGACACTAGAGCTATTGTCAAGGGGGAGTCTGTTGGGACATGTTATTGTGACAATAGATCTAGCTTGTAATAGGACTAGTGTACTTATTATCAATCTTGTATAAATTGGTTTAGACTTGTAAATATATGATATTAACTTGTTATTATTATTTGTTAAAAGTTATTAGACAAATATCGATTTTAAGTTAAAGTCTGAATCGCGAATTGAGAAGTCAACTCGCAGGTCAACAGACTTGCGAGTTGAGATCTCAACTCGCAGTCCAATCTGGACTCGCAGCACTCAACTGCGAGTTGAGATCTGGGCTCGCTGTAAACTGGACTCGCAGGTCTTACCTGCAAGTTGAGTTTTGGGCTCGCAGCTTTCTCGGTTCGCAGGACCTACCTACGAGCTGAGATGTGGGCTCGCAGTCCATCTGGACTCGCAGGCCCATGGGCTGCGAGTTGAGTCAACTCGCAAGGCCCATGGCCTGCGAGTTGAACCAGATATAAATATTTTAATGCTGCTCATTATTACGGAGAGATCTAGAAATCTGTGCCCTTTTTACACACACCAAATATTTAATTACTCTCCTCGTTTTTCGTGCAGATATATTTATTATAGTATTAAAGGCTCGGTTTTGAGTGATTAACTTAGTTAATAATCAAAACGAAGTCCTTTAATTGATAGTAAAGTTATATAAGCTTAAACCTAACGTATTGAGGGATTCCGCACCTCAATACTTAAAGATAATCCGTTATCGAACCAAGATCTAGCGACCTTACAAGGACTCGACGTATTTAATATCTAAAGCATCTAAGAGTGAATCTCAGCTATGGCATAGGAAGATGGCTCACTTGCACTTAAGAAAGATGAATTTCATAGTAAAAAATGGGCTAGTGCAAGGTGTACCATTGCAGAAGTTTGGACTAGAGGATCGATGTGTGCCGTGTCAGAAAGGAAAACAAAACAAGAAGTCTCATAAATCCAAAACTCAAAATTCCATTGCCTCAGCGTTTGAACTCCTTCACGTGGATTTGTTCGGTCCTATGAATGCAAGGAGTATAGGTGGTAAACATTACTGCCTAGTTGTAACTGATGACTACTCGCGATTCACATGGGTATTCTTCTTGGGATAAAAGGATGAGACAGCTGAAATGCTGATGACATTCTTTACCCAAGTTGAACATCAATATGGTCGAGGAGTCAAGAAGATAAGAAGCGACAATGGGCTAGACTTCAAAAAATCGGTGATGAACGTCTTTTGCTTAAGCAAAGGAATCCAGCATCAGTTTAGTGCACCCTATGAGCCACAACAAAATGGAGTCGCTGAGAGAAAGAATAGAACTCTAATTAAAGCAGCGAGGACAATGCTGGCTGATTCAAAGCTTCCTGTCATCTTCTGGGGGGAAGTAGTGAATACAGCTTGTCATGTGCTTAACAGGGTTTTAACTGTTAAAAAACATAACAAAACGTGTTATGAGCTTCTGTATGGTAGAAAACCAAACCTTACTGGTCTTGAACATTTTGGTGTTCATTGTTCGATACATAAAGACCAAAAATCAACCAAAATTTGGTGAAAAGGATGAGGAAGGATTCTTCCTAGGTTATGAAGCCGGTTTCTCCAAACAAAAGGGTCTTCAATAAGACATCTGGTCGAGTTGAGATTGTATATAACATACAAGTCACATCTTATACTCTAGCAGTACAAACAGGACCAGAGTGGTTATTTGATTATGACGCTGTTTTCAAATCATTTAATCTTCCTAGTCTAAGTAAAGTTGACACTTTAGGATTAGAACACGTAGTACTAGATGATGGTGATGACAATGGTTTTGCACCAAGATCTAGTGTTCCCAGTTCAGAAGATTCAAATGGTAAAGGAAAAGAAGTAATTCCTGAACCAATTGTAGATTTTGATCCCAGTTCAAACGAAATCCCATCTTCATCAGAGGTTACATATTATGTGCAAGAAATTACTGAAGAAGAAGTACCACCTGAGGGGGAGATTGGATCAAATCTAGTATATGACCTACCGGTTGATACTACGATTTCGACTCAAGTGAACAAGTATCATCCAATTGATAACATAATTGGTGATCCAAGTTCAAGAGTTAAGACTCGTAGAGAGATATCTGACAGCACCAGTCTTTATGTATCGATCCAAGACACTGGAATAATGCATAAATGCCTTGTTGGTGCATGTTTTGTGACAACAGCTTATAATTTGTAATAGTTAGTTTTGGAAGTCATTTTGTTAATCGTTGTAATCATTAACTTAAGTTTTGTATGTGTATTTGGTAGGTTCGTACGAACTTATAGGTTCGTACGAACTTAGAGTAGGTATGAACTTACGAACTTAGAGTAGGTACGAACTTAGTAAGTTCGTACGAACTTAGAAAGTGCCTAAGTTCGTACGAACTTAGGTGCCTATATATACACAAGTCCGAAAGTTTTAGAAAACACGTTTTTAGGGGTTTTTCGGAGTTGTAAGTTCGAATATTCTGTGTTAGTTTGAATGTAACCTTGTTTACATTCAATAAAAGTGATATTCACATATTTGTATTACTCTTTTGTTATAGTTTAGTATAATCGAGGATTCCGGACTCGTTTATACACTATTACATCGTAGATCCAGTCCCAAGGGACTTACAAGTGGTATCAGAGCCTTTGGATTCGTTCGATTTGGTTCGGGGTAAAGAAACCTTAAAGAAACGGGTGATTACATAAGATTTGGAAGTTAGATTGTTGTTTTTAGCTTCCAAAGTTGTATATTATCACTTAGTATTGAAGATATTCGAACTTGCAGGTTGAAACGAACCCAGATATGAAAATTTCAGATCTAAGTTTTTCAACAGCTTTTTGTACGAACTTAGAAAGTACGTATGAACTTACTTGAATTATCCTTCGAACTTACAGCTGTACGAACTTACCCCTTCGAACTTAGGTTTCGTTCGAACTTACTAAGTTCGTACGAACTTGCAGGTTCGAAAATTCCTAACTTCGTACGAACTTGTCACAAAAGGATTTTACATTTGAAAACTTTAAGTTTGTGGGATATAAAATTCTAAGTTCATACGAACTTAGAATGTTTGTTCGAAGTCTAAGTCCGAACGAACTTAGATGTTTGGGTATAAATAGATCAGACTTAGTCAAACCCCTCACTATTTCAAAACCCTTCGAACTTACCCTCCTTCGAACTTACCCAGTGCCTGCGAACTTACCTTCGAACTTGCACTGTTTCATCATTTTCAAATCAAAATCAACTTTTTGGACTGTGTTTACCACTTCCAATCCGTTAAACATCATCACAATCATTTTCCTCAACTTAGTAAGTGACTTATATGCATTTTGAACCATTGAACATAATCAAAATTGGAATTTATTTGGGTTTTATTTAAAACTAACTTAAATTCAAAATTTGGAAGGTGTTTATGGTTAAAACTTGCTTATTTTGGTTCCTTGCACTAAACCGCACCTAGGCGCACCTTAATCTATGGCTTGATCACGTTTTAATTGCAAGAAATTTTGAACTTGCTTTTTCAGTTCATACGTTCGAACTTACAAGCTCGTGTAAGTTCGTACGAACCTAACCAAGTGTAAGTTCGTACAAACTTAAGTTTGACTTAGTCAAACAGTAAGTTCGTACGAACCTACACAGGATGGTAAGTTCGTACGAAGTTGTAAGTTCGTACAAACCTTCTTAGGTTTGAATAACAACCTTTAATATTTTTAATCTATAATGTTTTGTATCTTGTATTGATTGTAGAATCTTTGTTGCAGGATTCTAAGTTGATAAATGACATATATCTAACATTATTATTATCTATTTTTTGGTTTGTCTTGTGTTTTGTGTACAGATATGGCTGATCAACGTACATTTTACAACAAACACAACTTGCCGATCCAGCCACCGAGCAATTTCGAGCCATGCTGACATTCATAATGCGCTCGAGGGTCTACTTTGCTCTCACTCACTCGCCGACCTTGAGGTTTGAATACCTCCATCAGTTTTGGGCGACGGCAGTTCATGATTGCGAACCTCAACCACCGGTGATTCGCGCTACAGTGAATGGTGTGAATATAGAATTCACTGCTGCATTTTTGAGGCAAGTTCTGCAACTTGGAACGAAGGTTCAAGAGAATGGTTCGACCTCATTTCCTCTCGAAATGCGGGCTGGCGCTTTCCAGCGAATGGGTTATGTTGGGGATGTTACCCATACCCAATACACCAAGAGTTTGGTATTCGGCCAGTAGCGCTATCTAATGCACATTTTGTTGGTATCTTTTGGACCGAAGAAGGCAGGGTTCGATACGATGAACCACAAAATGCAGTCTGGGATGATTTCACTAATATATAATAAGCCCTACTGCTTCTCTCAATTTTTCTTTGATGAGATGGTGCAACAGATAAATGGGAGTGTGAAAGATAGATTTATTCTATATCCGCGTTTCATAATGATGATCATCAACGCGTTGATTCCGAATCTTCCGACAGTGAATCCAGTAGTGCATCTGACTACTGTTGATAAGAAGATTTTTGGACACTGCCTCAGTCACAGCAGCCGGCGAGCTATCGCTGATACGCCTCAGGCACCACCGAATGATGGATGGGGGATGTGCCACCGCCCCAGGCAGCCGCTGAAGTTCCAGTTCCAGCACCTGCACCGGCCTAAGTACAAGCTCAAGTGGCTGTTGCTGAGCCACAACAGGATGTAGTCGAAGAGATCCTGCACCAGATAGAGCACCCCACCGAGGGAGAGCGCGTTGTCGCTGATATTGCTGAGTCGTTAGTCATAGATGTTCTTCAGGACGGTGCAAGCTCAAGTGTTGTGGCAGAAGTGAATGTGCAAGTTACTGGTCTACAGCCCGACCTTGATGATGTTTTCCGGGAGATTGATACATATCTCGCCGAGGATGATGCAGGGTCTCCGCCTGCTGATGAGGCTGGAAAGAGCACGGGCCAGGATTCTGAGGAAACCAAGACTGACTCAGATGATGATAATGAGGACTGTCCCACTTTAGGGGTTCAAGGGTCAAGAGTTATTATGATTAAACCCGGGGTGGCCTCGGACAAGGATAAAAGGAAAAGGAAACTCCAGGAGGATGAGGACTATGTTCCCGGGGGAGATGACGATGAAGACTCCGGGAATGAACGTTTTGTTATGAGGGCTCGTAAGCGCCAATGCCTGACAGGAGTAGTTATCGGAGAGGGTGGTGCACCTCCTCAAATCATCACTCCTACACCACCACCCTTCGCTCCACCCGCTATACCACCCCCAACCTTTCCAGAACCACCCACAACTACTGCAGCAACCGAACCAACCGCACCCACTATCACACCGACTGAACCACCTGCTACTTCAACATCTACACCACCAACTACTACTCCACCTCCAACTCAAACAACCCCGTCAGTCTCCAACCCGGCTGCACTTCTTTCTGATCAAGATAAATTCACCTATCTTGAGGGCCGGATCACGAGCCTAACCGATATGGTCGTCTCCCTGACTACTGTCGTTGCGAGTCAGGAGATTTGGGTTAAGAATTTAACGGAGATCAATGAACGATTAGAGAAGAGTACTGAGAAATTAACTGAGATCGTTCATGATAATGAGATCCTCCTTTATCAGTTGAAGCGCAAGGTAGCTCAGGGGGAGATGATGAGCTGTAAAGAAGATGAGTTAAGAAGAAAAAGAGATGATGACCGAGACGATGATCCCAATGCTCCAAAAGAAGGTGAGCTGCCTAGTTCTTCAACTGGAAGACTAGTGCCTCAGGCTCAGGGGAGTCGAGTCAGAAGCAAGGTGGGAGTGGGACTGAGGAAACTCCACTGAATCTGACTGGGACCGATACTATCGACGCGTTGCTTGGATTGGACGATTATGATAGCGATGGGTCGGAGTTAGAGGAAGGAGAGATCTCGTGTAAAGAGGTTGCTGATTGGAAATCCGATGATGAGGTCATACCTGACACTGATACAGACATTAATGAACACATCGTGATTAAACAACCGATTACCGAGACGGTGTTTGAAGATGGAACTGGTGGTGAGAAAGTGATCAATTTAGAGGAGGACTTAGCTCTTGAAATTGAGTCAGAAGATGAACCAATAGAGCCTACTCGGGCTGAATTGAAAGAATTATGATTCAAGAAGATTGAGAAGGAACCAGAGTTGAAAATGAAAGAATCTATAAAAGTCAAGGGGTCAAATGAGCTAAAACGGGTCATCATAAGTTGGTTTTATGACAGTGAACTGAAGCTGTTCATATTAAAAAGATATGATGAGATTCAGTACTTAAAGAATAAATTGAAGACTTTCAGCACGATACCCAAGATTGAGCTTAAAGAACTAGCTTGGCTGGATTTGACAAACATTGGTGAAGATCCCTACGCCAGAACCATGGAAAGAATATTTAGGCGTGAAGGGCGAACGAATAAGTTTGTTGACTTGAAGCCAACAGCAGGTTAGAGAGTTCCAGACTTGACTAAGATAGATCCAATAACGAACAAGCCTTGGATGAAGATGGTATACAGGCCAGTCAAGTGATTGAAGAAAGTTCCACTGAAGAATGTAAGTCCGTGTCTATTCGGATCGATAACGAGGTTATCTAACGTATTAAGGTGCGGAATCCGTCAATACTTAGTTATAGGATCTATAACGAATTGTTTCACAATTATAGTGAATCGGGTATCTAATTTGCTTCGTATTGATTATTAATCTCAGTTAAACGATCAATACCTAGCCTTTAGAAGGTTTAAATGCTCTGGAAAACTCAGGAAGTTCGTATGTGTATATTGGCAAAAGTTAATTAGGTTTGAAACCTAATTTGTATTTATAACCGTCTCAGTTCGCGGGTCATGGGCTTCTGCGAACTGACTCGGTTCGTAGCCCATTTAGGCCCAGCGAACTGACTCGGTTCGCAGCCCAAATTTGTCCTGCGAATTGACTCGGTTCGTGGTCAAACTTGGTCAACATTTTCCAGCTTTTTGATTTTTCACTCTAAAATGTTTTCCAACCACAGTTTTTCATTTACAATTCAAAACCAATGTACAAACTCGATTACAATTAATACAAGACCTATTACAAACTAGAAAGACTAATTTCAAGCTAGATCTGTTGTCACAAAACATGTCTCAACAGACTCCCCCTTGACAATAGCTCTAGCTGTCTTAGTGTCTTGGTCTTCAAGTTTGTCTTTGGTAATCACTTGTAAATTTTACTTCCAGCATATATCTTCAGCTTGATGCATGTTTTAACCATTGACTGATAGTCTCGAGCAACATCTTCCCATCCTTCAATTGCAGTGATCCTATTCTTGTGTAACATTAATAGGTCAGCCCTTGATAAGTTCATCAGATGTCGTCGATCATAAATCTTTAAGATCTCACTCTCTTCATACTCTACTTCATCATCATGTACAAACATGAGAGCTTCTCCAGTCACAGAATCAACAGACCATCTCTTCAATTTGCCTAAGATATCTTGAGGCATGGTCTTTAAAGGAATCTGCTGCATGCACTTAACAGCTGGATATACTTTCATTCTTCGACGCCTTCCAGTTCTTTTGCTTCTTTCATTTAGTTTTATTGTTTTTCCAACCCTCGGCTTAATTCTTTGAAACTTCAATGATCTACCCTCAGTCTTGATAACCTTCTCTACGTATCGTCCAAAAGGATCATTACTGGGGTTAATCATTTCCAATCTAGCCAAGTCTCGGATTTCAAAACGCGGTAAAGAACTGAAGACTGCAAGCTTCTTTTCAAAGTATTGAACTCCGTCATATCTTTTTATTGCGAAAAGCTTTAAGTCGGCATCATAATACCATCCTATTATACCCCTTTTAGGTATACGTTTTCCAGTGATATCTAGTTCTTTAATCCATGTCTTTACCCTTTTTCTTTTCAAAGGTCTAAACATCGGATTATTCTTCAATTTCTCAGGAAGTTCATCATCGGATTCAGAATCAGTTGATTCACTTAGATTTTCATCTAAGTCCAAAACTCTTTCTCCATCCTCATCCTGAAAGATAACATTTGTCTTTGAGGGGCTTACTATGTGTTCATCGATGTCAGCATCAAGATGTACACCTTCATCTAGCCCTGACTCCGAGACAGAAGACCAATCTTCAGGAGGTACAAACTCTCCTTCCTCTAGATCATAATCAATGTCTTCGTCTATCTCATCAAGTATATCATTATCAGAATCGGATAGATCTAGCACTTCCAAACCTATATTAGGTCATACACAAATAATCATTAATATCCTAAATCCTTTCATCGATTTCCCTGAATCAATCTAAGGATTTCCATATTAATCAATAGCAATTAATATCATAAATTCTTTTATTGATTTCCCTGAATCAATCTAAGAATTTTCTTATTAATTTCTTTGTGTATCTCGAATACATTATATGAACTTATAAATCTTTCATTGATCTTAACGTATAATCACAATCAATCTAAGATTTCAAAAGTCTTATAATATCAGAATATTAGTTAAATTTAAACACCAATGTATTGTGAAATGATCACCAAACATTCAAGCTTACCATTAATTCTTTTGCATAATTAACTTGTCAGTCTGACGATTCTCAAGTCTAAAATGCAAAGATTATAGTAAAAGATTGACCGCCGAAACAAACTCGGGACACGCCACACGACTATTGTAAGTCGGTAGACTTTCGATCAAAATTCCACACAATTTTTATTAATTGTAACTTATTTAATTAACTTGTTATTATAAATCTCAAGTCGACTAAATATATTTAACTTGTAAAAATAAATCGCAAGTCTAATATATATATGACAAAATATTCTTAAGTTACAAATTACAGAGGTTTAAATAAAATTACAACTTAGTCTAAGTTAATGTAAACTTCACCTTCAGTTGCATCACCCTCTTGTGCACTTGTACCAGCACCACTTCCACTTGCCTTAGTAGACTCCCCCTGAATTATAGGAAGCTCACCAGTCGTTGACGGACCAGTCGGCTCTCTATCATCTTGTGAGTTGGGATCATCATCTGTGTCCTTTCGCCTTTTCCTTAGCTCTTCATCATCCTTACAGGCCTCATGACGCCGTTTCTTTATCAGCTCATCTTCGTCTCTGGCAACTTGATATGCCATAATCTCCCCCTGAGACGGCTGTCCCGTCAACAAACGGTTGACCATGCGTTCCAAACGGTCAATCTGCCGCTGTTGATCAGCAGATTCACTTAATAGAAGCGCATGGGATCTCAACAAGTGAGTCGTTGAAGCACTTTGAGTACTAAGGAGAGCTGCAAGTTTGAGATTCTGAAATTCCAAAGCTTTAACCCGCAGTTCCAAAGTAGTGACACGGTCAGAAGCCCGAAGAGGAACGGCAGTTGCTGATTCAGTTACAGTATCAGATGAGGGAAGATGTTTACCAATGAGAGCAGCAACATCAGCCAATAACAACCGTGCTGTGATAAGGCTGGCCTTAGTAGATTGAAGAATAAGAGGCTCTGAAGCAGCAGGCTTTGGCACAGGAGAAAGTGATAAAGTAGGCATTGGTGGCGGTGATGGTGTTGTCCGAACCGCAGGACGAGATAATTCGCCAATAGTCAATTGAGCAGTTGAAGAGCGAATGCGTTTGCGGCGGCTGGTTTGAAGAGGTAAAGCATCGTCCTCCTCAGAATCTTCATCAACCAAACTGTAATCAGGATCACGATCATCAACTTTGCGTTTGCCCTTTAAAGCAGGATCCATGATTAGTCTTGAACCTTGACGAACCATTCCTGACGGAATTCCCGTCAAAAAGGAAGGAGAAGGATCATCATCACTATCCTCATCCTCAGTATCAGATGCAGTGGCACCATCCTTGCTAAAGGCACTAGACGGTCCAGCATCTTGATCAGCTGAAGCCCGTTCACCCTCAGGTTGAACAACCTCTGGGTCGACTGTTTCGATTGCCTGAAAATTTTCCACCTCAAGTAAGAGTGGATCAGTGGCATCATCGTTCTGAATACGAACCTCATGTAATACTTTAGCAGCAACATCAGGTTGAGCTGCTTGGTTCAACACATCTTCAATAAGCTCGTGCGGGCCGGGCTGTGGAGCAACAACCGCCAGCTGAGCTGGAACTTGTGCTGGAGGGGGTGGTTGATGTTGCAGTGGAGCATCGGCATCCAACCATCCATTGTTGGCGGGAGCTATATACTGCGCATCAATAAGATGGCCAAAAAGATCGGTAGCTTCCGGCTTGATCTGATCCGGACGACAAGAAGAGTTAAGAAAACACGCGTTGTATGTTCGAAGTCCGATCCTATCCACATGCAAATCTGACGGAATATTCAGCAATCCAGGAATGCGCTGAAGTATAATGATCATGCAAAAACGTGGATAGAGCATAAACTTGGAGCGAACAGCTCCAGTGATCTGCCCAATGAAAGAGCTAAAAATGTATGAGGAAAAACTGTATGGTTTATGATAAACCAGTGACAGTAAACCAGATAACAGCTCGGGGCTCAATTCATCGTATCCGCCCTTCTTGTTCCCGAAGATTGTCACAATAATATGGAACAGGAACCTCCATTGGCCAAGAACAAAGGCCTTGATGAATTGGCGTCCACGCTTAGGGCCAGAATAACCCATTCGACCGAGTGCACCTTCTATGAAATCAGAAGAATACACGGATGGCCCAGCTTCCTGCTCGACGGTACCCAGTTTTAGAATCTGTCTCAGATCGTCAGCAGAGAAGACAACTGGATGACCATTAACCCTAGTACAAATAACTGGAGGGTTTGCAGCAGCATTGAACTCAATATTATTCCAGAATTGAGTCAGCAGGTCACGCGACAGAGGTGGAGATTCAGTAACAGTATATCGAATTCTCGAACGTGCCAAATATGTTAGAATCTCAGTGAAGCGTTCAGCCCCACGCTCATTGACATCAAGATTAACAAGAATGTTATGACCCGGAGCAAATGATCGAGCAACCATTTCTGTAATCAAAAGAGTTACACGAATGGTAAATTCCCCATCAAAATAAAATGCCGTAACGAACAGTAATTAATTCTAAACATTGATGTATTGTGAACAAAGATTGTCACCAAACATCCAAGTTTACTATTAATTACTAACGTAATTTACTGAACTTAATTGAACTATTGAGTATTCAAGACTCAAATTTTCAATTATGTTCTCTAAATTATATCAAATTCGTAAGGCATAACATATAAATATGGTTCACTTATAAACCTAAATTCGTAAGTCAGAACCGGTTTTCGATAATAATACATGTATTACTTATAAGCATAAGCTCGTAAGTCGAAACAGATATCCAGGTTTTACTTATAAGCATAAACTCGTAAGTCAAAACATATATCGAATAAGTACCAAAACTAGACTTATAAATTATTGGTAATCATAAAGATCTCAAAGCGAAAATAAGTCGAATCATAATAAAGTTGGTCAAAAACTTCAACTCGCTTCGCAGAAAGTCAACTAGAGTTAAAATGTGGGTTCGCTTCGCAGGAAGTCAAACACAGTCAAGATGTGGGTTCGCTTCGCAGGAAGTCAAACACAGTCAAGACTTTGGTTCGCTTCGCAGATGGGTTCACTTCGCAGCCAAAGTAAGTCAACAAAATTGGGTTCGCATCGCAGGTCAACGAAGTCAACCACTTGACTTAGCTTCGCAATCAGAGGAAGTCAACCAAATTGGGTTCGCTTCGCAGTCAAGCAAAGTCAACCAAATTGGATTCGCTTTGCAGTCAACGTAAGTCAACCGTTTGGGTTCGCTTCGCAGTCAAAGGAAGTCATCCCTTTGGGTTCGGTTCGCAAGAGTTTTGCGAACTGAGATTGGATCTCAGTTCGCAGGAGCGTGTGCGAACTCAAAATAATTCAAGAACACAAATTAAATCAGTAAATGTGCAATTAAACTATAAAAACATGTTTAATATATGCCGATTAACACTTTCGAAGTGTTTTAGCATTTCTTTTCCACTAATTATTAGATAATCTGTGAAAAACTAAACTAAAACATTTGAAACCCAAGAACATGCGATTCAACACAAATTAGCGAATGAAATCGAAGAATGCTTACCTCAATAGATGCGGATTTCAAAGATGAAAATAATCTTCGGTCTGAAAAACCTGTCCTTGATTTGTAAAGATCTAAAATCGAAGAAAAACGGTCGGTTCGCTTCGCAAGTTTTCAATTCGCAATATTGGGTTCGCAGAGGAATTTGGGAAAAGTGAGATATGGACTCGTTGACTTGGTCTTTTATACAAAAAACTCACTTCGCAATGTTTGGGTTCGTAGAGGTCTTCGGTTCGCAAATACTGGCTTCGCAGATCTGGGTTCATAGGTGGGTTCGCAGATCTGGATTCGCAGATCTGAGTTCGCAGGTGAGGTTTGGTTTCACAATTTTGACTTTTTGACTTTATAATATTCTTAAATCTAATTGCAAATTGCCAATTGAATTTTAATATATTCCAAGTCAATAATGATAATCTATAATCCGTAATTGAACGATTAAGTTTGTACAACTTAATTATCAATTATAATCATTAATGACATAGATACAGTTAATAATTATAACTGTGTTCGTTAATTTGTAACATAAAGTCTCAAATTAAAAGATATATATAACTTATTACCGAAAGTCTTAAGTCGTATATTTTGCATATGCCTTTACGTATTCACAGTGAAGTCCATACGTCTAAGCATGTTAGCTTATAACTGATTATTAAAATAGTAATCAACAGTTCTTAAGCTGTAAATAAGACCAATTGCAATCTTGTCACATTGAGACAACACGGAATGCTAAAGTAAAGATGAATTGAATTCCAAAGGATTAAAAACAAGAAAGAATCAGACAAAACATTGATTCAAACAAAAGTAAAGGTATCGAGTACCAACAATAAAAATAGACTATTACAAATGCCGAACATTAATAGTTGAATCTGCGCAGGGATCATATTAGAGAGAATATGCAGTACTTTAAGATTTAAAAAGTCTTGGAAGATTGGTAGTATACATACCATATGAAATTCACGAGTAGTGACACTTAAGTACAACTTAACCATTTTTCAACTTATATTTATGAAAGTATAACTTGGTTACCTAGCTCCACAACAGATATCACATTAATCATATATTTTCAGGAATTGAGAACAAATGATTCATCAACCATGAAATATTCAAATACCATAGACAGTTCAAGACGATTACCGATATTATGATCCTCATAAACAAAGTCTACAATGATTTCATAGCAAGCCTTTATTGTTGGTATGTACATTACCTAATGTGATCCAAAATATGACATACTGAGAAATCAAATAAAACACATAACACTGTATCTTTCGGATTCAAGGTAGAGGTTACTAAATGATGTTCTGTTTGAAGCATATAACATACCCTTGAGTTATTTTAATATCTGACAAACATCAAAGCTATTTTGGAGATACTAGTGGTTCTAGATCTGTACTTAGTACAACATAAGATCCCTTAGTATGAACAAGATAAGTTTGAAACCATTGGCAAAACTAAAGGAGTCAGGTCTGTACTTAGTACAACAAAGTCACCAGTAGTTTTGCTAATAGCCATAATTCTTACTATTTGTCTTGACATATATTCAAAAATCCTTGATAACAGTGCATGGTTAGACTATCATTCAACAATGAAGACTTATGTCATACATCATATAGCAGATCACACTAGATAGCATACAGAAGCATTATTACTTATTATATGTGCAGAAATCATAGCAGAATTTGCCTATCAGTACATCATATAATGAAGCTGTCTAGATTCAATTTTCTAAGCAAAGGATAACATGTGGAGAGAGGTGTATACTAAAATAAACATAAGTAAATGTCTGGTTTTAAAGATGTAGATTTAATGTAACTACCTAGAATTTACTAACACATCTATCCAAAGACTTATACTTATTGTTATTTAAGCATATTCTTCTAATGTACTATCATTTCCCAGCAGATAAAACCATAACGTTTTCAAGAAAAATGCAGAAAAATAAAAGAAACTACTAAGTATGACATACTCCTTTGGAAGACAAATTATTCTGGATTCCTCATTCCGTTTAGTTGAATCAATGTCTCAAAACGCGTCCTGTCAAAAGCTTTTGTATACAAGTCTGCCAAGTTATCAGTTGAGGGAACTTTGACTAACTGTATAAGCTTTTTCTCTGCACAGTCTCTAATAAAGTGATGACGTATGTCAATGTGTTTTGTCTTGCTGTGCTTTACAGGATTGTTGGTAATTGACATGGTGGATTCGTTGTCAATCATCATTGGAGTATTGGTTAAATTTAACCCATAGTCTCGCAGTTGCGGTTGTATCCACAGAACCTGGGAACAACAGCTGCCAGCAGCAACATACTCAACTTCACATGTAGAAATGGCGACTGAGGTTTGCTTCTTGCACTACCAAGAAACCAGTCTACCCCCTAGGAATTGACATCCACCAGTTGTAGACTTTCTGTTCTGATTGCATCCTCCATAATCAGAATCAGCTGGAAAACTTTCATTTTCTTAGAAGCTGCGAATGCTAAGAATAACCTTATTGCTTCTAGCCTAGCCACAGGTGCAAACACCTCATTGTAGTCAATCCCTTCTTGTTGATTGAAACCTTGAACCACCAGACGAGCTTTATTGCGAATCACGATTCCCCGATCGTCTTTTTTGCACTTAAAGACCCATCTAGTGCCAATTGGATATTCTCCAACAGGTAAATCAACCAATTCCCAGACTTGCAACTTTGAGAACTGAGACAACTCTTCCTGCATTGCCTCGACCCACGAATTGTCCTTTAATGCCATTTGAACATTTTTAGGTTCAATTTTTGAGATAAAGCACGAGTAGGAACATCGATTGATAATCCCAGTCTCCATAATGGCAACAAAAAGACTCGAGTACTCCGAAGTACTAGCCCTGGTTTGAACCGATGCAGTTGGATCACCAATGATATTTTCAGTTGGGTGATCTTTGTGAATTCTTGTGGTTATTATCGGCTCAATCACCATATTATCATAAAGATTGGTGCCAATTTCTTCCAATGGTGGCATATCCTCATCAGTACTATACATCTCATCAGAAGTTATCGTATCGGTAACTACTGGTGACGTGTCAGTCTCTTGAGTGTTATCCACCGGAGGTTGTTATGTGGCACTTGATGTTGTATGATTAGGATCCACAGAAGCAGTCGATGTTGGAGTGGAGCCAATATCTCCATCACCTGACAATAACTGTTCAGTAAGTACAGGATCAACCGTGTAATCACACAATGGGACATTAAATGACTTAAAAAGATCAGAATAGTCAAATTGCCAATCTAATCCCTTATGTGAGTCATGTGTGTAGCTCGTAACTTCAACTTTATAAACTATTTCCACACGTCCCGTAACTTTATTAAAAACTCGTTTATTTGGTGAGTTAGGCACATAACCTAGGAAATATCCTTCGTCAGCCTTCTCACCAAATTTTGGTTGAGAACTAGTTTTCAATAAAGTACATGAGACACCAAAGGGTTCAAACCCTTTCAAATTCGGTTTCTTATTGTTCAAAAGCTCATAACAAGTCTTGTTATGCTTTTTAACTGTAAGAACCCGGTTTAGAACATGACATGCAGTATTCACCGCTTCTGCCCAAAAAATGACCGGAAGCCTTGAATCTGCAAGCATTGTTCTTGCTGCTTCAATGAGAGTTCTATTCTTCCTTTCAGCAACACCATTTTGTTGAGCTTCATATGGTGCACTGAATTGATGTTGTATGCCATTGTCACTACGAATACTCTTCACTCTCGTGTTGTAGACATTCTCTATTAAGTCTAAGAACTCCATAAGAATTCCTGGAGTTTCATCCTTAGACCCCAAAAAGAATACCCACGAGAATCGAGAGTAGTCATCTGTGACAACTAAGCAATACCACTTGCCACCTATGCTTCTTTTGCTTATTGGGCCAAAAAGATCCATATGTAGCAATTCAAATGGCATGGAAATGGAGTTTTTAGTTTTAGACCTGTGTGGTTTCTTATGTTGCTTTCCTTTTAAGCAAGAAACACACTTGTCTTCAAACTCGAAACGTGTAGAAGGTACACCCAGAATTAACCCATTCTTGGTTATATAATTCATTTTTCGAAAATTCAGGTGTGCCATTTTCCTATGCCAAAGTATAGGATCTGCTTCTGAAGCCTTGGATAATAGACATGTCGACTCCATTGAAGATGCAGGAATACCCATGTTAATAGCATAGATATCCCTCTTCCTTGGAGCCCTCATAAGAATCCATTTTTCTGGAATAACCAGACCTGGCTTCAGGACTAAGGCCTCTGTATCATTAAATAATACCGGATGACCTTTATCACAGATTTGGGAAACACTCATTAGATTGTGAACCAGTTGTTCAACATAGTTCACATTCTCAAGAGTCAAAGTTCCATTAGACACTTTTCCTTTCCCAGTGATGATTCCACCTTTCTCCCCAGCGAAATTAACTCGCTGCTTCAGTCCTCCTTTGAAGTCCATCAGTAGACTTCTATCTCCTGTCATGTGTCTTGAACATCCACTGTCTACGTACCACCAGCTATCTCCGTTCACAGTTTGTTCCTACACATGACAGTTGTACACAATTAGTCGTCAAGAGGGACCCAAGCCATAACAGACTTGGATCGTCCCTCATCATCAACAAACTTAACTTCTTTAAAGTAACCCTTTTTCCCATCTGGGGCCTGAATTACTTTCGAAGGAGTTCGAGTTTGTTGAGGAACGTTGGTCTTGGGTCTATGAGGTGAATGAGAAACAGGCCTCTCTGACACATTACCTTGGGATTGATGTCCTTGATTACGATTATAATTAAAATTATATTTAATCCCATGTGTACGTGAGGTTGAACCACTCTCATAATGACTATGGTTCCGAGAAGTAGAACCAATCTCAAAATGACTAAGGTTGTGATGAGGTGTCCTAAACCTTGACGGTGTTTGGTCTCGAGAATGATTGAAAATATTATCATTAGAAAACCGTTTAGGTTTAGGTGGAGAAACACTGTGTGTTCCTAACCTTTTCAAAATGTTCACAGGTTTAGATATGGATTGATTGTCCAACCCATTCTTAGAACTCGACCTGTCTACATCCATCTTAGAAGTACCCGGTGACATGTCACTGTCAACTGGTCTATGTTTTGCTTCTGACTTCTTATTGGGACAACAAGAAGCCACATGTCCTCTTTCATGGCATTTGAAGCACGACATTATCTTCTTAGACTTAACTTCTTTTGCCTTTTCTAAATTAGAAATTTTCTGAGTTACTGAAGTTTTACTTTCCTGTCCTTTAATATCCTCAACATCTAATTTAGTTTTGCACTCGTTAGATGTTAGGTCTTTAATAACAGGCTTCTCTAACTCAGATATCTCTGACTTATTTATTGGAATTTTCACAGAGTTAACAGGCACATCTATCATTTCTAAGTCTTCATGAGCCTTAGTGTAATTCGAATTAAAAGGAGGAGGTACATCATGGCAACCTAGTCCAGATCTATCATTTACACTCCGTTGAGAACTAATTATATGATCTAAAGTCAAGGAAGATGTCCTATAACTTTCAATCTTATGATTCAACTCAACTAGTTTCATTTTGGACTCAGATAACTCTAGCTCTTAATTAGCTACATCTTTGTTCAAGTCTCTTAAGTTTAGATAAAGACCGTCTATTTTAATGGCTGGTTCATTAATAGTATCTCTAAGAGCGATCTTATCTGCCATATTAGACTTAATCTTTTCCTTTAGAGCTATTTTATCCTCACTTAGCCTACGTACATCACTTTTTACTTGTTCTAATTCAGATGTAACAGTCCTATGTGATTCAGCATAAACATTTACTTGGGACTGTAAACTAGCAACAAGTTGACATACATCAGTAAGAGTGAAAATATCAAGACATACCCGTTTTTTATCGGTTTGGAGATCAGCCATATGTGCCACAAAATCTTCAGGACATAGATCTTCAGTAGATCCCAAGTCCAACACATCATCATCAACTGTTGACATCTTAGTAACTTGTGTTTCCACCTGATACTCTTCAGCAGTTGATATGTAAGACGTGGATTCAATCATGCTATCTTGATTTTCAATATCAGCCATGAGTGCTTCTTCAGATAAAGCACTCCAGTCATATGAACCATCAAGTTGTTGAACCACCAAAGCTTTTGATGCTAGAGAGGTGTCTTGTCTTACAGGATTTGCAGTCTGCTCATTCTTGGGTCTTTGGCATTCCCTAGCGAAGTGTCCAAAATTTTGGCAATTATAACACTTCACTTTGGATTTATCAAAGCCCGGTTTATTACCCACCACTCTCCTTCCAGTTTTCTTTAGAAAATTTTTTACTCTCCTTGACACCATTGCTAGTTGCCACTGGAGATCCATTTCCTCTAAGTCCTTTGGGTCAATTTGATCATAATCTTCATCAAATTGAGCGGGGTCGTTGATCTTCCCTTGAATATAGTTTTCGTAAGAAGCAACGAACGAAGCAAGTACAGACAGTTGTTGTTCTGCAGATTTCACACTCATCGGCATTTTATGTTGCCCTTGAGGTGACTTCTCAACAGTAGTCTTACTTCGTTCTCACTTCCATCCGAGGCAATGAAGCACAGATCCTCAGTTAGAATTTCACCTCTGTCATCTATTCCACCAACCAGTAGTGCAGAAGTTGATGTAGACGAAGAATTCGAGAGACTTGATTTTCCTTGGTATAGCCCAGGATCCTGTACCTGATCAGAATCCGTGTCCCTCGTCTTTTTAGTAAAATCATACCCTCGAAGCTTGTCGATAGCCTGCTCTAGGGTCATCTTAGAGTATCTTTCTTCATTATCCTTAATCATCACTCCGTACATTTCCCAATTAGGAGGCAAACCCTCAAGGAACTTGTCGGTTTTCTCCCTATCAGTACAGAAAATCTCATGGTCATCCAATTCACTAAGGAGATGGTAATACCTAGTGACATAAGCATCTAAGTCTTCTCCTTTCAAGGTTTTAAAGACGGTAAATTGTTTCTTCAGCAGATTCCTTTTACCTTCTTTCACCTGTGGACTACCCTCGCATCTTTTCTCAAGAGCTACCCAGAGCTCCCTAGCAGTGTGAAAAGATTTGAGTTGATGATTAATTTCTTTTGGAAGACTCATCTTGATCGACGAATGAGCTTTGTTCTCAGATTCATATTCCTTCTTTTGCTCATCGTTCATCCGGCTATAAGGAATAGCCACAGTCACATTCTCAACGACTTGGGTAGGAGCAGTGTATCCATTTTTGATGCATTCCCAAATTACCAAATCATGGAATCTACAATAGGATTCAAACCTATCTTTCCATCCATAGTAATTTTCTAGTCTGAGCAATTTAGGTGGAACATTCGATTTTCCAATCTCATGATCCATCTCAATCATTCTACTTAGGTCTGACATCTTTGCAAATCACAAAACTTTCAAAAATCACGAAAACAGAAACTCAGTTCGCAGGGTGAGAACTTAGTTCGCAGCAAATCTCAGTTCGCAGCCTCACTCAGTTCGCAGGCTGAAATCTCAGTTCGCAGCCTCACTCAGTTCGCAGAACCCTAATCTCACTTCGCAGAAACGGCTGTAATCCCCAAAAACGTAAATTTTTAGGTTTTTGAACGTCTAAACCCTAAGATTTCGAACGTACACGAACCTAAAAACTTCCAGAAACTGATTTTGGTCAAAAATACGCACTAATTGTACGTAAAACAACCCTAAATCAAACTTTATTTACCCAAATCAATTGTTATTATCCCAAATAACCTCGAACCTACGCGTATCTAGCCGTAGGCTCTGATACCAATTGTAAGTCCGTGTCTATTCGGATCGATAACGAGGTTATCTAACGTATTAAGGTGCGGAATCCCTCAATACTTAGTTATAGGATCTATAACGAATTGTTTCACAATTATAGTGAATCGGGTATCTAATTTGCTTCGTATTGATTATTAATCTCAGTTAAACGATCAATACCTAGCCTTTAGAAGGTTTAAATGCTCTGGAAAACTCAGGAAGTTCGTATGTGTATATTGGCAAAAGTTAATTAGGTTTGAAACCTAATTTGTATTTATAACCGTCTCAGTTCGCGGGTCATGGGCTTCTGCGAACGGACTCGGTTCGCAGCCCATTTAGGCCCAGCGAACTGACTCGGTTCGCAGCCCAAATTTGTCCTGCGAACTGACTCGGTTCGCGGTCAAACTTGGTCAACATTTTTCAGCTTTTTGATTTTTCACTCTAAAATGTTTTCCAACCACATTTTTTCATTTACAATTCAAAACCAATGTACAAACTCGATTACAATTAATACAAGACCTATTACAAACTAGAAAGACTAATTTCAAGCTAGATCTGTTGTCACAAAACATGTCTCAACAAAGAAAATGCCACAGAACGTTCTCGAAGATCTGAAGTGGTGGTATGTTGATAATAAGACTGCCGAAGCAGTGATGGAAGACAGTGAAAGAAATGTGCTGCTAAGGATGTATGACAGTTTACACTTGGTAAACTTGTCTGAGGATGATCTGATGAAGCTTCATACAAATAAAATCTTGTACAGAGATAGTTGGAGGCATGAAGGCCGAAGATATCAGAATGTTGTGAAGGTGTGTATAGAGAAAGGGATTTGGGCTGGAAGTCGACAGAGCTGATCGAGAATCAAGATCGACTGCAACAACGAAGACGGAAAACAAATAGAGCTATTGTCAAGGGGGAGTCTGTTGGTACATGATATGTGACAACATCTTCATATTTGTAATAGTTAGTTTCTAATTTCTTTATGCTGTCTAAAGAAATTGAATATTTCGTTTAGTATGTTTGTAGGTTCGTACGAAATTGTATGTTCGTACGAACTTAAGGTAGGTACGAACTTACAGTAAAGTTCGTACGAACTAAGGAGCAACTAAGTTCGTAAGAATTTGGTTGTCTATAAATATAAGTTCGAAAATATTCATTTGTACGCTTTTAGAACTGAGTTTTAAGTTTGAATACATTGTAGTACTTTGCTTAGTTCGAATACATTGGAAGTAGTTAAAAGATATTAAACACTTTTGTTACACTCGTTTTATTGTCGTTCAAGTGTATTAAAGGATTCCGCACTATAATACACGTTGTAATCCTGTTTGGATCCGTTCAAGGGGACTTTCAAATGGGATGATGTTATATTATTTAATTAAAAACGTAATGTTTTAATTATTGTTGATACAGTTTCAGTGAGAAACAGCTCAAGTTGAAGAGTTAGAGTTTTTGTACAAGTGTTCTGGCAACACTTGCTAGAGTCACGTACAGCGACAAAGATATGTTAAGATATAACATTTATTTGTGCCATATGAATGTTCATCGATGCATATACATTACTAAGTACTTATAACAATAACTGAGAATTGTTGAACAATATACAGTTATAGTTTTGATTATATTCATGATTATGAATATTAACGTTGTGGAAAGTATTGAGTTTTTGAAATTCAGTGATGAATCACGCATATAATTTGATTACTACATTATTTATATGTTTTGTGTGATGAAATTAATTTAATTTCATGCTTTCTTCTGCAAATCAAAGATTGGACAAATCAAAAATCTCGGAAATTTAAATCTCACGATTATGATGAATCTGTTGTAGTTGATTTGATTATTTTGATAAATTAGAAATTGTTGGGACATGTTATTGTGACAATAGATCTAGCTTGTAATAGGATTAGTGTATTTATTATCAAACTTGTATAAATTGGTTTAGACTTGTAAATATATGATATTAACTTGTTATTATTATTTGTTAAATGTTATTAGACAAATATCGATTTTAAGTTAAAGACTGAATCGCGAATTGAGAAGTCAACTCGCAGGTCAACAGACTTGCGAGTTGAGATCTCAACTCGCAGTCCAATCTGGACTCGCAGCTCTCAGCTGCGAGTTGAGATCTGGGCTCGCTGTAAACTGGACTCGCAGGTCTTACCTGCGAGTTGAGTTTTGGGCTCGCAGCTATCTCGGTTCGCAGGACTTACCTGCGAGCTGAGATGTGGGCTCGCAGTCCATCTGGACTCGCAGGCCCATGGGCTGCGAGTTGAGTCAACTCGCAAGGCCCATGGCCTGCGAGTTGAACCAGATATAAATATTTTAAATGCTGCTCATTATTAGATACCTTGAAATCCGTGCTCTTTATACACAGCAAATATTTTAAGTATTCTCTCCTCGAAATCTGTGCAGATATAAAAGCATTTATTGAATAGGCTCGGTTTTGATTGTTTAACACTAGTTAATATCAAAACGAAGCTTGTTAATTAATTGCAAAGTTATATAAGCAATAAACCTTAACGTATTGAGGGATTCCGCACCTCAATACTTAAAGATAATCCGTTATCGAACCAAGATCTAGCGACCTTACAATTGGTATCAGAGCTTTCGGGCTTAGAAACATTGTGGTTACAAGGTTTTTGGTTATATAACATCTTTAGGGTCGTTTTTCGAACGAAATCTACGGATTTATTCGTAAAAATACCAAAAAGTTCAGTTCCCAGATTTCGAGGCGCCGTTCTGCGAGTTGAGATTAGGGTTACTGTTATCTGCGAGTTGAGATTAGGGTTTCTGCGAGTTGAGATTCCTGCGAACCGAGTTCCTTGCAAACTGAGTTTTCTGCGAACTGAGATTTCTGCGAAGCGAGGTGAGATTCCTGCGAACCGAGTTCCATTGCGAACTGAGTTCCTTTGCGAACTGAGATTTCTGCGAAGCGAGTTGAGATTCCTGCGAACCGAGTTCCCCTGCGAACTGAGTTCCTTTGCGAGTTGAGAATCAGCTGCGAACCGAGTTGAGTTTCTGCGAGCTGAGATTCTCTGCGAGCTGAGATTTCTGCGAATTGAGTTTAGTTGCGAGTTGAGATTTCTGAATACGCAAGATAACTTAATTTTTGATTTTAAAATGTCTGATTTGAGCCGAATGATCGAGATGGAACACGAGGTTGGCAAATCTAATGTTCCACCGAAGCTACTTAGACTTGAGGACTATTATGGGTGGAAAGACAGGTTCGAAAGCTACTGTAGATTCCATGACATAACTATCTGGCTGTGTATTAAAAACGGATATGTTGCACCTACAGCTGAGGTAGGGAACGCAACAGTGATTGTGACTTATGATCGAATGAATGACCATCAGAAGAAAGAATTCACCATCGATAATAAAGCACATTCTTCAATTAAGATGAGCCTTCCTAAGGAGATCAACCATCAGTTGAAGTCCTTTCACACAGCTAAAGAGCTGTGGGACGCTCTAGAAAAGAGATGTGAGGGGAGCCCTCAGGTGAAAGCTGGTAAATGTAATCTTCTAAAAAAACAGTTTATGGTATTTAAGGCTTTTAGAGAAGAAGATCTTGAGGCTTACACCACCCGTTTCTATCATCTATTAAGTGAGCTTGACGACCATGCTATCTTTTATAATGACAAGGAGAAAACCGACAAGTTTATTGAGGGTTTACCTTGTAGATGGGAGATGTACGGTATCATGCTGAAAGATAATGATGAAAGATATGCAACCATGACCCTAGAGAAAGCGATTGATAAACTAAGGGGTTATGATTTCTCTAAGAAAACGAGAGATACGGATTCTGATCATTTACAGAATCCTGGTCTGTACCATGGAAAGACTAGTATCTCTAATTCCTCATCCAATTTGACCACGGCTTTGTTTGCGGGTGAAATTGATGAGATTGGAGAAAAATTGACTGAGGATCTCTGTTTCATTGCTTCGGATAGCGGTGATAAACGAAACAGGAACACCACCTCAGATAAATCCACTCAAGGGCATCATAAGATGCCGATGAGTGTGAAATCAGCCGAACAACAACTTTCTGTGTTGGCATCGTTCGTTGCTTCCTATGAAAACTATATTCAAGGGAAGATAAACGATCCAGCACAATTTGATGAAGATTATGATCAGGTTGACCCTGATGACTTAGAGGAAATGGACCTCCAGTGGCAACTGGCTATGGTGTCAAGGAGAGTAAAGAATTTCCTAAAGCGTACGGGTAAGAGAGTGGTTGGAAATCGACCAGGTTTTGACAAGTCCAAGGTCAAGTGTTATAATTGTCAAGGTTACGGACACTTTGCCAGGGAATGCCAAAGACCAAAGGTTGATGCTGGAACGTCAAAACAAGATTCGGAAAGTAATCTAACTTCCAAAGTCTTAGTGGTTCAGCAAATAGACGGATCTTATGATTGGTCTACACCATCAGAGCAGGCTCTCATGGCTGAGATTGACGATCTAGAGAAACAAATTGAATCCACTTCCTACATGTCGACTACTAAAGAACCTCAAGCTAATGTGCCACACACAGAAGTTAAGGGGATTGAGGAAGATGTTCTCTACATCAACTCGACAGAAGAATTGAGTCCCAATGATTTTGTGGCATATATGGCTGATATTCAATCCGAAAAGAAAAAGGTATGTCTAGATCTCCTTACTCTCGCTGATGTGTGCTATTTAGTTACTGATCTTCAAACACAGGTTAGTGTCTTTGCAGAATCTAACAAAACCTTGACCTCAGAATTAGACTTAGCTAAGTCTGATGTTCGTCGGTTAGGTGAAGATAAATTAGCACTGAACGAGAAGATTAAGAGTGATGCTCTAGATAAGACCAGTCTGACTGACATTATAAATGAACAATGTATTAAAATAGACGGGTTATATCTAAACCTTAATGAGCTTAATAGAAATATAGCTATTAGGGATAAGGAGTTATCAGAGTCAAATATGAAACTGATAGAGCTAAATAGAAAATTTGAAGGTTATAGAACTTCTTCTTTGACCTTAGATAGAATCATTGGCTCTCAACGTAGTGTAAAGGATGTTACTGGCCTAGGATACTCAGATGTCCCTCCGCCTTTTAATGCCAATTACACTGCTTCCACTTCTGTTGACTTAGAAATGACAGATGTTAATCCCGAGACTGAGGATTTGGAAAATCAACAGTCTATTGCATCTGAGATCCAAAAGGAGACTGTCAATGATTCATCTTTAACCAAGAGTACAGTCAAATCTCTCACTAAAGTACAATTCGTATCAAGTGGGATGATTGGAAGTATTGATGGAAATAATGAGTTCATTAAGAAACATAAGGAGTTACCTTCAGTGTCTTTTGATCAGACAAAGAAGGAGTCTGCTAAGTCACGAAAGCAGATGTCATGCTTCAAATGTCATCAACGAGGACATGTCTCTTCTTGTTGTCCCAATAAGAAGAATGAAGTTGCTCCTAAGCGCGAGGCCAGTGATAAGTCTAAAAATATCTCTAGCACAGACAGGTTAGGTTCCAGACCTGGTATTGGTATTAAACCTGTGACTGCTCTGAAAAGAGATGCGTCTCACAGTGTCTCGCCACCAAAACCTAAACGACATGAAAACTTTGCTAAGGATCAAGTGCCGTCGAGGTTTATGACTCCGAGAAGGAACCAAAGTCACTTTGAGATTGGATCTACATCTCGTTCACAAGGAGTTAACCAAGGGTCCTATAATAATCGTAACCAAGGGCAGAAATTCCAGGGTTATGTATCGGGGAGAGTTGGAAGTCAGTCAACTCATAGACCCAGGACCACTAGTCATCAGCAAGCTGATGCTCCTTCAAAAGTGACCAAAGCTCCTAATGGGAAGGATGGTTACTTTAAAGAGCTACAGTTTGTCGATGATAAGGGACAAACCAAGACCGTAATGGCTTGGGTCCCTCTTGATAACTGATTGTTTACAACGTGTATGTGCAGGAGCAGACTGGGAACAATGATAATTGGTGGTATGTTGACAGTGGATGCTCTAGGCACATGACAGGAACCAGAAGTCTACTGACAGACTTCAGAGGTGGACTGAGACAAGGAGTGCACTTCGCCGGTGATAAAGGAGGAGTAATTACTGGGAAAGGAACTGTTTCTAATGGAACTTTGACTCTAGAGGATGTGAATTATGTTGAAGTACTAACGCACAACCTAGTGAGTGTTTCCCAAGTCTGTGATAAAGGTCATCCTGTTCTCTTCACTGAGAAAGAGGCCTTGATCCTGAAGCCTGGTTTTATCATTCCCGATAAATGGATACTGATGAAAGCTCCAAGAAAGAAGGACATTTATGCTATCAACATGAATGCTCCTATTACTTCAATGGTGTCTACTTGTCTGTTATCCAAGGCTTCAGAATCAGACTCTCTCCTATGGCATAGGAAAATGGCACACTTAAACTTTCGAAAAATGAACTATATAACCAAACATGGGTTAGTTCTGGGTGTACCACCGAAGAGTTTTGCATTTGAAGACAAGTGTATATCCTGCTTGAAAGGAAAACAGCATAAGAAACCACACAAGTCTAAAAATGTGAACTCTATTTCCTCGCCTTTTGAGTTGCTACATATGGATCTCTTTGGCCCAATAAGCAAGAGAAGCATAGGTGGCAAATGGTACTGTCTGGCTGTCACAGACGATTTCTCTAGATTCTCTTGGGTATTCTTTTTGGGATCTAAGGATGAAACTCCGGGCATTCTTATGGAGTTTCTTGATCTAATAGAGAACATCTATAGAAAAAGAGTTAAGAGAATTCGTAGTGACAATGGGACCGAGTTCAAGAATTCTACATTGAATGTATATTGCTTAAGCAAAGGCATTCAACATCAATTCAGTGCACCATATGAACCTCAACAAAATGGTGTTGCTGAAAGGAAGAATAGAACTCTAATTGAAGCAGCGAGAACAATGCTTGCAGATTCACGGCTTCCGGTCATATTTTGGGCAGAAGCAGTGAATACAGCATGTCATGTTCTGAATCGGGTTCTTACGGTTAAAAAGCAAAACAAGACGTGTTATGAGCTTTTGAACAAAAAGAAACCGAACTTAAAAGGGTTTGAACCCTTTGGAGTTTCATGTACGTTGTTGAAAACAACTCACCAACCTAAATTTGGTGAGAAGGCTGACGAAGGATACTTCCTAGGTTACATGCCTAACTCACCAAACAAAAGGGCCTTCAATAAAAATTCGGGACGTGTTGAAATAGTTTATAACATCGAAGTTACAAGCTATACACATGACTCACATAAGGGATTGGATTGGCAGTTTGACTATTTAGATCTTTTCAAGTCATTTAAAGTCCCTATCAGTGACTATGTCAGTAACTCAGACATTCCTGAGCATTTATTGTCGGGAGATGAGGATCCCACTCCTTCTCCAACATCGAGTGCTCAAACGTCTGATGCTAGGAATATTGTCGATACTGATGTTGTCCCCCCTATCGAGTCACAACTACCTCAAGATGATATACCTCTAGAGAGTGAAGATCCTGAAATTGCTTCTCAAAGGATTATGGATGATGTTCTTACTCCTCTGAGACAATTAAGGATATCAACTACTACTGAAGGTATACCACCTTTGGAGGAAATTGGTACCAACTTACAGGATGATATTCCAGTTGAACCTGTTACTTCAACAAGAATTAATAGGATTCATCCAATTGATAATATCATCGGTGATCCAAATTCTCCTGTTCTGACTCGAAATCAATCTAAAGCTAGTACATCTACTCATTCAAGCTTGTATGCTGAAATGAACGAGACAGGGATTTCTAATCTATGTCTATATTCATGCTTTATCTCACAAATTGAACCTAAGAATGTTCAGATAGCTTTGAAAGAAAATTCGTAGGTCGAGGCAATGCAGGAAGAACTGTCTCAGTTCACAAAATTGCAAGTTTGGGAGTTGGTTGACCTACCTGTTGGAGAATATCCAATTGGAACTAGATGGGTATTTAAGTGCAAGAAAGACGATCGAGGAATCGTAATTCGCAATAAAGCTCGTCTAGTTGTCCAAGGTTTTAATCAACAAGAGGGGATTGATTACAATGAAGTGTTTGCGCCTGTGGCTAGGCTTGAAGCAATTAGGTTATTTTTAGCATTTGCAGCCTCAAAGAAAATAAAAGTATTTCAGCTGGATGTTAAAAGTGCCTTCTTGTATGGCAAAGTCAAAGAAACGGTGTATGTTTCTCAACCACCGGGATTTACTGATCCAAAGTATCCAGATAGAGTATATCGTCTCGATAAGGCTCTATATGGATTACATCAAGCTCCGAGAGCGTGGTATGAGACACTGTCCACTTATCTTCTTGAGAATGGATTCACAAGAGGAAGAATTGACAGTACACTCTTTGTGAAATGGAAAAGAAGAGACTTTCTACTTGTTCAAGTATATGTTGACGATATCATCTTTGGGTCATCTGACGAAAGGATGTGTAGTGAATTTGAAAAGGTTATGAAGAACAAGTTTGAGATGTCAGCAATGGGTGAATTGACATTTTTCTTAGGATTGCAAGTCGATCAAAAGAAAGATGGATATTTCATTCATCAGACTAAGTATACTAATGAGCTTCTAGAACGATTCAAGATGGAAGAATCAAGAATTTTTCATACTCCTATTCCGGAAGCCCATGGTATTGGTCCAGATACATCGAGTGATAGAGACGTGGATCCTACTCTTTACAGGGCCATGATTGGATCACTAATGTATCTTACAGCATCAAGGCCTGATATAATGTTTGCAGTATGTGTCTGCGCAAGATATCAAGCTACTCCTAAAGAATCTCACATGCAAGCAGTAAAACGGATTCTTCGTTACCTCAAAGGGAAACCGAAGCTGGGACTTTGGTATCCGACTGATGGAGACTTAGATTTTGTGGCTTACACTGATTCTGATTACGGAGGATGCAATCAGAATAGAAAGTCTACAACCGGTGGATGTCAATTCTTAGGAGGTAGACTGGTCTCTTGGCAATGCAAGAAGCAAACCTCAGTAGCCATTTCTACATGTGAAGCTGAGTATGTTGCAGCTGGCAGCTGTTGTTCCCAAGTTCTGTGGATACAACAACAATTGCTTGATTATGGGTTGAGTATAACAAATACTCCTATGATGATTGATAATGAATCAACGATCTCAATAACCAATAATCCGGTCAAGCACAGCAAAACTAAACATATTGATATTCGACATCACTTTATTAGAGACTGTGCTGAGAAGAACCTGATAAAGTTAGCTAAGGTTCCATCTGCGGATAATTTAGTAGACTTATACACCAAAGCGTTCGACAGAGCTCGATTCGAGAAATTGGTGCAACTAAATGGAATGAGAAATCCAGAGGATTAGTCTTCCATAGAGTTGGTTTGTAATAATTAGTCGTTTATACTTATTAGTTTATGCTTATTTTAAAATATATATAAAAAAAAAAAAAAAAAAAAGGGTAAGGCGTATGGCATTCATTTGCTTGTTACCGTTGGGAAATCGCCTCCGATAAAGGTTAAGTCTTTATCAACTGGGAAATGATAGTAAATTAGAGGAATTGGCTTAATAAATATAGGTAAAAGTCTTAAGTTAGATGTGTTAATAGATTCAAATTTGTTACATGAACTTTACATCTTTAAAACCAGGCCTTCACTTATCTTTATTTTAGTATACTCCTCTCTCCACACGATATAATCTACTTGAAAAACTTTAGATCTAGATAGCTTCATTATATGATGTACTGGTAGGCAATGTCTGCTTTGATTTCTGAGCATATAATAAGCTATAAATCTTCTGTGTGTTATCTCGTGTGATTTACTATATGACGTATGACATAAGTCTTAATTGATGAACGATTGTCTGACCATACACTGTTATCTAGAATCTATGAAATTATGTCAAGACAAATAATAAGAATTATGGCTGTTAGTGAAATTACTGGTGTCTCTATTGTACTAAGTACAGACCTGACCCCTTTAGTTTTGCCAATGGTTTTGTTGATACATATTAGAGTGTCTGTCAGTTGGTCAAGTCTGTACTATGTCTGTATATGTAATAGACTTAGAAAATTACATTTCCTGTGAACTGCGACACAAGGCTTGTGTCGCATGAGTTGTAGTTGCGACACAAGGCTTGTGTCGCATTAGTGATCTCTGCGACACAAGGCTTGTGTCGCAGAACGGCCAGACAGTTTAGTATAAATACTTTTGTTAGAGAATTTTAGGGTAAGACATTTTCCCAATCATTTATTCTCTGTATTTGGCTGCTACACAAAGTTCAAGAAGAATATTTTGGGATTAGAGCTTATAAAGTTTTGTTTTGTTTTGATTTGCACTTAATACAAACTTTATATCTATTGTTGTGTCTTCATTAGCCATTTGATTTGAGTAAAGATCACCATTAAGGGATCCACAATTGGTATCAGAGCCAATATCATTGATTGATAGTGGTTTCAAATCATTTGGTTAATCTTTTATGTTTTTTCTTGATCATTTGACACTTTTCTAGTGTTTGATTTTCTTTAGTGGTACTATATAGTTGTTTTATAGTGTTTTTAAACCTAGAAAGCTATATCTTTATTGGTTTTTGGATAAAAAATTTTTAGGGTTCGAAAATCTGTGTTTTTGAGGCTTGTTTGTACTGACAGCGCCGTTTTTGCGACACAGTGTGCGACATAATATTGTGTCGCTATAGGGTTTCAGCGACATAGTGTTGCGACACAAGGTCTTCAGCGACCTTAATTGTGCGACATAGCACTGCGACATAACACTTGTGTCGCTGTCTGATCAGTTGCAACATAAGCATTGTGTCGCTTCTCGTCTTCTTGCGACATAGACTCTGCGACATATCACTTGTGTCGCATTTTACAGTTTTTCAAACTTTTTGAGTATTCTTTCGAGTCAATTACCATGTCTACTTCTACTTATGCTGAAGCATTCAAGTGAGGTGGGTTCTACAAACAAACCACCGATGTACACTACGGGCATGAACTACTTAGCTGGCGTCAACGGTTTGAAGCTTTTGTATCTTTCAACGATGCTGAGATGCTGATCTATCTTGAAGAACGATATGAACGTCCTGTTCGAACCGGTATATTTAATGGACCTATTCCTGAAAAGTCCATTAAATCAATGACTCCTGAAGAGCGTAAGGCTTTCGATACCGAACGAAAGACCTATTCTGCGATTACTATGGCCTTACCTCAACAGATCTTGAGACAACTACGCCATCACAAGACCGCTTATGATTTATGGAAAGGGTTTGAGAAGAAATGTGGTGGTAGTGATCAGTACAAAAGAAACAAACTGGATCTGGTTAAGAAACAGTTTGAGGTCTTCGACATGTTACCTACTGAGTCTCTGGAAGATATGTGTAGTCGATATTCTCAGCTCGTAAGTGAATTGGTTGAGGGTGGAGTAAATCTCGACAAAACTGACGTAAACAAGAAGCTTCTGGGTTCATTACCAAAGAAATGGAATACTCGCGTGCTGCTGATGGAAAAGGATGAGGATATAATGGATATGGAGCTTGATGATCTAATTGGACAGATTGCTGCTGACCTCTTGGATATGCAGAAAAAGGAAACTAAGGCTACTGCACATATTCAGAATCCCATGTTATATGGTGTGGATGTTCCTGCTGCAGCAAATCAAGCTTCTGGGGCAGCTTTCTTTTCTGGGGGTTCTGGTGCTCCTAACTTATCTGGTGGATTTGGATATACTACCACAAACTCTGCAAGTGGGGGTGGTACTTATTCGAATCTTAAAGGAGCATCTCCTGCAGTTGCTGAGGAACATGCTGCTGTATTCACCGCTTTTCTGTCAGCATATGATGATTTCCTATCAAACAAGAACAGCACGGTGAATATGACTGAAGAAGATTTCAGTCAAATCGATCATGAAGAGCTTGAAAGAATGGATTTAAAGTGGAGCATGGCTATGCTCACAAGACGTGTAAAGAATTTTTTGAAGAAGACTGGACGGAAGAACGTGACTGACCCGGAAGAGAAGGGTCTTGGATTCAATAAGAGCAAGGTGAAATGCTACCAGTGTCACAACTATGGACACTTTGCTCGCGAATGTGACAGAAAGAAGAATCCACCTTCCGGTTTGTCCAAGCCCTCTCAATCCAACTCATCTGAGAAGACCAGATCTGATGAAAAAGCGATGGTTTCCGCTGCGCTACTGCTTTCCAACAATGCTTGGGAATGGTCTGACCCAGATGAAGATGATACAGAACGGGCACTAATGGCTGAAGTGCATGAGGTACATGATGAACCCTTATCTTGTGTATCATGCATTAAATTAACTAACCAGCTAAATAGGTATAGAGAGGATACCACACGCCTTAACACTGTCATAGAAAATTTAACTGAAACAAATAATATGTTACGGGACAGTGATAAGGCCAGTGGTCAAAAGTTAAAAGCTGTTTTGGAAGAGAAAAAGGAACTAAAAGCTAAAATTTTTGAACAGCAAGATGAAATTGGTAGCTATGTTGATATGCTATCATCTGTTAAAAGGGAACTTGTTGAATCTCAAACTGAAGTTCTAAATTTGAAGAAAAAGCTTTCAAACTTTTCCACATCCTCTCTAGTCTTTGATGAGATCCTACAGGCACAGAGGACTGATACTAAGAGTAAGGCAGGACTTGGTTTTCATCAAGTCCCACCTCCTAAGGATTATTTACCTATGCCTGTTAGGGATAATGTAAATGATATGATGCCTATCTTTACTAAGATAGATGTTAAAACTGTCAAACCAACTGTGAGCATCAATATAAGTAAGCCTGAGCTAGTTAAGGCTGAAAATGGCATTATTGCATGTGAACAACCTGAAACTAGTAGGCACGAACCTATTAGGGCTAATACTAGTAAGTCTGACACAAGTAAGACTCAAAAGGTTGAGAAAGTTAAACCTATTAAGGCCAAGATTCATCAGACTGAACTCATTAAATCTGAAAATACAGTTGAGCCTAAATTAGGAAAGACTCTTTCTGTGCTTCCTCGTATTATTGAAGAGAAAATTGAAATTGAGGATATAACTGATCAAGAGTATCGACCAGTTAAGAAAAACGTCAAGCCTGAAAATCATATAATTACTATCGAACAAAAAGAACAGGCTATAACAAAAGGAAAAGGTAAAGCTATGGCTGAACCTCAAAAGAAGATTGTTTCTAAAACGATTAAATTAAATAAATCTTCTAAAGTTTCAACTAAAGCATCTGCCGCTGTTGAATGTTCACACAAGTGTGATTGTTCAACACATGCTTCTTTTGGTCGAGCTCATCAGTTTGTTCCTAAATCTCAATCTTGTTTTGAGCAACGATCTTGCTTCTACTGCAAGAAGCAAGGTCATTTGATAAATAATTGTCATGTGCTTGCAAAGAAACAGTATGGGAAACAGGTTTCTCAAATTTCAAAACTTAAACTTTCAAAGAAGCCTATTTCAATGAAATGCTCTAAGCCTACTATCCCAGCTGTTAAGGTCAACAAAGTTGAGCAAAATACTTTGCAAAACTTAAAGCCCAAAGTTGTTGACCTGCAAGCATCCAAACCAAAACAAGTTTGGAAGATTAAGGAATCTTGCAAAGATTCTACATCTAACAATACCTCATCAGTCAAATATTCTAAACTTTTTGAAAACAAAGTTTTGACTGATGTGGTCATTGTTGATGATGTTACTGGAGTACCCAAGACTATAAAGGCTTGGGTCTCCATTTCTAACTAATGTACCTTGTTTATGGTGCCGCAGCAACCTGAATCTGTAAAGAATAGTAAATGGTATATCGACAGCGGTTGTTCTCGGCACATGACCGGTGATATTTCTCTTTTATCTGAAGTTCATGCTTTCAATGGAGGGTATGTGGCCTTCGCTGGTGATAAAGGGGGAGTTATTTCTGGTCAAGGTACGCTTACCAATGGAATGGTAAGCTTTGAGAAGGTAAATTTTGTGGAGCAATTACAACACAATCTCCTCAGTGTCTCTCAAGTGTGCGATAAAAAGTACACTACTACTTTTTCAGACACTGAATGTTGTATATTGAAGCCAGGATTTGTGATCCCTGAAGAATGGGTGCTACTGAGGGCACCTCGGGAGCGAGACACGTATATTCTGGACATGAGTACTGTGGAAACTACACAGCTCACTTGTCTTCTTTCTAAAGCTCCTGAGAAAGAATCGTTATTATGGCACAGACGTATGGGACACTTGCACTTTCGCAAGATGAACTACCTGATCAAGAATGATCTTGTGCGAGGTGTTCCCAAACAATCTTTTGGTTTAAATGATCACTGCGTTCCATGCCAGAAGGGCAAACAACACAAGAAGTCTCACAGACCAAAGATGGTGAATTCAACTGAGAAGCCATTAGAACTTTTGCACATGGATTTGTTCGGGCCTGTCAGAAAGAAGAGTTTGGGAGGTACTTCTTATTGCTTAGTTGTGACAGATGATTATTCGCGTTTTTCTTGGGTGTATTTTCTGAAGACCAAGGATGAAGTGCCTGAGATTCTTATTTATCTATTAGATAAACTTCAAAATCTTTGTGATTTGAGAATCAAGAAAATTAGGAGTGATAACGGTACAGAGTTTAAGAACTCGATTATGGAACTGTACTGTTTGAGCAATGGTATTGAACACCAATTCAGTGCCGCAAGGACTCCACAGCAGAACGGGGTTGCAAAACGTAAGAATAGAACCTTGATTGAGGCTGCACGTACAATGTTATCTGACTCTAAGCTTCCAATCACCTTCTGGGCCGAAGCTGTGAATACGGCCTGCTACGTTCTAAATCGGGTATTAACGATTAAGAAGAAGAACAAGACATCCTATGAATTGTTCAACAACAGAAAGCCTAATCTACAATTTCTTGAACCATTTGGCTGTCTATGCACTATTATGCACACCAAAGAACGAATTGCTAAGTTTGGTGAGAAATCTTGTGAAGGTGTTTTTCTAGGATTCTCTAATAACTCACCAAACAAACGTGTGTATAACCTAGTGACCAAGCGTGTGGAAGAACACTTTGAGGTTACCTTCTTCCATTACACTGACAACCCTCAAGGGAAGGGACCCGAATATTTGTTTGACTATCAAACTCTGTTTGATTCTTTCAATGTTCCTGAAGAAAATGAAGAAGAGGATATAGTGACCCTACTTCATGGGCTGGACATCGCTTCTGAAGTTCCACCTATCTCTGTTCCTCCACCACCAACAGGAACACCAGCAACTGGTGAGACTCCACCTCCACTCGTTACTGAGAATGTTCCTGATCCTACAAATGATGAGGAACAAATGTTTGAGGATTCTGTTCAATCACCTGCATCTGACCTTGAAGATTTACCGGCACTTCAACTCGAACTTGAAGCTGACTCCACAAACCTTGATTCTATCATCGTTCCAGCTGCAATTCCGAGTTCTAGGATAAATGTGTCACATCCAGTTGATGCCATTCTTGGTGATTTAAACAAAGGTGTTTTAACGAGAAGACAGATTGCTGTTGCTGAACAATCCGTGTCGACATCGTCTCCTATTACCGTCACTGATCCTGTTTGTCTTGCTTCGAAAATTGAAGAATGCTTTCTCTCCAAGTAGAACCGAAGAAGACAGCTGATGCGTTAAAGGATCCATACTGGGTTGAGGCTATGCAGGAAGAACTTCAACAATTCACAAAGTTGCAAGTATGGACTTTGGTCCCTTTACCCAAGGGTGTTCATCCAATTGGCACTCGCTGGGTATATCGTGTGAAGAAGGATGATCGGGGTGTGGTAATTCGTAACAAAGCACGTCTAGTGGTTCAGGGTTTCACTCAGATTGAAGGTTTAGACTATGATGAAGTATTCGCTCCGGTTGCTCGTTTGGAATCCATCCGCATTTTCCTAGCGTACGCTTCATTCAAAGGATTTCGGGTTTACCAGCTTGACGTTAAGAGTGCATTTCTGTATGGTCAAGTGGTTGAAGAGGTCTATGTCAAACAGCCGCCTGGTTTTGAAGACTCTGTTCATCCGAACTACGTCTGCAAGCTGGACAAGGCATTGTATGGTCTTCATCAAGCTCCTAGAGCTTGGTATGAGCGGCTTGCAACTCATCTTCTGAAGAACGGCTTTGTTCGAGGCACAATCGACAGTACTCTCTTCATTAAGCATGCCGGGGAGGATTTGTTATTAGTACAGGTGTATGTGGATGACATCATTTTTGGTTCTACCAAGGATGAACTATGTCGCGACTTCGAGCGGATTATGAAGTCAGAATTTGAAATGAGTGCAATGGGAGAGCTAACTTTCTTCCTGGGTGTACAAGTTGAGCAATCGGCTAAGGGAATTTATATTCATCAGTCCAAGTATGTCAATGATATGCTTACACGGTATAAATTGACTGACTGTAAATCCTATGGGACGCCTTTAGAGCTAAATCATCAAATTGGTCCAGCGGAAGATGAAGAGGACTGTCCGGAAAAGGATTACCGATCTATGATTGGTTCTTTGATGTATCTCACGGCATCACGTCCGGACATTGTCTTTGCAGTCTCTCTCTGTTCCAGGTATCAGGCTAAACCGAAGGTGTCTCATATGAAGGCAGTTACGCGAATCTTTGGTTATCTCAAATATAGACCAACCCTTGGTCTATGGTATTCAAATGAGAAAACTTTCGCGCTCTCTGCTTATTCGGACTCGGACTATGGTGGATGCAATATGGATAAGAAGTCTACTTCTGGTGGATGTCAGTTTCTTGGACCTCGACTCGTATCATGGCAGTGCAAAAAGCAAACAACTGTTTCTACCTCAACCGCAGAGGCTGAATACATTGCTGCAGCCAGTTGCTGTTCTCAGGTTCTTTGGATACAACACCAGTTGCGCGATTACGGTTTACTCTTAACTATGACTCCTATTCATATAGATAATACTGCTGCTATATGCATTACACGTAATCCTGTCCAACACTCTAAGACCAAACATATAGAAATTAGGTTTCATTTCATTCGTGATTGTTATGAGAAACACCTAATTGATCTGGTCCAAATAGATACCCTTAAGCAAAATGCCGATCTGTTCACCAAAGCCTTTTCCCGTGCTCGTTTTGATGAGCTTGTCAACATGATAGGTTTACGTTTCTTTCCCATTCAAAAGTAATATTTGTGACTTTAGTCTGTTATGTTCTTATTATTATTATTTGTTAAAGTTTTACAAAAAAAAAAAAAAAAAAAAAAAAAAAGGTGGAAGTTAAGCAATAGCCATTCTTGATGTTTATTTAACATTTAAGAAAAGCAACGTTGCAACATTTGTTAAAAGACGTTTAGTTGTGTCTCAAAACAACTAGGAATATGATAGTACATTAGGAGACACTCCTCAAACGACAATCTCAAATTTTATCCTCGATATATCAGTAGGTTTATCTTGTATGTGTTATTTTTGCTCTTATAAACACCTGACTACTTGCACGATATATTGGTAGACATGTTTCCACACCTCTTTGAGCAATTAAGAAATACTTAACTCTGTGTTTACTCTTTTATGATGACCATCATATGATGTATGACAATGTGTCTTAAATTCTTATGTATTAGCTTGCCATGCTTCAATTGAATTGAGTTTGTATCTGACGACATTTGGGGATTTATACTGTCTGTTTCCTTTGTTGTACGTTTGTACAGACCTGGTCTCAGTCAGTATACTTTCAAACTTTAAGCAAACAAAAGTCAAAGCACTTTTACATCTTATAAAATCAAAGATTACTTACAAGGTCGCCAAATGGTTTGACCAAGTCTGCTTTTGCTTAAACCTGAATCAAGTGAATGTCGCTCTGTTGTACGTAAGTACAGACCTGTCACCGCTGGCTTGATTCTTAAAAATGTTGAATTCAAACACTTTCTCTAACTAATCGAGGTTTTTGAGCATGACTAAATACAAAGAGTATATCTATGGGGGAGTCACAAGAGATCTATTCACTTTCACAATAACTGCTAAGCTTGAAGTTGTGTATGTTACATGTTTACGTGGATAAACAATACTGATAATCTTCTTGTTTCAGACTGCGTCTAAGGCTTGATAACTTTCTTGGTGAACTTAAAATTGGACAACTATACTGGTAATCGAATTAAACTCTTGATTGACCATCCTGCGACACAGACCTTGTGTCGCATATTTGTGGCCCAGCGACACAGACCTTGTGTCGCATATTTGTGGCCCAGCGACACAGACATTGTGTCGCTCCCTTATGTCGCTTATTGTGCTGATATTTCCAGCGACACAAGGCTTGTGTCGCACACTATGTCGCTGACTTGTGTCAGGGGTATAAATACCCTCGTGTCGCTGTAATTAGTTATTAATTACCAGCGACACAACCATTCAAAATCAGCGACACAAGGGAACCCAGCGACACAACAGCCCGACTTCGTTTTTCGATTATCTTGTTCGATTTTGTGGATTTCTGCTGCTTTCTTCGCTTGCATTGTGTTCTACTTACTCAACCACGACTATAGGTACCAAAAATACCATCTATTGTTCAGTATTTCGTTTAATAAGTGCGTTTGAAGTTTCGGTTTATTTAGGTTTACATATTTTGCAAAATTACATGCTTCAATGTGTTATAAACTGCATTATTGTTGTTGTTTCTTGTTCCTGCACTATTGCTGCTTCGTTTGAACTGCTTAACACATGAAATCCCCAATTTTTGTTCGTCAAAATTTTCTGGGTTTCATGCTGTTCATCATTGCGCCACAAGCGTTGTGTCGCTTCGTTATGACGCTGGTCATATAGCGACACAACACTTGTGTCGCCGTCTTATGACGCTCAGCATGTAGCGACACAATTATTGTGTCGCTGCCTTATGACGCTGCAAATCTGCGACACAATCATTGTGTCGCTGCTTTATGTCGCTGACTATGTCTGCGTCACAATTCTTATGTCGCTGTCCTTTGTGCGACACAAATGTTATGTCGCTAATAAATCATTAAATTGATTAAATTGCAAAACTGCGACATAACTCGTTATGTCGCAGTCTATCCTGCGACACAAGGCTTGTGTCGCAAGACATTTTAAATTAAAAAAAAAAGTCAATGTTAATTGTTGAGACTAATGGTTTTCAAGTTTATTGTCTTATTTCAGATATGGCTCACGTTAACGCTTTGTTTTGGGAACCGAGACATAATGTCACGGCGTTCTTAGATGATGAAAAGGAATCGGCGGCTCCGTACCGTCCGATGATTGCTTTTCTCCGCTGATCCCGTATATATACTGCTATCACTGCTACAACACCCATATACAAGGATCAAGTCTCAGAGTTTTGGGTTAATGCTGCGGTCAATTCAGACCTTGGATATCCGCGGATCATTTCTCATGTCAACGAGCGAGAAATTATTATCTCTGAGCAACTCATTCGGGATTTCTTTCAGTTTCCAGATGATTCGGAGATGCCCGTGGCTTTCTCCCATGTGTTTATTGCCGGGGGCATGGGTCGGCTTGGATACCCGACTATCCCACGTGATCAATACCGCAAGGCCTATCTCACTAAGGTCTGGCGGTATTTGATGCACGTTATGATTGTTTGCCTGTCTGGTAGGAAGGCTGGTTTTGATGGGATGAGTCTATCTACTGCATCCGCTATGCTGGCACTTGTATACAACAAACCCTACAACTTCTCGGGGTATCTTTTTCGGCTTATGATAGACAATGCTCAGGCTGGGGAGGGACAGTGGGCTTTGTACCCACGTTTTGTCCAATTATTGCTAAATCATCTACTCCCAGGGTTACCGGTGGCCCCACAACACCAATTTCGCCAAACACCGATGAATACCCGGATCTTCGTGGTGTCCGGTCAATATGCAAAAGGCGCACCGGTACCGCCTGATGTGCCATTATTTGGCCATATTGTGGATGAGGCCTATGTGCCTCCGTAGGGTGACGAATTTGCCGAACCGGCTCCTATTCCTAGGCCACTGTCACCTCCACCACAGGCACCGACTCAACAACAACAACCACAACAACAGTCTCAACGACAACAACAACAACAACATCCCGATCCTCAATTTGAAGATATTATGCGGGATATTGATGAGATCTGTCCCTCTCCTCCCAGGTCGACGGGCAAAAGGCCACGTGAGGATGTCACTTACACTGTCTCAGACGACATTCCTACATCCAGTCGACCGCGCACTTCTTCAACTACAGGGCCTTCGGAGGTTCAGACTCCTGTGCATCCTCATCCTGACATTATAAAGAAACTTCTAGATCGGATGGAGGAGATGCAAAAGACTGTGCACGATCAAGCCAACCTCATTCAGTCACAAGCCGCCCTAATTGACGCTCAGACTTGTAGACTCAATCAATTAGAGGATAGGTTTAGGGAGTTAGAGAGCCGGTCTATTGGTCCGGGGGAGTCTGTTCCCACCGGTCCATCAAGAGAACCAATAGGACCGAGTTCTGAATCTGTAACAGATGATGTACTTATTGAACCATCTAATGAAATACCTACTTTAGAGTACTTCCCTGTTCACAGAGTTCCAGGTCAACCGAGACCTCTAGCGGTTGATTATTCGTGTGCTGACCTCTCGTTTATTCAACAAATGATAAACGAAGTCAATTCTGAAAATGAAAGTGAAAACTTTGAGGATTCCGATGATGTTGATATTGAGGAGGAAGGACTTGATGATGGTGAATTCTATGATGATGCACCGACCATTGAGACTGATTCTTCTGAGGATGAAAGTGAAGAAGAAACTGATAATGCATCTGATGCTCAGGCCCCTGAAACTGAAATTACTGAAACAAGAGCTGAGAAAATTGCTAAATGGTGGCCTCATGGTAAGGCTGGAATTCAGATACCCGTCACCTGCAAATCATACAAGGTTAGTGGGGTGTATACGGGGTTGATAAAGAGTTGGAAGGTATCCAATGGTGTTTTCATGATCAAGAGACTTGATGGTGTCCAATATTTCAAAAGATCATTCACCAAGTTGAGCACTTTACCAAAAGGAGAAGTAAATCGTCTTGCTCAACTCTCTTTGATAAATCCGTCCAAAGATGATCGTGCAAATTATATCCAAACCACTCTACAGCGAGAGATACGCACAAAGAGATATAACTTCATCAAACCGACTTTGGGAATTAGGTATATCTATAAGAAAAGGATAGACCCGGTGACCAAACAGCCAATATGCAGAATGCGTTATCCTCCGGCTGATTGTTTGAAGAATATTCCTCTGGAAACAATTCCCCTGGACTTTCTGAGAAGACTTCATTACTGGGAACTGGATGCTCATACCGGTGAAGCGGTTTTGGTTTTTGTTCCTGATACAGAGCAACCAGAGAGGAACTCGCTGTATGGTTTGAAGAAAGCTCAGTGTAGAGTGTTTGATCCTATGAGCTTAATAAACATGTCATCAAAGGACTTGAGAAAACTGTTTGACAATCCGATTCGCTTCAACGAGAAGAATGCTGTGAACAAGAAGATCGCACTTCAATTTCAGAGGATTGTTAATGTTTGTGTGACACATGGGATACACGCTGGCGGTGTATTCCCAGCAGGCTGGGTTTGAACAAAGATCTTGAAGACCAAGCTGAAGACACGGGGTAGTTTGTTGATACATATTAGAGTGTCTGTCAGTTGGTCAAGTCTGTACTGTGTCTGTATATGTAATAGACTTAGAAAATTACATTTCCTGTGAACTGCGACACAAGGCTTGTGTCGCATGAGTTGTAGTTGCGACACAAGGCTTGTGTAGCATTAGTGATCTCTGCGACACAAGGCTTGTGTCGCAGAACGGCCAGACAGTTTAGTATAAATACTTTTGTTAGAGAATTTTAGGGTAAGACATTTTCCCAATCATTTATTCTCTGTATTTGGCTGCTACACAAAGTTCAAGAAGAATATTTTGGGATTAGAGCTTATAAAGTTTTGTTTTGTTTTGATTTGCACTTAATACAAACTTTATATCTATTGTTGTGTCTTCATTAGCCATTTGATTTGAGTAAAGATCACCATTAAGGGATCCACAGGTTTCAAGCTTGGTTTGTCTATACTAAGGGATCTTATGTTGTACTAAGTACAGATCTAGAACCACTAGTATCTACAAAACGAGTTTGATATTTGTCTCATTTACTCAAGGGTATGTCATATGTTTCGAAAAGAACATCATTTAGTGACCTCTATCTTGCAAAGTGAAAGAAACAGTGTTATCTGTTTTACTAAATTTCTCAGTATGTCATTTTTGAATCATATTTGGTAATACACATACAAACAATAAAAGGTTTGCTCGGAAATCAGTATAGACTTTGTTTATATGGATTATAATACCGGTAATCATCTTGAACTGTCTATGATATTTAAATCACTTCATTTTGATGTGAATATTATATTTTGTGGATATAGGTAACCAAGTTATACTCTTATAAATGTAAGTTGATAAATGGTTAAGTTGTGAGTTCTTATGTAACTTATTGTGAATTTCATAAGGTATGCATACTAACAATCTTCTTAGACTTTGTACTCATCATTTGGTTCAGCTGTTTCCTTCTGATATGATCCCACTGTCGATAAATTTCTTAATGCCCTCGATTAGGTTTTATTTTATTTTATTGTAATTTTATTTTAGTCAAAGTGTTTTATTAATACAAGGGTACTTGATACCAATGTTTATTATGAATCATTGAACTTTTATTTATTTCATTTTATCTTATTTCTCTTTATTTTATTTTTCTTATGTTTCTACTGTTCGTATAATTGCATCACAAGTAAAAGATCCTCTGATTTTAGAACTTGTGCGCATTTTTCTAAGAACGACAAGTGAAAAATATTTTATTTTAGACTTGTTCGCTATTCCATAAGAAAAACAAGTGAAAGATCCTCAGATTTTAGACTTGTGCGCTTTTTCCAAGCAAGATCAGTGAAAAATATTTTATTTTAGACTTGTTCGCTATTCCATAAGAAAAACAAGTGAAAGATCCTCAGATTTTAGACTTGTGCGCAATTTGGACTTAAAAATTGACGTTTTGTAATTAAAATGTAATTTTTGGACAAAAATTGCGAACTGAGAATAGTGTTGCGAATTGAATGGGGCTGCGAGCTGAACTCAACTCTGCGAGTTGAGTTCTGCGAGCCGAGATTCAATGGGTATAAAAAGGGCTGCGAGTTCAGACTTCAAACTCACTTGCGAATCCAAACACATTTGCGAGTTGACAGTTGCGAGCCGAAACACTATTTCATTATTATTTTCGAAATTTCGGTTTGGCATCGAACGTTTGACCTTATTGCTTTTATACATTTTTGGATTGTGAATCTATTGAGGTATAAATCAAGCTAATCCACCGTGTAGTTTGATTAAAATCGACATTTTATTAAAAATAAGGGTTTTTGATTTTTAATTACCAAAATCTTTAATGTAATGCTCAAATCAACACGAAACCTTAGGGTTTATGTTAATAGGAGTACATTGGACCTGAGGACATAGACTGATCATGCTAAAACTTCCAAAATTTGAAAAATTTGGATGATGTCATTTCTGCAGTTCATCCTGCGAGTTGAGATCCAACTCAACTCGCAGGTCAGCAGGTCAACGGGTCAACATTCATTCTGCGAGTTGAACTCAAAGTTTGACTTGCGAGTCCAACTTGCGAGTTGACTTGCGAGTCCAACCTGCGAGTTGACTTGCAAGTCTGACTTGCGAGTTGAACTCTGCAAGTTGAACTTGCGAGTTGAACTTGCGAGTTGACCTGCGAGTCAAACTTGCGAGTTGACTTGCGAGTCCAACCTGCGAGTTGGCTTGCAAGTCTAACTTGCGAGTTGACCTGCGAGTCAACCTTGCGAGTTGACTTGCGAGTCCAACCTGCGAGTTGACTTGCAAGTCTGACTTGCGAGTTGACTTGTTGACTGCGAGTTGAACTTGCGAGTTGACTTGTTGACTGCGAGTTGAACTTGCGAGTTGACTTGTTGACTGCGAGTTGAACTAGCGAGTTGACTTTTTGAAACTTTTGATTTCTAATTTTAATTTACGATCTCTCGATTAGTTAACTAATTGAGCGTTTATAAGTTAAAATAGTCTACGGTTAGACGTGTCGACTTAAATATAAACACGTAAAACCGTATACTCTATATATAAGACTTATGACTTTCCGTAATAAGTAATATATTTGTGTAGCAGGTTACTTTGAAAGTTAGACTTATTGATTATATATATGTTTAACAACTATAATTGGTAATTAAGTTTCACGACTTAATAGTTCAATTATGAGTTGTAGATCATATAAGTTTATCAATATTGATTAATCTAATTGTCTAACATTTGTGTCATTTGTGATATTACAGATATGGCTCGACTATTTGTTGCTCATCACAACGTGCTAGTTGATTTGGATATCAATGCACGAGGTGCATCCAGGGTCGCTCGGATTCTTACTTTTCTGAGTCGATCAAGGATTCAGTTTGCCATTACTGAGTCACCTGCTCTTTCACAAGATATACTTACCCAGTTCTGGGCGAATATAGTATATGACACATCAGTGAATCCTCCGGTCATCCAGACAAGGATTAATGATCGTCAGGTTATCTTCTCTGCCTCTGATCTTAGAAATATATTACAGTTGGGCACTGTAGCGCAAGAAGACGGACCTACCGAGTTTCCGTCAGATTTTATTGAGGGAGCTCTAGGACGAATGGGGTATGTTGGACCCAAGAGAGGCCGTCAGTTCTTGAAGGCGCTCGTTTTCGGTGAATGGAGATTCTTATGGCATGTCCTTGTGACTATCTTTGGACCGAAAAAGGGAGGATACGATGAGTTAAGCTCTTCTCTCCTATCTGCTTTACTGTCACTGGTTTATAACAAACCATACAGCTTTTCAGATTACATCTTTGGGGAGATTGTATGCCAAATTTTGGGGGGAGTTAGATCGCAGTTTATGATCTATCCTCGATTTTGCATGCTGATTATTAGGGCCTCTATCCCTGATCTGCCGGTTTTTCAAGCAGATCTGAAGGTTGATACCATTGGATTACGGGCATATAATGCGATGTTTATGCAAACCTCTCGCAGATTCGAGATGCAACCACAGCTGACAGAGTTGTTTGGATTTTTGGTTAATCCCGAGTATATTTCGCCACCAAACAATGGTTGGATTGATGTTAATGTGGCTGCAGCTGTGCCTGCACCACAAGAGCTGATAGAGGAGGTTCTAAATCAGGCAAATCAGCAAGAGCCACAAGTTAATGCTGAAGTTGCTGCTCAAGTAGTGCAACAAGTTTTGGCTGAAAATGATGATGCAAATGATCCTATCTTGCAGGATGTGGATCAATATATTGCTGAGCCACCACGGGTTGAAGAGGACACTGATCAGGTCTTTAAAGATATAGATCAATTTTTGGCTGCAGGTCCGAGTACCTCTGGTACACCTCTACCTACTGAGGCATCTGATGCTGTCGGGCCATCGGGCAGAGATGGAGAAGCTGCTTCGGCTTCTGAATCTGAGTCTGATGATGATGATGAGACTGGACCACCAGGGTTTGTCTCCGGTATCCCTGAAGGGATGATTCGTCAAGGATCAAAATTGCTTATGAATCCGGCATTTAAGTTAAAAAGAAAAGCCGTTGATCAGGATCCTGATTTTGTTCTTGTCGAAGAAGATGAGGATGAAGATGAAGAGGAGGAGGTGCTTATTACTCGACCTCGCAAGATGCTCAGACAAACAGCTTCAACCTCTGCAGCTCATCTACAATCCAGTTCTACGCCCTCAGAGGCTGAAATGATTGCTGCTTTGGTTCGCCCGTCTTCGCACCCAACCACCAAATCTAGCAGGGTTGCGGCGCGTTTATTAACCGATGTTGCTACCGAGATAGCGAAGAAAATGCAACCGCCTGCTCCCACACCACCAACAACAACTTCTGATGCTCCATCCACCTCACCTATGACTGATGCTGAACGCATTACACAATTGGAGTCTAGGGTTAGAGAATTGCAAGTAGTGGCTAACACTTTTGCTAATCAGCTTCTACAACTGTCCGACAATGTCACTACACAGAACAATGCTTACTCGTTGCTACTCAAGACCAACAGCACTCTGGTAGATGACGTGGCTGAAAAGCAACGACAACTCGATCGTCTCTCTCGTCGTATTACATACTTAGAACAGAACCAGCCATCTCAAGGGGAGAAAGCTGCAATTGAGAAGGCTACATTTGAAGAAGTTTGTAAAGAGGATGAGCTGGCTAAGAAGAGCCGAGATGATGAAGACGATGATCCCGCAGCTGGAAAAGAAAGTGAGCTGGCTGGTCCTTCAACGACTGGTCAGCAGACTACATTTCAGGGGGAGTCTGCTGAAGCAAGCGGTAGTGGAGCTGGTGCTGGTACTGCGAAGGGTGGAGCTGAAGAAGGTGACACTTGTATTAATATAGACTAATTGTAATTATTAATACATTGTAACTTTGAATTATTTTGTAATATAATTCTGTAATTAAGATGTTTAAACTTGAATGTTTAAAATGTTATAATTATGAATGTTCGTATATTACAAGCCTTTTGTAATTCTAGATTGACTATGATCGATAAAAGAATTATAGGATCATATAATATATGATGTTCGCATATTATAAGACTTATTCAAATTTTAGATCGATTATCATAATCGATGAAAGATTTGAATATGTATATATATATATATAATATATCTTAAATACACAAAGGGATTAATAAGAAAAATCTTAGATTGATTCAGGGAAATCAATGAAAGAACTTATGATATTAATCTATTTGTGTATGTATTTCTATAGGTCATGAAATGTTGAACTTATCAGATTCTGAAGGCGACATGCCAGATGAATTAGATGAGGACATTGACTTTGACCTTGAAGAAGGAGAGTTTGTACCTCCTGAAGATTGGACTTTCATTGTTAATGATGGGGCAGACGAATGTGTAGATCTTGACGCTAATGTTGTTGAACACATTGTAAGCCCATCTACAACTAAAGTGGTCATCCAGGAAGAAGATGGAGAAAGGGTCGTTGAATTAGATGAAAGTCTAGATGACTCAACCAGTTCTGAATCAGAAGATGACCTTCCAGAGAAACTCAGAAATGTTTAGACCTCTGAAAAGGAGAAAGCAAAAGGTTGGGATGTCTAAAGTAGATATAACTGGAAAGAAAACTCCAAGGAAGGGGATAATCGGCTGGTATTTTGATTCTGACTTGAAACTTTTCGCTATCAAAAGATTTGACGGAGTTCAATATTTCGATAAGAAGCTTAAAGTATTCAGTTCGCTTCCTCGATTTGAAATTCGAGACTTGGCACGCTTAGAACTGACAAATCCCAGTAATGATCCCTACGCAACGTATGTTGAGAGAATCATTCGGACTGAGGGTAGATCAATGAAGTTTGAGAAGATTAAGCCAAGAGTCGGAAAGACGATCAAATTAAAGGAACGAAGTCAGAGAACTGGCCGAAGATTAAGGAAGAAAACTTATCCAGCGGTCAAGTGCATACAGCAGATACCACTGAAGACAATGCCACAGAATATTCTGGGAAATCTTCTGAACTGGCACGTGGACTCAGAGACTGGTGAAGCTGTCATGGTTGAAGCTGATGATGAAGTCGTAGGAGGAGAAAGAGTAATTCTAACAGTCTATGACCATCGACACCTGATGAATCTGTCGAGGAAGGACCTGTTGAAGTTAAACGAAAACAGGATCTTAACGACTGAAGCATGGGGTGATCTTGCAAGAGATTATCAATTAATGGTGAAGACTTGTATTAGAATGAAGATTCATATGGGCAGTAGTATTTACAAGTAAAGACCAAAGACAAAGTTGAAGATAACGACACTAGAGCTATTGTCAAGGGGGAGTCTGTTGGGACATGTTATTGTGACAATAGATCTAGCTTGTAATAGGACTAGTGTATTTATTATCAAACTTGTATAAATTGGTTTAGACTTGTAAATATATGATATTAACTTGTTATTATTATTTGTTAAATGTTATTAGACAAATATCGATTTTAAGTTAAAGACTGAATCGCGAATTGAGAAGTCAACTCGCAGGTCAACAGACTTGCGAGTTGAGATCTCAACTCGCAGTCCAATCTGGACTCGCAGCTCTCAGCTGCGAGTTGAGATCTGGGCTCGCTGTAAACTGGACTCGCAGGTCTTACCTGCGAGTTGAGTTTTGGGCTCGCAGCTATCTCGGTTCGCAGGACTTACCTGCGAGCTGAGATGTGGGCTCGCAGTCCATCTGGACTCGCAGGCCCATGGGCTGCGAGTTGAGTCAACTCGCAAGGCCCATGGCCTGCGAGTTGAACCAGATATAAATATTTTAAATGCTGCTCATTATTAGATACCTTGAAATCCGTGCTCTTTATACACACCAAATATTTTAAGTATTCTCTCCTCGAAATCTGTGCAGATATAAAAGCATTTATTGAATAGGCTCGGTTTTGATTGTTTAACACTAGTTAATATCAAAACGAAGCTTGTTAATTAATTGCAAAGTTATATAAGCAATAAACCTTAACGTATTGAGGGATTCCGCACCTCAATACTTAAAGATAATCCGTTATCGAACCAAGATCTAGCGACCTTACAGAAATCCTATTATCTCGATCATGTACTGTAAATCATCGTCATATTCTTTCATGTTCGTTTTTCTATTTTTGGCAGAAATTGTGAAAATGGCCAGTGTACGATAATTAAACGACAATAAGTTAACATAGATAATCACATCAATAAGTCCAGTTGAACTTTTACAAATCCTCAATTTTTGTTTATCGAGAAAAGGCCACTTCACGTTCCGTCAACCCTTCAGAAGTCATCTTTAACTATTTAAAGTCTTCCATCATATCTCGCATCTCGTAATAGCTTGTTTTAATGTCGGCGACCTTTTGAAATTTTTTTGTTATAGAATCATCGAAAGAAGCGTGAGACGGCATGACATCTGAAGTGGAGGACATGTTGCTCTTCAATTTCCTTGACTTGCCAGGTGGACGTGGGTGATATCATCACCAAAGAGGCAGGCGTTGGGGTTTTCGTTATCGTTGTCGTCTTATGAGAAATTAATTGCTTCATCATGGTCGTTTCTCTTCATTTGTTCCATGTTCCGACCACAATGAGATCGGGACATAACCACTTCTTATGGGTCTTCAAAAAATGTGACATCCGTCAAAAATCTCAGGTGATTAACACACTTAAAATTCCTAGTCTATCTAATTTTGTTTACGACACTCTTAAATCCTAGTGAAACGTCTAGGTTACGACTCCTAAAGTAACGAAACCGTAAGTTACCGAAATTACGTAACGTTTTAGGAGATTGCTTAGCGGACTTTAAGACCGTAAACCACATTAAATTACGTTACAAAGTGCCAAAGAAAACAAATGAAACTTAATTTCATTCATCAACACAAAATATTTATCGTATCACAAGAACCGGAATTTAATCGGAAATTCCGTAACTCGGTTAACGCAACCGGGAAACCGCACGATTAACTCGCGAATGCCAATCGTAAACGAATCAAATACATTATGATGAAAATTTTAAACTTATGAAATGAAGTTTTACAACTCAAACTTTAATCATCAAAACATCACAATTAAACTCTAAAGTATACACAAACTTGTACAAAATTTATTATGTAACTTATAAGTTTTTCATTACTTAATTATTTAACAAAAATAATAATAAAGAAACCATTTCCCCCACCAAAAATCTGCAGCCCCACTCTCTTGACCACCTTTTAATCCTCCACTAACTCACTTTGATTCCATGCAAAAGACTAACACCATTTCCCCAACACACCCACTCACTTTATTCTCTCAATTCTCTCTCAATACACACACTGAACTCCAGAATTTCCAGCCCCTTTTCATCCTAAGATCATCATTTTAAAAGTTTTCATACACCAAACAAGATCTCTAAGGTATGAACTGTCGCACCCCCAAGACGCGTGGCAGCGGAAGATATGAGGTGTCATGGGGGCGCCGACCAAATCAAATATCACAACACAAGAGTTACAACAAACGACCTCTATATGAGACGTTTTCAAAAATCATTACATTACAAACTTAAAAGTGTTTACATAAAAGCTAGGAGTTCGCATCCGATTCGTAGAATCACATAACTATTATTACAAAATATAGTAAATGCAATCTAATTCCTTGGTTGTTTCAAAATATGCGACTCGAGCTATTGCTTCCAAAGCATCCTACTGCGGCTGGTCACCTGAGAATACATACTAAAAGAGTCAACATAAAGTTTGTGAGCTCATAGGTTTGAAAACAATTGATATTATATTATATGGAACGTGTGGAACACAAGATTTCCTGTTTGTATCATCCAACAATGATAGTAATGTATTACAAAAATGTAAAAGAGGTGTATATTGTTGCCATGAGCCCATAGTTCGAGCTTAACTGTGGTGTCGGGTCACAATCAAGTGCCACGATCGTGGTGCCTCCCAGCGAGTGCCTAATCCAACACTCGTAAGAACAAATGATAATGCGTCCGTTTGACCAGTTAGTGCGACTAACCCGGACGGGGGGAGTCAATCCCAAATAGTACTATTCATTAACATTCACGCTATATCGATACTAACAAACTATGTGTGGGGGACTTTCAGGATTAGTTAAATAACTCATGCAACCAATATATCGTGTTTTGTACTTGCGTTCACATAAAATAGCAGTTGTTAAAAGCAGTTGTATGTATTCTCACCCCTGAGTGGAAATAATAGAAAAAGGGGCTATGAGACTCACCTGAGATTAGCCTGTTACTTAGCAAATAACAAGTAGCAAGCAATTCGTGTTCCCAATAGTAATCTTCTAACGCCCTAGACGTATGAGATTGTGTAAGTAGATGTCTCAAAAGACCATCTATAGTGATTGTATAAGTGGAGGGTTAATGTCCACTTATAAGTTAGTAGTTCACTTAACTAGTATGTCCGTTCTTGTTTACTTATCGAAAGACGTGTACGAAACGTTGGTGAAAGTTTGTGAAAACATAATGTTGATTAGAGTAGTATGTGGGTGGAACCCATGAATGACAGGGGTCCGGGGGCAGCGCCCCTGGTGACGGGGTCCAATGGGTGGCAACCCCTGGTGGGGTCCAAGGGGCAAGTGTGATTTAGGCGACACAATATTAGTGTCGCAAGTGAGGTTTCGGCAACACAAGGATAGTGTCGCTAAGGAGGTTTCGGCGACACAAGGATAGTGTCGCTAAGGTGACGGTTCAAGGCTATAGCGACACAAGGATAGTGTCGATAATGACTACTGGGCTTCAGCGACACAAGCACCAAAACAGATCAGTTTTTCCAATTTTATTTCGTAATCTAAATTTTCGAGAAAAAATCCAAGAAAAATATATGTTGTTTCTTATTATGTTAGGTACTTAAAATAATTTTATAGAATTTTTAGACGAGTTTAAGTATTTATAAAAATTATGGATTCTCTCAAGGGTCAAAAAGTAGCCAATCAGGAGACATGCAAGGTGATTGAGTTTCTGGGCAGAATGCGTGCACATTTGGGACAAAGTCATCTCTACCACTATTATTCTTAACACAATTTCTGAAGTTTTGGCGTTGGTTTCAAGTCGTTTGGACATGTAAATCTCGAGTTATGACTAAAACAATAAGGGACAAATTTCTGCCTTTTTACCCAGCCCGCCTACATGTTGTTGTAAAAATTATTTCGGGTATCAAACGAGCTCCAAAAATTATGAGACCAGTGGCAAATGAAAGATAACTTCTTAAACTTAATTTTAGCCTTTTGAATCGTTGATTTTGGTCAAGTTTTGAGGTAGATATCACCTCCCAAAGTTGGACAAATTTTCTGGCCGGATTGCATGCAAAGTTCTTGCATGTTTAAAGTTATGAAAAACGATTTTTATGTATTCTTTTGGACATATATTAGTTAAGTGAGCACTTTAACATGTTTAAAGGTGAATTACAAGTATTATAGAAGAGTTATATGTTCTTACAAGATTGAAAACGGATTGAAATGGAGAGGAAGGTGAGGAAAGAGCTTGATTTCTTGACTTTTCTTTGAAATTATGGTGGCGGCTTGTGGTGGTGGAGTGGTGGTTGGTGGTGATGATGAGGTGGTTGATGGTGGTGGAAAGATGGCAGATTTTAGAGAGAGAGAGAGAGAGTTGAGAGTGTAGAGAGAAGGAGGAGAGAATTGGTGTGGGTTGTGTGTGTGAAATGAGGTGTAGGGGAGGTGTTTTGTGGGGTGGGCTTGGGCTTATTTGGGGTGGGCTTCTTGGATCAGCCCAAGCCGAATTGGGCCTGGCCCAAAAGTGTTTCGGGCTCGTGACTCGTTTTCTAGACTTCGTGTTTTGTTCCCCGTTCGTTTAAACGTTAATTTGCGGTTTAAAAAGTTGATAATTTACGTCGAGCTTTTGTATATACTTTTAAATTTGTGAATAATATTCGGGATAAGTAAGTATTCTTAAATTATTAAATTGAGTAACAAAAGTATATTTCTAGTGTCAATCGGGTGTCGGGCTCGGTTTGCGCGTTTTTGTCGCGTTTGATACGTTTTAAACAAAACGTCAAAGTTTTTCGTGTATTAGTATTTGAAATAATAATATAAGGTATATAACCACCATTTTAACTATAAATATGATTACGTTATCTATGGAAAGTTTTCACCAACGTCGTATAAATAGTCGGACCACGTCCGGTTGTTTCGCGTAATTACGAAAAATTACGAAGGTGTAATTCAAACAATTACGTAAGTGTACATACACATATATACAAATAGTTGCAAATAATCACAAGTACTTAGCCTAATACAGAACTAAATACACGAAATTTGAGTTCTAGTTTAAGGTAATCATTACCCTAAAGGGTCGGGTGTCACATGAACACCATCTCTAGCTTTCATTCTTTCAATTTCTTACTTTGATTCTTGTAAAAACATGAATTTTATGCCTTTTTCATGGTTAAATCCTCATACAAGGTTTGATGGTTTGTAGGTTACACCTTATACATATTCATATGTAAAAGAAGGGTAACCTATGATCAAACCGAAAATCAAACCGAAAAAGTCGACTTTTTGATATTATTGTATCTATTTTCATGTTCTTGCAAGTTTGAATGGATTTAATGGTTAAAAATCGTTTCTAACACATATTGGATGTATTTTAACACCAAGAATGTGTTAGAACAAAAAGTTAAAGGATTATATAAGATCAAAAGCTTGGTTGCAAGTTGTGTTCTTGTAAAAGAGCCAAAAACCTAATTTTGGGCTTGCGTGAACCAAAATTCGTAGCTAGATCTTGATCCTTGTTAAATATCTCACTAGAATAAAAGATAGTAATTTATCTTGTTGATCTCATATTTTTACAAAATGCATGAACCTCATGCATTGTTGTAAGCTTGTAAATTTCAAATACTTGTGGTGTGATGATTCAAAAATACATAAGTGCTAGATAAAACGTGTTAAAATTTTGGGGATTATTTTTCTCAGTAACTAGACAATAAAAAGAGTCTTGAAAATAAAAATGGGAATTTTTGGTGAAACGTAAGTATTTTTCCTAAATTAATGCAAATAAAGCCTATGAAAGGTGAAATTGTAGATCCCTAGGATGGATCTTTTAATCAAATCGCTCAAAGGAGATAATGACACGAATATAATATAAAGCTTAAAGCAATAAAGAACAAATCAATAATAATACTTTATATTTCTTTATCAAATATTCTCAAGAAAATAAGCAGCCAAAAGCAGAGAATAAGTGTGTGTAAAATCCCCAAAAAGTCTCTTTCTAAAACCCTAACATTTGGGTATTTATACTAAACAAACTGGCCGGATTATGCGACACAGGCCTTGTGTCGCATAGATCACTATTGCGACATAATCCTTGTGTCGCAACTACAACTAATGTGACACAGGCCTTGTGTCGCATAACACAGAAAATGTAATTCTAACTAGCTCAATTACATTAACAAACACATTACAGACTTGACCAACTGACAGACACACTAAGATGCATCAACAAACTCCCCCGTGTCTTCAGCTTGGTCTTCAAAATCTTCAATCAAACCCAGCCTACTGGAAATACACCGCCAGCGTGTATTCCATGTGTTACACAGACGTTGACAATCCTTTGAAATTGAAATGCGATCTTCTTATTCACTGCATTTCTCTCATTAAAGCGAATCGGATTGTCAAACCGCTTTCTCAAATCTTTCTCTGAGAAATTTATCAAGCTCATTGGATCAAATACTCGAAATTGAGTTTTCTTCAAATTATACAACAAGCTCTTCTCTGGTTGCTCTGTCTCAGGCACAAAAACAAGAACTGCCTCACCGGTGTGAGCATCCAATTCCCAGTAGTGAAATCTTCTTAGAAAGTCCAGGGGAACTGTTTCCAGAGGAATCTTCTTTAAACAATCAGCCGGAGGATAACACATTTTGATCAAAGGCTGATTGGTGACTGGATCAAACCGTTTCTTATAGATAATTTTGGTTCCTAGCGTCGGTTTGATAAACTTGTACCTTTTGGTACGAATCTCCCTTTGTAGAGTAGTTAGAATGAAGTTGGCACGATCATCATTTGACGGGTTAATCAAAGAGAGCTGAGCAAGACGATTAACTTCTCCTTTTGGCAGTGTGCTCAGCTTGGTGAATGATCTTTTGAAATATTGGATACCATCTAACCTCTTGATCATAAACAACCCGTTCAATATCTTCCAACTCTTGATTAATCCAGTATACGCTCCACTGACTTTGTACGATTTGCAGGTAACCGGCACTTGCTTTCCATCTTTTCCGTGCGGCCACCATTTAGCAAGTCTCTCAGCTCTAGTTTCGATAACTTCAGTTTCAGGAGCAGGAGCCTCAGATGTTTCTTCATCTTGAGTCTCAGATGCATTTTCAGTTTCATCTTCAGAGGAATCTGATTCAATTATCGGAGCATCATCATAGAACTCATCATCATTCAATAGCTCTTCCATATCAACATCATCATCAGTTTCCTCAAAATTTTCATTTTCATCATCAGAATTGACTTCATTTATCATGCGTTGTATAAATGAGAGGTCTGCATAAGAATAATCGACAGCCAATGGTCTCGGCTGGCCTGGTGTGTGATGCACAGGAAAATACTCTAAAGTTGGCATTTCATTACTTTGTTCAATATGTACATCTTCATTTACAGACTCAGACCCCGGTCCACTTGGTTCTATTGATGGACCAGCGGGAACAGACTCCCCCGGACCTAGTGACCGGGTCTCAAAATCCCTAAACTTAACCTCTAAGTCAGTAATCCGGGAGGTTTGACTCTTAATTTGTGCAGCTTGAGACTGAATGATAGAAGCTTGATCGTCCACAGTCTTCTGCATTGCCTCGATCCGTTCCAAAAGTTGCTTGAGAATATCCGGATGAGGTTGCACTGGAGTCTACAACTCTGAAGGCCCTGCAGTGGAAGAAGTACGAGGACGACTTGTAGTGGGCAGGTCCTCAGAAACAAAATAGATCACATCCTCACGAGGCCTTTTGCCCATCGACCGAGGAGGAGAGGGGCATATCTCATCAATATCCCTCATGATATCATCAAATTGAGGATCGGGATTGATAGCTTGTTGTTGTTGTTGAGGAGGTGTTAGTTGCTGGAGAGGGGCTTGGAGAGGCGGTTCTTGAACAAGTGCCTGTGGCGGAGGTGAAAGTGGCCTATGAATAGGAGCCGGATCATCAAATTCGTCACCCTCCAGAGGCACGTAGGCCTCATTTATAATATGGCCAAACAACGGCACATCGGGCGGGACCGGTGCGCCCCGTGCATAGTGACCGGAAACTACGAAAAATCGGGGATTCATCGGTGTTTGGCCAAATTGGTGTTGCGGAGCCACCGGTAAACCCGGAAGCAGATGATTTATCAAAAGTTGGACAAAACGTGGGTATAAGGCCCACTGTCCCTCGCCAGCCTGGGCGTGATCTACCATTATGCGAAAAATATACCCCGAGAAATTGTAGGGTTTGTTGTAGACCAAAGCGAGCATAGCAGATGTCGTTGAATGGCTGATGCCATCGAAACCAGCCTTACGCCCAGATAGGCACACAATCATGATATGCATAAGATACCGCCAGACCTTTGTGAGAAAAGCCTTGCCATATTGATCGCGTGGGACACCTGGATATCCCATCCTAATCATGCCGCCAGCAATAAAGGCGTTGGCAAAAGTCACCGGCATGTCAGAGTCATCGGGAAACTGAAAGAACTCCCGAATGAGCTGCTCAGATAAAATGATTTCACGATCATGAACCCTGGAAATAAGCCTTGTATACGGGAGATCCGAATTAATCACAGCATTTGTCCAAAAATCCGTGACATGATCACGGTAAATAGTGGTTGTGGCCGTGATCGCAGTATAAATCCTTGAACGGCGCAGAAATGCAATCATCGGGCGATACGGCGCCGCCGATTCTTTTTCGTCGTCAAGAAAAGCCGTGACATTATGTCTCGGTTCCCAGAAATAAGCGTTCACGTTAATATCTGCCATAGCTGTAAGAACAAAGTAAACTTGGAAGCCGTTAGACATAAACACCTTTTTAAAGATTGAAAATTTTCAATTAAAAATGTACTGCGACACAAGACTTGTGTCGCAAAATAACACAGCGACATAACGAGTTATGTTGCAGTTTTGCAATTAAATCAATTTAATGATTTCTGAGCGACATAAGGGTTGTGTCGCAAACTACATCAGCGACATAGTAATTGTGTCGCACAACATGTCAGCGACATAAGACGGCGACATAACAGTTGTGTCGCATACTGTCAGCGACATAAACACTGGCACATCCTGCGACACAACAGTTGTGTCGCAGGTTATGTCGCAAAGATGAACACGATGAAACCCAGATTTTCAGATGAACAAATTTTGGGGGTTATGAGTGTCAATCGGTTTGAAACGTTCATTATCATGACAGGAACATTATACACTAACTATTACATGTATTTAAACAGTTTAAGATTCGTAATTTTGCAAAACAAAAATAAAACCTAAAAGCCGAAAGTTTAAATGACAATGTTAACGTGAATACAGAGTAATAATGAACGAAATTTGTACCTATCGACGCGGAAAGCTAAGGAGAACAGGAAACAAGCAGTGAATCGAAGGGAAATCCAAAGAAATGCACGCAGAAATCGAAAAACGGAGTCGGGAATATTGTGTCGCAGGATCCACCTTGTGTCGCAGGATTCAATTTTCTGTCGCTGGTAATTAGAAACTAATTACAGCGACACGAGGGTATTTATACCCGGGACACAATGAGCGACACAAGGTTGCGACACAAGTCTTGTGTCGCTGGATGGTCAACACAATATGCGACACAATCCTTGTGTCGCTGTGTTGGCAACACAATTATGCGACACAAGGATTGTGTCGCTTTGTTAGCAACACAAATATGCGACACAAGGATTGTGTCACTGAAGTCAATCAAGGGTTAAATTTTAATTTTTATTTGTGACACTTAGAAAAGAGATTGAACAAAAACAGATATATAATAATAAAATAACATAAAAGAACGTTTTGAGAGGTGTCTATTTAGGGATCATATTAGAAAGACAGACTCGCAAGACAATGTCAAATTTTAATTCGATTATCAGTATAGTTGTCCTAATTTAAATTTATCAAGCAAAGTTAACAAGCCTGAGAAGCAATCTGTAACAAGACGATTATCGGTATTGTTTGTCCACTTAAACATGTAACACTCTCAACTTCAAGCTTTAGTAGTTATTGTGAGAGTGAGTATGTCGCTGTGAATCCCACACAGATATACTCCTAGTATCAAGACATGCCCGAGACTTCGATTGGTTAGAGAAAGTATTTGAATTCAACGTTTTTAAGAATCAAGACAGCGGTGACAGGTCTGTACTTACGTATAGCAAAGCGACTTAAACTTGATTCAGGTGTAAGCAAAACCAGACTTGGTCAAACCGTTTGGCGACCTTGTTAGGTATCTTTGATTTTATAAGACTTTAAAGTACTTTGACTTTTGTTTGCTTAGTGTTTGAATGTATGCTGACTGAAACCAGGTCTGTACGGACATACAACAAAGGAAACAGACAGCATAAATCCTCAAATGTTGTCAGATACAAACTCAGGTTAATAGAAGCATGGCAAGCTGATACATAGGAATTAAGACGCATTGTCATACATCATATGTTGGTCATCACAAAAGAATAATCACAGATTAAAGGATTTCTTAGATGCTCAAAGAAAAGTATGAGAATGCCTACCAATACATCGTGCAATGATACAAATGTTTGTAAGGACATGTATAACATATACGAGATAAACCTACTGATATATCGAGGATAAAACTTAAGATTGACGTTTGAGGGCTGTCTCTTAATGTACTATCATATCCCTAGTTGTTTACAGACACAACTGAACGTCTTTTGCACATGTTGCAACATTGCTTTTCTTTAATGCTAGTAAGCACAAAGAGTGGCTATTGCATAACTTACCCTTTTTTTTTTTTCTTTTTTTAATAATAATAAGAACATAACATAATAAGGTCACAAATATTACTTTTGAATGGGAAAGAAACATAACCATATGATGTTGACTAGCTCATCGAAACGAGCACGGGAAAAGGCTTTGGTGAATAGGTCGGCATTCTGCTTAAGGGTATCTATTTGGACCAGATCAATTAGGTGTTTCTCATAGCAATCACGAATGAAATGAAACCTAATTTCTATGTGTTTGGTCTTAGAATGTTGGACAGGATTACGTGTAATACATATAGCAGCAGTATTATCTATATGAATAGGAGTCATAGTTAAGAGTAAACCGTAATCGCGCAACTGGTGTTGTATCCAAAGAACCTGGGAACAGCAACTAGCAGCAGCAATGTATTCAGCCTCTGCGGTTGAGGTAGAAACAGTCGTTTGCTTTTTGCACTGCCATGATACGAGCCGAGATCCAAGAAACTGACATCCACCAGAAGTGGACTTCTTATCCATATTGCATCCCCCATAATCCGAGTCCGAGTAAGCAGTGAGTGCGAAGGTTTTCTCATTGGAATACCATAGCCCAAGAGTTGGTCTACATTTGAGATAACCGAAGATTCGCGTAACTTCCTTCATGTGAGACACCTTCGGTTTAGCCTGATACCTGGAACAGAGAGAGACTGCAAAGACAATGCCCGGACACGATGCAGTGAGATACATCAGAGAACCAATCATAGATCGGTAATCTTTTTCAGAACAGTCATCTTCATCTTCCGCTGGACCAAGGTGATTATTCAGCTCTAAAGGCATCCCATAAGATTTACAGTCAGTCAAGTTATGCCGCGTAAGCATATGTAAGGTCGCTAGATCTTGGTTCGATAACGGATTATCTTTAAGGTATTGAGGTGCGGAATCCCTCAATACTTTAGGTTTAAGCTTATATAACTTTACTATTAATTAAAGGGCTTCGTTTTGATTATTAACTAAGTTAATCACTCAAAACCGAGCCTTTAATACTATAATAAATATATCTGCACGAAAAACGAGGAGAATAATTAAATATTTGCTGTGTGTGATGATGCACGGATTTCTAGACTTCTTTTTTTTTTTTTACTTTTGAGCAGCATTAAAATATTTATATCTGGTTCAACTCGCAGGCCATGGGTTTTCGGAGTTGACTCAACTCGCAGCCCATGGGCCTTGCGAGTCCAGATCTGGCTGTGAGCCCAGATTGGCTGCGAGCCCAGATTTCAGTTCGCAGGTGAATCCTGCGAGTCCAGATCCTCTGCGAGTTGAGATCTCAGCTCGCAAGTTTTATGACTTGCGAGTTGACTTCTCAAATCGTGAATTTGACTTTAACTTGAATTTGTTACTTGTCTAAATATAATAAACAAATAATAATAATAAATTAATATCATATATTTACAACCTAGATCTGTTGTCACAATAACATGTCCCAACAGACTCCCCCTTGACAATAGCTCTAGCGTCGTTATCTTCAACTTTTGTCTTTGGTCTTTACTTGTAAATACTACTGCCCATATGAATCTTCATTCTAATACAAGTTTTCACCATTAATTGATAATCTCTTTCAAGATCACCCCATGCTTCAGTCGTCAGGATCCTATTTTCATTTAACTTCAACAGGTCCTTCTTCAACAGATTCATCAGGTGTCGATGGTCATAGACTGTCAGAATTACTCTTTCTCCTCCTTCAACTTCATCATCAGCTTCAACCATGACAGCTTCACCGGTCTCTGAATCCACGTGCCAATTCAGAAGATTTCCCAGAATATTCTGTGGCATAGGTTTTAGTGGTATCTGTTGCATGCACTTGACAGCTGGATAAGTTTTCTTCCTTAATCTTCGGCCAGTTCTCTGACTGCGTTCCTTTAATTTGATCATCTTTCCAACTCTTGGCTTAATCTTCTCAAACTTCATTGATCTACCCTCAGTCCGAATTATTCTCTCAACATAAGTTGCGTAGGGATCATTACTGGGATTTATCAGTTCTAAGCGTGCCAAGTCTCGGATTTCAAATCGAGGAAGCGAACTGAATACTTTAAGCTTCTTATCAAAATATTGAACTCCGTCAAACCTTTTGATAGCGAAAAGTTTCAAGTCAGAATCAAAATACCAGCCGATGATCCCCTTCCTTGGAACTTTCTTTCCAGTTATATCTACTACAGACATCCCAACCTTTTGCTTTCTCCTCTTCAGAGGTCTAAACATGGGATTGTTTCTGAGTTTTTCTGGAAAGTCATCTTCTGATTCAGAACTGGTTGAGTCATCTAGATTTTCATCTAACTCAACAGCCCTTTCTCCATCTTCTTCCTGGATGACCACTTTAGGTGTAGATGGGCTCACGATGTGTTCATCAACATCAGCATCAAGATCTACACACTCGTCTGCCCCATCATTAACAATGAAAGTCCAATCTTCAGGAGGTACAAACTCTCCTTCTTCAAGGTCAAAGTCAATGTCCTCATCTAATTCATCTGGCATGTCACCTTCAGAATCTGATAAGTTCAACTTTTCAAGACCTATAGAAATACATACACAAATAGATTAATATCATAAGTTCTTTCATTGATTTCTCTGAATCAATCTAAGATTTTTCTTATTAATCCCTTTGTGTATTTAAAATATATTATATATACACTTATTCAAATCTTTCATCGATTATGATAATCGATCTAAAATTTGAATAAGTCTTATAATATGCGAACATCATATATTATATGATCTTATAACTCTTTTATCGATCATAGTCAATCTAGAATTACAAAAGGCTTATAATATACAAACATTCATAATTATAACATTTTAAACATTCAAGTTTAAACATCTTAATTACAGAATTATATTACAAAATAATTCAAAGTTACAATGTATTAAAAATTACAATCAGTCTATATTAATACAAGTGTCACCTTCTTCAACTCCACCCTTATCAGCACCAGCACCAGCTCCACTACCACCTCTACTAGCTCCAGCAGACTCCCCCTGAATCGTAGTCTGCTGACCAGTCGTTGAAGGACCGGCCAGCTCACTATCCTTTTGAGCTGAGGGATCATCATCTTTATCATTTCTTCTCTTTTTCGCCAGTTCATCTTCCTTGCAGGACTCCTGATATATCAATATCTCCCCTTGAGATGGCTTGTCCTTTAGAAAGCTGGTGACCAGGCGATCAAGTCTGTCAATTTGTCTTTGCTTATCAGCTACATCATCTATTAGATTCCTATTTGTCTTGATGAGTAGTGAGTAAGCGTTGTTCTGTTCAGTGACACTCCCAGAAATAGACAAAACTTGAGATTGTAAGAAGTTAACAGTATCCTCCAAATCTTTAACCCTGGACTCTAAATGTGTAACGCGTTCAGCGTCAGTCTTTGGTGAGGTTGACGGAGCAGCATCAGTTGTGGTTGGTGGCGTGGGAGTGGGCGGTTGCATTTTCTTTGCTATCTCGGTAGCAACATCGGTCAAAAGACGAGCAGCAATCCTACTAGATTTGGTGGTTGGGTGCGAAGACGGGCGAACCAAAGCAGCAATCATTTCAGCCTCTGAGGGCATAGAACTTGATTGTATAGGAGCTGCAGAGGTTGAAACTGTTTGCCTGATCAGCTTGCGAGGTCGAGTAATAAGCACCTCCTCCTCTTCTTCTTCATCCTCATCTTCTTCGACAATAAAGTCGGGATCCTGATCAATGGCTTTCCTTTTTAGCTTCAGCGCCAGATCCATAATCAGTCTTGATCCCTTTCGGATCATCCCTTCTGGAATCCCAGAGACAAACCCAGGAGGTCCAGAGTCATCATCATCATCAGAATCAGATTCAGAAGCCGGAGCAGCTTCTTCAGCTCCTCCTGATGGTCCAGCAGCGTCCGGTGCCTTTGTAGATGGTTCTTCAACTCTTGGTGTCTCAGCGACATACTGATCCACATCCTGCATGATAGGATCATTGGCATCATCATTGTCAGCCAGTACTTGTTGCACCACTTCAGCTACAACATCAGCATCAACTTGTTGCTCTTGCTGATTTGCTTGAATAAGAACTTCCTCTATAAGCTCTTGTGGCTCAGGCACAGCTGCAGCCATTTCAACATCTAGCCAACCATGATTTGGTGGTGCCACATACGCAGGATCAATCAGTGACCCGAAAAGTGCAGTCAACTGGGGCTGCATCTCAAACCGTCGTGAGGTTTGCATGAACATGACGTTATAAGCCCGTAGCCCAATGATATCCACTCAAATATCTGCTTGAAAAGCCGGCAGATCAGGGATATTGGCTCTGATGATCAACATGCAGAATCTTAGGTATAACATGAATTGTGACCTGACACCCCCCAAGATTTGGCGAACGAATTCCCCAAAGATGTAGTCGAAAAAACTGTATGGTTTGTTATAAACCAGTGACAGTAAAGCAGATAGGAGAGAAGAGCTCAACTCGTCATAGCCTCCCTTCTTAGGTCCAAAAATAGTGACAAGAACGTGCCACAGGAACCTCCATTCTCCGAAAACGAGGGCCTTCAAGAACTGTTGCCCTCGCATAGGTCCAACATACCCCATACGTCCTAGAGCACCTTCAAGAAAATCCGAAGAGAACACGGTCGGTCCATCTTCCTGCTCTACAGTGCCTAACTGTAATATGTTTCGTAGATCTGAGGCAGAAAAGATAACCGGGTGGTCATTAATCCTCGTCCGGATGACTAGAGGATTCACAGAGGTATCATATACTATATTGGCCCAGAACTGGGTAAGTATATCTAGTGATAGAGCAGGTGACTCGGTGATGGCATATCGAATTCGCGATCGTGCCAGATAAGAAAGAATCCGAGCCAATCTAGATGCACCACGTGCATCGACGTCCAGATCAACCAGAACATTGTGATGTCCAACAAATTGTCGAGCCATATCTGTAATATCAAAAATCACACAAATGTTAGACAATAAGTTCAACATATATTGATAACCTTATATAATCTACGACCCTTAATTGAACTATTAAGTGGTAAAACTTAATTAGCAATTACAGTCGTTAAGTTATATATGAAATCAATAAGTCTAACTACACAGATATTACTTATTACAAGAAGTCATAAGTCTTATATAGAAAGTATACGGCTTTACGTGTTCACATTCACGTCTACACGACAGACCGTTTATTAATTTATAACTCTTAACCATCTAGAGTTCGTAAATTAAATTAAAAATTCCAATTCGCAAAATAAGTCAAATAAGTCAAACATTTTCAACTCGCAAGCAGTTCAACTGGCAGAGTCAACAAAAGTCAACTCACAGAGTTCAACTCGCAAGTTCAACTCGCAAGTCAGACTTGCAAGTCAACTCGCAGGTCAGACTTGCAAGTCAACTCGCAAGTTGGACTCGCAAGTCAACTCGCAAGTTGGACTCGCAAGTCAACTCGTAGAGTGGACTCGCAGGAGTGGGCTGCGAGTTGAGTCTGGATCTCAACTCGCAGCATGAACTGCCATGATGACATCATTTTTGAATCTCAATTTTGGCGAGTTTTAATATGATCAAGCTATGTCATCTTGTTCTATACACTCAGATTGACCTAAACCCTAAGGTTTCTTGTCCATTTGAGATACAATTTTGATGATTTTAGTAAATTTAAAAACCAAAACCCTCATTTTAATTAAAATGTCGATTCTGATTTAATTACTTGATGAAATCATCTTATGTATACCTCAAAATATTCGCAAGTCAAAGATGAGTAATATGTAAAAGATGAAAAATCCGATCCTCAAACAAGAATTTCAAAAATAAAAATGAAATAATGTTCGGCTCGCAACAGTCAATTCGCAAGTGAGTTTGGATTCGCAATACAGGAACAAGTGAACTCGCAGGTCCCTTTTATACCTTTTAATCTCGGCTTGCAGAACTCATCTTGCAGGACTATCTGGACTCGCAAGTTTTGTTCCGAAAATACATTTTAATTATAAAACGTAATTTTTAAGCCCAAAAACTAAACAAGTCTAAAATAAATGTATCTTTCACTTGTTTTTCTCATGTAATAGCGTACAAGTCTAAAATAAAATATTTTTCACTTGTCTTTCTTAGAAAAACGCGCACAAGTCTAAAATCTAATGATCTTTCACTTGTCTTTCTTAGAAAAACGCGTACAAGTCTAAAATAAAATATTTTTCACTTGTGAAACAATCATGCGACAATACGAACGAGAAACATAAATAAAATAAAATTAAAATTAAAATTAAAGAAGATTTACTAAAATAAGAAAAGCACGAACGAATGTATAGAAATTAAAATAAACGACAATGATTCATAATAAAGATTGGTATTAACTACCCTTGTATTAATGAAACACTTAGACTAAAATAAAAATACAATAAGATAACGTAAAGTAAATCCTAATCTAGGGCGTTAAGAAAATATCGATAGTGGGATCATATTAGAAAGAAACAGCCGAACCAATTGTTGAGTAAAAATTCTAAGAAGATTGTTAGTATTCATACCTCATGAAATTCTCAATAAGTTACACAAAATCTCACAATCTTAACCATTTTTCAACTTACATTTATAAAAGTATAATTTGGTTACCGATCTCCATAGAATATATCATACATATCAAAATGAAGTGATTAATTATCACAGACAGTTCAAGACGATTACCGGTATTAAAATCCATATAAACAAAGTCTACACTGATTTCCAAGCAAACCTTTTATTGTTTGTATGTGTACTACTTAATGTGATTCAAAATATGACATACTGAGAAATTTAGTAGAACACATAACACTGTATCTTTCACTTTCAAGGTAGAGGTCACTAAATGATGTTCTTTTCGAAGCATATAACATACCTTTGAGTGAATTTTAAAATGTGACAAACATCAAACCTGGTTTGTAGATACTAGTGGTTCTAGTTCTGTACTTAGTACAACATAAGATCCCTTACTATAGACAAAACAAGCTTGAAACCATTGGCAAAACTAAAGGAGTCAGGTCTGTACTTAGTACAATAAAGACACCAGTAGTTTTACTAATAGCCATAATTCTTATTATTTGTCTTGATATATTTTCATAGATTTCTTGATAACAGTGTATGGTTAGACTGTTCTTCATCAATTAAGACTTATGTCATACGTCATATAGCAGATCACACGAGATAACACACAGAAAATTTATAGCTTATTATATGCTCAGAAATCAAAGCAGAATTTGCCTACCAGTACATCATATAATGAAGCTGTCTAGATCTTAAGTTTTCAAGCAAATTATAACGTGTGGAGAGAGGTGTATACTCAAATAAAGATAAGTAAAAGCCTGGTTTTAAAGATGTAAAGTTCATGTAGCTAATTTGAATCTACTAACACATCTAACTTAAGATTTTTATCTACAATTATTAAGCCGATTCCTTTAATTTACTATCATTTCCCAGTTGATAAAGACTTAACCCTTATCGGAGGCGATTCCCCATAGGTAACAAGCAAATGAATGCCATACGCCTATCCTCCTTTTTCCCTTTTTTTTTTTTTTTTTTTTTTTAAATAAACATAAACAACTAATAGATATAAACGACTAATTATTACAAAATAACTCTATGGAAGACTAATCCTCTGGATTTCTCATTCCATTTAGTTGCACCAATTTCTCGAATCGAGCTCTGTCGAACGCTTTGGTGTATAAGTCTACTAAATTATCCACAGATGGAACCTTAGCTAACTTTATCAAATTCTTCTCAGCACAGTCTCTAATGAAGTGATGTCGAATATCAATATGCTTAGTTTTACTATGCTTGACTGGATTATTGGTTATAGAGATCGTTGATTCATTATCAATCTTCATAGGAGTATTTGTTATACTCAACCCATAATCAAGCAGTTGCTGTTGTATCCACAGAACTTGAGAACAACAGCTGCCAGCTGCTACATACTCAACTTCACATGTAGAAATGGCGACTGAGGTTTGCTTCTTGCACTGCCAAGAGACTAGTCTACCTCCTAGGAATTGACATCCACCGGTTGTAGACTTTCTATTCTGATTGCATCCTCCGTAATCAAAATCAGTGTAAGCCACAAAATCTAAGTCTCCATCAGTCGGATACCAAAGTCCCAGCTTTGGTTTCCCTTTGAGGTAACGAAGAATTCATTTTACAGCTTGCATGTGAGATTCTTTAGGAGTAGCTTGATATCTTGCGCAGACACATACTGCAAACATTATATCAGGCCTTGATGCTGTAAGATACATTAGTGATCCAATCATGGCCCTATAAAGAGTAGGATCCACGTCTCTATCACGCGATGTATCTGGACCAATACCATGGGCTTCCGGAATAAGAGTATGAAAATTTCTTGATTCTTCCATCTTAAATCGTTCTAGAAGCTCATTAGTATACTTAGTCTGATGAATGAAATATCCATCTTTCTTTTGATCGACTTGCAATCCTAAGAAAAATGTCAATTCACCCATTGCTGACATTTCAAACTTTTTCTTCATAACCTTTTCAAATTCACTACACATCTTTTCGTCAGATGACCCAAAGATGATATCGTCAACATATACTTGAACAAGTAGAAAGTCTCTCCTTTTCCATTTCACAAAGAGTGTACTGTCAATTCTTCCTCTTGTAAATCCATTCTCAAGAAGATAAGTAGACAGTGTTTCATACCACGCTCTCGGAGCTTGATGTATTCCATATAGAGCCTTATCCAGACGATATACTCTATCTGGATACTTTGGATCAGTAAATCCCGGAGGTTGAGAAACATACACCGTTTCTTTGACTTTACCATACAAGAAGGCACTCTTAACATCCAGCTGAAATACTTTTATTTTCTTTGAGGCTGCAAATGCTAAGAATAACCTAATTGCTTCAAGCCTAGCCACAGGTGCAAACACTTCATTGTAATCAATCCCCTCTTGTTGATTGAAACCTTGGACAACTAGACGAGCTTTATTGCGAATCACGATTCCCCGATCTTCTTTCTTGCACTTAAATACCCATCTAGTTCCAATTGGATATTCTCCAGCAGGTAAGTCAACCAACTCCCAAACTTGCAATTTTGTGAACTGAGATAGTTCTTCCTGCATTGCCTCGACCCACGAATTTTCCTTCAAAGCTATCTGAACATTCTTAGGTTCAATTTGTGAGATAAAGCATGAATATAGACATAGATTTGAGATCCCTGTCTCGTTCATTTCAGCATACAAGCTTGAATGAGTGGATGTACTAGCTTTAGATTGATTCCGAGTCAGAACAGGAGAATTTGGATCACCGACGATATTATCAATTGGATGACTCCTATTAATTCTTGTTGAAGTAACAGGTTCAACTGGAATATCATCCTGTAAGTTGGCACCAATTTCCTCCAAAGGTGGTATACCTTCATTAGTAGTTGATATCCTTAATTGTCTCAGAGGAGTGAGAACATCATCCATAACCCTTTGAGAAGCAATTTCAGGATCTTCACTCTCTTGAGGTATATCATCTTGAGGTTGTTGTGACTCGATAGGGGGGACCACATCAGTATCGACAATAGTCCTAGCATTAGAAGTTTGAGCACTCGATGTTGGAGAAGGAGTGGGATCCTCATCTCCCGACAATAAATGCTCAGGAATATCTGAGTTACTGACATAGTCACTGATAGGGACTTTAAATGACTTGGAAAGATCTGAATAATCAAATTTCCAATCCAATCCCTTATGCGAGTCATGTGTATAGCTCGTAACTTCGATGTTATAAACTATTTCAACACGTCCCGAAGTTTTATTGAAGACCCGTTTGTTTGGTGAGTTAGGCATGTAACCTAGGAAGTATCCTTCGTCAGCCTTCTCACCAAATTTAGGTTGGTGACTTGTCTTCAATAACGTACATGAAACTCCAAAAGGTTCAAACCCTTTTAAGTTTGGTTTCTTTTTTTTCAAAAGCTCATAACATGTCTTGTTCTCCTTTTTAACCGTAAGAACCCGATTGAGAATATGACATGCTGTATTCACTGCTTCTGCCCAAAATATGACCGGAAGCCTTGAATCTGCAAGCATTGTTCTCGTTGCTTCAATTAGAGTTCTATTCTTCCTTTCAGCAACACCATATTGTTGAGGTTCATATGGTGCACTAAATTGATGTTGAATGCCTTTGCTTAAGCAATATACATTCAATGTAGAATTCTTGAACTCAGTCCCATTGTCACTACGAATTCTCTTAACTCTTTTTCTATAGATGTTCTCTATTAGATCTAGAAACTCCATAAGAATGCCCGGAGTTTCATCCTTAGATCCCAAAAAGAATACCCAAGAGAATCTAGAGAAATCGTCTGTGACAACCAGACTGTACCATTTGCCACCTATGCTTCTCTTGCTTATTGGGCCAAAGAGATCCATATGTAGCAACTCAAAAGGCGAGGAAATAGAGTTCATAGTTTTAGACTTGTGTGTTTTCTTATGCTGTTTTCCTTTCAAGCAAGAGATACACTTGTCTTCAAATGTAAAGCTCTTCGGTGGTACACCCAGAACTAACTCATGTTTTGTTATGTAGTTCATTTTACAAAAATTCATGTGTGCCATTTTTCTATGCCATAGGAGAGAGTCTGATTCTGAAGCCTTGGATAACAGACAAGTAGACACCATTGAAGTAATAGGAGCATTCATGTTTATAGCATAAATGTCCTTCTTCCTTGGAGCTTTCATCAGTATCCATTTTTCGGGAATGATAAAACCCGGCTTCAGGATCAAGGCCTCTTTCTCAGTGAAGAGAACATGATGACCTTTATCACAGACTTGGGAAACACTCACTAGGTTGTGCGTTAGTTCTTCAACATAATTCACATCCTCTAGAGTCAAAGTTCCATTTGAAACTATTCCTTTCCCAGTAATTACTCCTCCTTTATCACCAGCGAAGTGCACTCCTTGTCTCAGTCCACCTCTGAAGTCTGTCAGTAGACTTCTAGTTCCTGTCATGTGCCTGGAGCATCCACTGTCAACATACCACCAATTATCATTGTTGCCAGTCTGCTCCTGCACATACAAGTTGTACACAATCAGTTATCAAGAGGGACCCAAGCCATTACGATCTTGGTTTGTCCCTTATCATCTACAAATTGTAGCTCTTTAAAGTAACCATCCTTTCCATTAGGAGCTTTGGTCACCTTTGAAGGAGCATCAGCTTGCTGATGATTAGTGGTCCTGGGTCTATGAGTTGACTGATTTCCAACCCTCCATGATACATAACCCTGGGATTTTTGCCCTTGGTTACGACTATTGTAGGACCCTAGGTTAACTCCTTGTGTGCGAGACGTAGAACCATTCTCATTAGGACTTTGGTTCCTTGAAGTAGAACCAATTTCATAACGACTATGGTTCCTAATGGAAGTCATAAACCTCGACGGCACTTGTTCCTTAAAGTGTTCAGGCCGTTTAGGTTTGGGTGGCGAGACACTGTGAGAAGCATCTCTTTTAAGAGCATTTACAGGTTTAATACTAATTCCTGGTCTGGTACCTATCCTGTCTGTGCTCGAACTAGAGATGTTTTGAGGCTTATCACTGTTCTCGCGCTTAGGAGTAGCTTCCGTCTTCTTATTGGGACAACAAGAAGATACGTGTCCTTTTTGATGACACTTGAAGCATGACCTCTGCTTTCGTGACTTTGTAGTCTTAGCAGTCTCCTTCTTTGTCTGATTTGAAGACACTGAAGGTATATCCTTCTGTTTCTTAATTACCTCATCATTTACATTAGTACTACCAATTATTCCACTTGATACAAAATGTACTTTAGTGAATGATTTGACTGTACTTTTGTCTAATGATGGCTCGTTAATTGAATCCTTCTGAGTCTCAGATGCATCAGACTGTTGAATTTTCAAATCCTCAGTCTCAGGATTCGCATCTGTCATCTCTAAGTCAATGAAAGTAGTATAATTTGCATTAAAAGGCGGAGGAACATCAGAGTACCCTAGGCCAGTTAAATCCTTCACACTACGTTGTGAGCTAATGATTCTATCTAAGGTCAAAGAAGATGTCCTATAACCTTCAAGTTTTCTATTTAGCTCTACCAACTTCATATTTGACTCTGAGAGTTCTTTATCCCTAATAGCAATATTTCTGTTTAGTTCATTAAGGTTTAGATATAACCCGTCTATCTTAATACATTGTTCATTAATCATGTCGGTCAGACTGGTCTTATCTAAGGTATCACTCTTAATCTTTTCTGTTAATGCTACCTTATCCTCACCTAACCTACGAACATCAGACTTAGCTATATCTAATTCGGATGTTAAGGTTTTGTTAGATTCTGCAAAAACACTAACCTGAGTTTGTAAATCAGTAACTAAATAGCAAACATCAGTAAGAGTAAGAAGATCCAGACATACCTTTTTCTTATCTGTCTGAACGTCAGCCATGTATGCAACGAAGTCATCGGGACTCATTTCTTCAGTTGAATTGATGTAGACCACATCTTCATCGCTCCCCTTGACTTCTATGTGTGGCACATTGGCTTCAGGTTCCTCAGCAGTTGGCATGTAAGAAGTGCAGTCAGTTTCTCTTGATCATCTACCTCAGCCATGAGGGCTTGCTCAGGCTGAGTGGACCAATCATAAGAGCCATCTACTTGCTGAACTACTAAGACTTTGGAAGTTAAAGTACTTCCCGAGTCTTGTTTAGCAGCGCCAGTATCAATTTTTGGTCGTTGACATTCCCTGGCAAAGTGTCCGTAACCTTGACAGTTATAACACTTAACCTTGGATTTGTCGAATCCATATCGGTTTCCAACAACTCTTCTACCCGTTCGATTTAGGAAATTTTTAACCCTCCTTGACACCATAGCAAGCTGCCACTGAAGGTCCATTTCTTCTAAGTCATCAGGATCTACTTGATCGTAGTCCTCATCAAATTGTGCAGGATAGTTGATCTTCCCTTGAATGTAGTTTTCATAGGAAGCAATGAACGATGCCAACACCGAGAGTTGTTGTTCAGCTGACTTTACACTCATCGGCATCTTATGATGCCCTTAAGTGGACTTATCAGAGGTAGTGTTCCTGCTTCGTTTTTCACCTCCATCCGAAGCTATGAAGCACATATCCTCGGTTAACATTTCTCCGAGTTCATCAATTTCACCAGCAAACAATGCAGTGGTCGAATTGGATGAAGGATTAGAGATACTGGTCTTTCCATGGTATAGACCAGGATTCTGTAGATGATCAGAATCTGTATCTCTCGTCTTTTTAGAGAAATAACCCCTTAGCTTGTCAATTGCCTGCTCTAGGGTCATGGTGGCGTATCTCTCATCATTATCCTTAAGCATGATACCATACATTTCCCACTTACAAGGCAAACCCTTAATGAATTTGTCGGTTTTCTCCTTGTCATTGTAGAAAATTTCTTGGTCGTCAAGTTCACTTAATAAATGATAAAACCGGGTAGTGTAGGCTTCAAGGTCCTCTTCTCTAAAAGCTTTAAAAACCATAAACTGCTTTTTCAGAAGATTACACTTGCCTGCCTTCACCTGAGGGCTTCCCTCACACCTTTTCTCTAGAGCATTCCAGAGCTCTTTAGTTGTGTGAAAGGACTTCAATTGGTGATTGATTTCCTTGGGGAGGCTCATTTTTATCGATGAATGTGCCTTATTATCAATAGTGAATTCTTTCTTCTGATTGTCATTCATCCTGTCGTAAGGCACAATCACAGTTGCATTCCCTACCTCAGTTGTAGGTGCAACATATCCGTTCTTAATATACAGCCAAATAGTGATGTCGTGGAATCTACAGTAACTTTCGAATCTGTCTTTCCACCCGTAATAGTCCTCAAGTCTGAGTAGCTTCGGTGGAACATTAGATTTGCCAACCTCGTGTTCCATCTCGAACATACGGCTTAAATCAGACATTTTAAAGTCAAAAATCAAGTTATCTTGCGAAAACAATAATCTGAACTCGCAACAAAACTCAGCTCGTAGGAAATGTCAACTCGCAGAGATCTCAACTCGCAGCTAAGTCTCAACTCGCAGAAACTCAGCTCGCAAAGGAACTCAGTTCGCAGGAAATCTCAACTCGCAGAAATCTAAACTCGCAGCTAAGTCTCAACTCGCAGAAACTCAGCTCGCAAAGGAACTCAGTTCGCAAGAAATCTCAACTCGCAGAGATCTCAACTCGCAGCTAAGTCTCAACTCGCAGAAACTCAGCTCGCAAAGGAACTCAGTTCGCAGGAAATCTCAACTCGGAGAGAACAGTAACCCTAATCTCAACTCGCAAAATGGCGCCTCGAAATCTGGGAACTGAAACTTTTTGGTATTTTTACGAATAAATCCGTAGATTTCGTTCGAAAAACAACCCTAAAGTTGTTATATAACCCTTGTAACCACAACGTTTCTAAGCCCGAATGCTCTGATACCAATTGTAAGGTCGCTAGATCTTGGTTCGATAACGGATTATCCTTAAGGTATTGAGGTGCGGAATCCCTCAATACTTTAGGTTTAAGCTTATATAACTTTACTATTAATTAAAGGGCTTCGTTTTGATTATTAACTAAGTTAATCACTCAAAACCGAGCCTTTAATACTATAATAAATATATCTGCACGAAAAACGAGGAGAATAATTAAATATTTGCTGTGTGTGATGATGCACGGATTTCTAGACTTCTTTTTTTTTTACTTTTGAGCAGCATTAAAATATTTATATCTGGTTCAACTCGCAGGCCATGGGCTTTGCGAGTTGACTCAACTCGCAGCCCATGGGCCTTGAGAGTCTAGATCTGGCTGCGAGCCCAGATTGGCTGCGAGCCCAGATTTCAGTTCGCAGGTGAATCCTGCGAGTCCAGATCCTCTGCGAGTTGAGATCTCAGCTCGCAAGTTTTATGACTTGCGAGTTGACTTCTCAAATCGTGAATTTAACTTTAACTTGAATTTGTTACTTGTCTAAATATAATAAACAAATAATAATAATAAATTAATATCATATATTTACGAGTCAAAACCAATTTTACAAGTTTGACAATACATACACTAGTCCTATTACAAGCTAGATCTGTTGTCACAATAACATGTCCCAACAGCATATCATTGACGTACTTGGACTGATGAATGTAAATCCCTTTAGCAGATTGTTCGACTTGTACGCCCAAGAAAAAGTTCAGCTCCCCCATTGCACTCATTTCAAATTCTGACTTCATGATCCGCTCGAAGTCACGACACAGTTCATCCTTGGTGGAACCAAAAATGATGTCATCCACATAAACCTGTACTAATAACAAGTCCTCCCCTGCATGCTTAATGAAGAGAGTACTGTCGATCGTTCCTCGTACAAAACCATTCTTCAGAAGATAAGACGCAAGCCGCTCATACCAAGCTCTAGGAGCTTGATGAAGACCATACAATGCCTTGTCCATGTAAGTCTCTAGATCTTGGTTAGCGATAACGGATTATCTTTTAGGTATTGAGGTGCGGAATCCCTCAATACTTAAGGTTTATTGCTTATATAACTTTGCAATTAATTAACAAGCTTCGTTTTGATATTAACTAGTGTTAAACAGTCAAAACCGAGCCTATTCAATAAATGCTTTTATATCTGCACAGATTTCGAGGAGAGAAAATACTTAAAATATTTGGTGTGTGTGTGTTTTTGGCACGGATTTCTAGATACTTAATAATGAGCAGTATTTAAAATATTTATATCTGGTTCAACTCGCAGGCCATGGGCTTTGCGAGTTGACTCAACTCGCAGCCCATGGGCCTGCGAGTCCAGATGATTGCGAGCCCAGATCTCAACTCGCAGGTAAGACCTGCGAGTCCAGATATCAGCGAGCCCAAAACTCAACTCGCAGGTAAGACCTGCGAGTCCAGTTTCCAGCGAGCCCAGATCTCAACTCGCAGCTGAGAGCTGCGAGTCCAGATGGTTGCGAGATGAGATCTCAACTCGCAGGTCAAACCTGCGAGTTGACTTCTCAATTCGCGAATTTGACTTTAACTTGAAATTGATACTTGTTCAATAACATTTAACAAATAATAATAACAAGTTAATATCATATATTTACGAGTCTAAACCAATTTATACAAGTTTGACAATAAATACACTAGTCCTATTACAAGCTAGATCTGTTGTCACAATAATATGTCCCAACAGACTCCCCCTTGACAATAGCTCTAGCGTCGTTATCTTCAACTTTGTCCTTGGTCTTCACTTGTAAATTCTACTGCCCATATGAATCTTCATTCTAACACAAGTCTTCACCATTAATTGATAATCTCTTGCAAGATCACCCCATGCTTCAGTCGTCAGGATCCTATTTTCGTTTAACTTCAATAGGTCCTTCTTCGACAGATTCATCAGGTGTCGATGGTCATAGACTGTCAGAATTACTCTTTCTCCTCCTACGACTTCATCATCAGCTTCAACCATGACAGCTTCACCAGTCTCTGAGTCCACGTGCCAGTTCAGAAGATTTCCCAGAATATTCTGTGGCATTGTCTTCAGTGGTATCTGCTGTATGCACTTGACCGCTGGATAAGTTTTCTTCCTTAATCTTCGGCCAGTTCTCTGACTTCGTTCCTTTAATTTGATCGTCTTTCCGACTCTTGGCTTAATCTTCTCAAACTTCATTGATCTTCCCTCAGTCCGAATGATTCTTTCAACATACGTTGCGTAGGGATCATTACTGGGATTTATCAGTTCTAATCGTGCCAAGTCTCGAATTTCAAATCGAGGAAGCGAACTGAATACTTTAAGCTTCTTATCGAAATATTGAACTCCGTCAAATCTTTTGATAGCGAAAAGTTTCAAGTCAGAATCAAAATACCAGCCGATGATCCCCTTCCTTGGAGCTTTCTTTCCAGTTATATCTACTTCAGACATCCCAACCTTTTGCTTTCTCCTTTTCAGAGGTCTAAACATGGGATTATTTCTGAGTTTCTCTGGAAGGTCATCTTCTGATTCAGAACTGGTTGAGTCATCTAGACTTTCATCTAACTCAACAACCCTTTCTCCATCTTCTTCCTTGATGACCACTTTAGTTTTAGATGGGCTTACAATGTGTTCAACAACATCAGCGTCAAGATCTACACATTCGTCTGCCCCATCATTAACAATGAAAGTCCAATCTTCAGGAGGTACAAACTCTCCTTCTTCAAGGTCAAAATCAATGTCCTCATCTAATTCATCCGGCATGTCGCCTTCAGAATCTGATAAGTTCAACATTTCATGACCTATAGAAATACATACACAATTAGATTAATATCATAAGTTCTTTCATTGATTTCCCTGAATCAATCTAAGATTTTTCTTATTAATCCCTTTGTGTATTTGAAATATATTATATATATATACTTATTCAAATCTTTCATCGATTATGATAATCGATCTAAAATTTGAATAAGTCTTATAATATGCGAACATCATATATTATATGATCCTATAACTCTTTTATCGATCATAGTCAATCTAGAATTACAAAAGACTTATAATATACGAACATTCATAATTATAACATTTTAAACATTCAAGTTTAAACATCTTAATTACAAAATAATTCAAAGTTACAATGTATTAATAATTACAATCAGTCTATATTAATACAAGTGTCACCTTCTTCAGCTCCACCCTTCGCAGTACCAGCACCAGCTCCACTACCACTTGCTTCAGCAGACTCCCCCTGAAATGTAGTCTGCTGACCAGTCGTTGAAGGACCGGCCAGCTCACTATCTTTTCCAGCTGCGGGATCATCGTCTTCATCATTCTTATTCTTCTTCGCCAGCTCATCTTCCTTGCAGGACTCTTGATATATTAATACCTCCCCTTGAGATGGCTTGTCCTTCAGAAGGCTGATGACCAGGCGATCAAGTCTATCAATTTGCCTCTGCTTGTCAGCTACATCATCTATCAGATTGTTATTCGTCTTGATGAGCAGTGAATAGGCATCATTCTGATTAGTCATGTTATCAGACATAGACAGCATTTGAGAAATCAAGAATTTGACGGTTTCTTCCAACTCTCTAACTCTGGACTCTAAGCTATTAATATGATCAGAATCAGTCGCAGAGGAGGTGGATGGAGCAGCAGTAGTGGTGGTTGGTGGCGTGGGAGCGGGCGGTTGCATTTTCTTTGCTATCTCGGTAGCAACATCGGTTAATAGACGCGCTGCAACCCTGCTAGATTTGGTGGTTGGGTGCGAAGACGGGCGAACTAAAGCAGCAATCATTTCAGCCTCTAAGGGCGTAGAACTGGATTGTAGATGAGCTGCAGAGGTTGAAGCTGTTTGTCTGAGCAGTTTGCGAGGTCGAGTAATGAGCACCTCCTCCTCTTCTTCTTCATCCTCATCTTCATCAACCAAAACAAAATCGGGATCTTGGTCCACGGCTTTCCTCTTTAACTTCAATGCCGGATCCATAATCAATTTTGATCCTTGACGAATCATCCCTTCAGGGATACCGGAGACAAACCCTGGTGGTCCAGTCTCATCATCATCATCATCAGCATCAGACCCAGATTCAGAAGCAGAAGCAGCTTCTCCATCTCTGCCCGATGGCCCAACAGCATCAGGTGCCTCTGTGGATGGTTCTTCAAACCTTGGTGCCTTAGCAACATACTGATCCACATCCTGCATGATGGGATCATTTGCATCATCGTTCTCAGCCAGTACTTGCTGCACCACTTCAGCTGCAATGTCAACATCAACTTGTTGCTCTTGCTGATTTGCTTGAATAAGAACCTCCTCAATCAGTTCTTGTGGCTCAGAAGCACCCTCGTCCACATCAACATCTAGCCAACCATGATTTGGTGGCGCCACATACGTTGGATTAATCAAAAATCCAAACAACTCTGTCGGCTGTGGTTGCATCTCAAACCTTCTTGAGGTGTGCATAAACATGGCATTGTAAGCCCTCAGCCCGATGGTATCAACTTTTAAATCAGCTTGAAAGTCTGGCAAGTCAGGAATCGAAGCCCGAATGATAAGCATACAAAATCTGGGATATAGCATAAATTGAGACCTGACACCTCCCAAGATTTGTCTAACAAATTCTCCAAAAACATAGTCTGAAAAACTGTATGGTTTATTGTAAACCAGTGACAGTGCAGCCGATAATAGAGAAGAGCTAAGCTCATCATATCCTCCTTTCTTTGGCCCAAAGATCGTGACCAAGACATGGAGTAAAAATCTCCATTCTCCGAACACGAGAGCTTTCAGAAACTGACGGCCTCTCTTGGGTCCAACATACCCCATACGTCCTAAAGCTCCCTCGATAAAGTCCAACGGAAACTCAGTTGGTCCATCTTCCTGCTCCACAGTTCCCAACTGTAAAATGTTCCTAAGATCTGAAGCAGAAAAGATAACCGGACGATCATTTATCCTTGTCTGGATGACCGGAGGATTCACCGATGTATCATATACAATATTTGCCCAAAATTGGGTAAGTATATCATGAGACAAGGCAGGTGAATCGGTGATTGCAAATTGAATCCTTGATCGACTTAGAAAAGTAAGAATCCGAGCTATCCTGGATGCACCTCGTGCATTGATATCCAGATCGACGAGCACATTGTGCTGAGCAGCAAATTGTCGAACCATTTCTCAATAGATTCGCAAGCTAAAAGTGAATAAAGTGTATGAGGTCAAAGATTCGATATCCAACCGAAATTTCGAAAATGAGATGGAAATAGTGTTTCGGCTCGCAATGTGTCTGGGTTCGCAAGATCAAGTGGATTCGCAGTGCAGGAACAAGTGAACTCGCAGGTTCCCTTTTATACCTTTTAACTCAGCTCGCAGAACTCAACTCGCAGAGTTGAGTTCAGCTCGCAGCACTGTTCTCGATTCGCAAAAAAGGTCTAAAAATACATTTTAATTATAAAAACGTAATTTTTAAATCCAAATCGCGTACAAGTCTAAAATCTGAGGATCTTTCACTTGTTTTTCTTATGGAATAGCGAACAAGTCTAAAATAAAATATTTTTTTTTTTTTTTTTCACTTGTGAAGCAATTATACGAATAGCAGAAACATAAGAAAAATAAAATAAAGAGAAATAAGATAAAATAAAAGTTCAATGATTCATAATAAACATTGGTATCAAGTACCCTTGTATTAATGAAACACTTTGACTAAAATAAAATTACAATAAAATAAAGTAAATTAAATCCGAATCGAGGGCATTAAGAAATTTATCGACAGTGGGATCATATCAGAAGGAAACAGCTGAACCAAATGATGAGTAAAAAATCTAAGAAGATTGTTAGTATGCAAACCTTATGAAATTCACAATAAGTTACATAAGAACTCACAACTTAACCATTTATCAACTTACATTTATAAGAGTATAACTTGGTTACCTATTTCCACAAAATATAATATTCACATCAAAATGAAGTGATTTAAATATCATAGACAGTTCAAGATGATTACCGGTATTATAATCCATATAAACAAAGTCTACACTGATTTCCAAGCAAACCTTTTATTGTTTGAATGTGTATTACCTAATGTGATTCAAAAATGACATACTGAGAAATTTAGTAAAACACGTAACACTGTTTCTTTCACTTTGTAAGATAGAGGTCACTAAATGATGTTCTTTTCGAAACATATGACATACCCTTGAGTGAATTTATAAAATGTGACAAATATCAAACCCGTTTTGTAGATACTAGTGGTTCTAGATCTGTACTTAGTACAACATAAGATCCCTTAGTATAGACAAACCAAGCTTGAAACCATTGGCAAAACTAAAGGAGTCAGGTCTGTACTTAGTACAATAGAGACACCAGTAATTTCACTAACAGCCATAATTCTTATTATTTGTCTTGACATATTTTCATAGATTCTTGATAACAGTGTATGGTCAGACTATCTTTCATCAATTAAGACTTATGTCATACGTCATATAGTAAATCACACGAGATAACACACTGTAGATTTATAGCTTATTATATGCTCAGAAATCAAAGCAGAAATTGCCTACCATTATATCATATAATGAAGCTGTCTAGATCTAAAGTTTTTCAAGCAGATTATATCGTGTGGAGAGAGGAGTATACTAAAATAAAGATAAGTGAAGGCCTGGTTTTAAAGATGTAAAGTTCATGTAACAAATTTGAATCTTTTAACACATCTAACTTAAGACTTTTACCTACATTTATTAAGCCAATTCCTCTAATTTACTATCATTTCCCAGTTGATAAAGACTTAACCTTTATCGGAGGCGATTCCCCAACGGTAACAAGCAAATGAATGCCATACGCCAAACCCCCTTTTTTAAAAAAAATAAGCATAAACTAATAATATATAAACTACTAATTATTACAAATCAACTCTATGGAAGACTAATCCTCTGGATTTCTCATTCCATTTAGTTGCACCAATTTCTCGAATCGAGCTCTGTCGAACGCTTTGGTGTATAAGTCTGCTAAATTATCCACAGATGGAACCTTAGCTAACTTTATCAGGTTTTTCTCAGCACAGTCTCTAATAAAGTGATGTCGAATATCAATATGTTTAGTTTTACTGTGCTTGACTGGATTATTGGTTATTAAGATCGTTGATTCATTATCAATCATCATAGGCGTATTTGTTATACTCAACCCATAATCAAGCAGTTGCTGTTGTATCCACAGAACTTGGGAACAACAGCTGCCAGCTGCAACATACTCAGCTTCACATGTAGAAATGGCTACTGAGGTTTGACATCCACCGGTTGTAGACTTTCTATGATATTGCCAAGAGACCAGTCTACCTCCTAGGAATTGACATCCACCGGTTGTAGACTTTCTATTCTGATTGCATCCTCCGTAATCAGAATCAGTGTAAGCAACAAAATCTAAGTCTCCATCAGTCGGATACCAAAGTCCCAGCTTCGGTTTCCCTTTGAGGTAACGAAGAATCCGTTTTACTGCTTGCATGTGAGATTCTTTAGGAGTAGCTTGATATCTTGCGCAGACACATACCGCAAACATTATATCAGGCCTTGATGCTGTAAGATACATTAGTGATCCAATCATGGCCCTGTAAAGAGTAGGATCCACGTCTCTATCACTCGATGTATCTGGACCAATACCATGGGCTTCTGGAATGGGAGTATGAAAAATTCTTGATTCTTCCATCTTGAATCGTTCTAGAAGCTCATTAGTATACTTAGTCTGATGAATGAAATATCCATCTTTCTTTTGATCGACTTGCAATCCTAAGAAAAATGTCAATTCACCCATTGCTGACATCTCAAACTTGTTCTTCATAACCTTTTCAAATTCACTACACATCCTTTCGTCAGATGACCCAAAGATGATATCGTCAACATATACTTGAACAAGTAGAAAGTCTCTTCTTTTCCATTTCACAAAGAGTGTACTGTCAATTCTTCCTCTTGTGAATCCATTCTCAAGAAGATAAGTGGACAGTGTCTCATACCACGCTCTCGGAGCTTGATGTAATCCATATAGAGCCTTATCGAGACGATATACTCTATCTGGATACTTTGGATCAGTAAATCCCGGTGGTTGAGAAACATACACCGTTTCTTTGACTTTGCCATACAAGAAGGCACTTTTAACATCCAGCTGAAATACTTTTATTTTCTTTGAGGCTGCAAATGCTAAAAATAACCTAATTGCTTCAAGCCTAGCCACAGGCGCAAACACTTCATTGTAATCAATCCCCTCTTGTTGATTAAAACCTTGGACAACTAGACGAGCTTTATTGCGAATTACGATTCCTCGATCGTCTTTCTTGCACTTAAATACCCATCTAGTTCCAATTGGATATTCCCCAACAGGTAGGTCAACCAACTCCCAAACTTGCAATTTTGTGAACTGAGACAGTTCTTCCTGCATTGCCTCGACCCACGAATTTTCCTTCAAAGCTATCTGAACATTCTTAGGTTCAATTTGTGAGATAAAGCATGAATATAGACATAGATTTGAAATCCCTGTCTCGTTCATTTCAGCATACAAGCTTGAATGAGTGGATGTACTAGCTTTAGATTGATTTCGAGTCAGAACAGGAGAATTTGGATCACCGATGATATTATCAATTGGATGAATCCTATTAGTTCTTGTTGAAGTAACAGGTTCAACTGGAATATCATCCTGTAAGTTGGTACCAATTTCCTCCAAAGGTGGTATACCTTCATTAGTAGTTGATATCCTTAATTGTCTCAGAGGAGTAAGAACATCATCCATAATCCTTTGAGAAGCAATTTCAGGATCTTCACTCTCTAGAGGTATATCATCTTGAGGTAGTTGTGACTCGATAGGGGGGACAACATCAGTATCGACAATATTCCTAGCATCAGACGTTTGAGCACTCGATGTTGGAGAAGGAGTTGGATCCTCATTTCCCGACAATAAATGCTCAGGAATGTCTGAGTTACTGACATAGTCACTGATAGGGACTTTAAATGACTTGAAAAGATCTGAATAGTCAAACTGCCAATCCAATCCCTTATGTGAGTCATGTGTATAGCTCGTAACTTCGATGTTATAAACTATTTCAACACGTCCCGAATTTTTATTGAAGGCCCTTTTGTTTGGTGAGTTAGGCATGTAACCTAGGAAGTATCCTTCGTCAGCCTTCTCACCAAATTTAGGTTGGTGACTTGTTTTCAACAACGTACATGAAACTCCAAAGGGTTCAAACCCTTTTAAGTTCGGTTTCTTTTTGTTCAAAAGCTCATAACATGTCTTGTTCTGCTTTTTAACCGTAAGAACCCGATTGAGAACATGACATGCTGTATTCACTGCTTCTGCCCAAAATATGACCGGAAGCCTTGAATCTGCAAGCATTGTTCTCGCTGCTTCAATTAGAGTTCTATTCTTCCTTTCAGCAACACCATTTTGTTGAGGTTCATATGGTGCACTGAATTGATGTTGAATGCCTTTGCTTAAGCAATATACATTCAATGTAGAATTCTTGAACTCGGTCCCATTGTCACTACGAATTCTCTTAACTCTTTTTCTATAGATGTTCTCTATTAGATCTAGAAACTCCATAAGAATGCCCGGAGTTTCATCCTTAGATCCCAAAAAGAATACCCAAGAGAATCTAGAGAAATCGTCTGTGACAACCAGACAGTACCATTTGCCACCTATGCTTCTCTTGCTTATTGGGCCAAAGAGATCCATATGTAGCAACTCAAAAGGCGAGGAAATAGAGTTCACATTTTTAGACTTGTGTGGTTTCTTATGCTGTTTTCCTTTCAAGCAGGATATACACTTGTCTTCAAATGCAAAACTCTTCGGTGGTACACCCAGAACTAACCCATGTTTGGTTATATAGTTCATTTTTCGAAAGTTTAAGTGTGCCATTTTCCTATGCCATAGGAGAGAGTCTGATTCTGAAGCCTTGGATAACAGACAAGTAGACACCATTGAAGTAATAGGAGCATTCATGTTGATAGCATAAATGTCCTTCTTCCTTGGAGCTTTCATCAGTATCCATTTATCGGGAATGATAAAACCCGGCTTCAGAATCAAGGCCTCTTTCTCAGTGAAGAGAACAGGATGACCTTTATCACAGACTTGGGAAACACTCACTAGGTTGTGCGATAGTTCTTCAACATAATTCACATCCTCTAGAGTCAAAGTTCCATTAGAAACAGTTCCTTTCCCAGTAATTACTCCTCCTTTATCACCGGCGAAGTGCACTCCTTGTCTCAGTCCACCTTTGAAGTCTGTCAGTAGACTTCTGGTTCCTGTCATGTGCCTAGAGCATCCACTGTCAACATACCACCAATTATCATTGTTCCCAGTCTGCTCCTGCACATACAAGTTGTAAACAATCAGTTATCAAGAGGGACCCAAGCCATTACGGTCTTGGTTTGTCCCTTATCATCGACAAACTGTAGCTCTTTAAAGTAACCATCCTTCCCATTAGGAGCTTTGGTCACTTTTGAAGGAGCATCAGCTTGCTGATGACTAGTGGTCCTGGGTCTATGAGTTGATTGATTTCCAACCCTCCCCGAAATATAACCCTGGGATTTTTGCCCTTGGCTACGATTATCATAGGATCCTTGGTAAACTCCTTGTGTGCGAGATGTAGAACCAATCTCAAAATGACTTTGGTTCCTTCTCGGAGTCATAAACCTCGACGGCACCTGATCCTTAGCAGAGTTTTCATGCCGTTTAGGTTTTGGTGGCGAGACACTGTGAGACGCATCTCTTTTCAGAGCAGTCACAGGTTTAATACCAATACCAGGTCTGGTACCTAACCTGTCTGTGCTAGAGATATTTTTAGACTTATCACTGGCCTCGCGCTTAGGAGCAGCTTCATTCTTCTTATTGGGACAACAAGAAGAGACATGTCCTCGTTGATGACATTTGAAGCATGACATCTGCTTTCGTGACTTAGCAGTCTTAGCAGACTCCTTCTTTATCTGATCAAAAGACACTGAAGGTAACTCCTTATGTTTCTTAATGACTTCATTATTTCCATCAGTACTTCCAATCATCCCACTTGATACGAATTGTACTTTAGTGAGAGATTTGACTGTACTCTTGGTTAGAGATGAATCATTGACAGTCTCCTTTTGGATCTCAGATGCAATAGACTGTTGATTTTCCAAATCCTCAGTCTCAGGATTAACGTCTGTCATTTCTAAGTCAACAGAAGTGGAAGCAGTGTAATTGGCATTAAAAGGCGGAGGGACATCTGAGTATCCTAGGCCAGTAACATCCTTTACACTACGTTGAGAGCCAATGATTCTATTTAAGGTCAAAGAAGAAGTTCTATAACCTTCAAATTTTCTATTCAGCTCTACCAGTTTCATATTTGACTCTGATAATTCCTTATCCCTAATAGCTATATTTCTATTAAGCTCATTAAGGTTTAGATATAACCCGTCTATTTTAATACATTGTTCATTTATAATGTCAGTCAGACTGGTCTTATCTAGAGTATCACTCTTAATCTTCTCGTTCAGTGCTAATTTATCTTCACCTAACCGACGAACATCAGACTTAGCTAAGTCTAATTCTGAGGTCAAGGTTTTGTTAGATTCTGCAAAGACACTAACCTGTGTTTGAAGATCAGTAACTAAATAGCATACATCGGTGAGAGTAAGGAGATCTAAACATACCTTTTTCTTTTCGGATTGAATATCAGCCATATATGCCACAAAATCATTGGGACTCATTTCTTCTGTCGAGTTGATGTAGAGAACATCTTCCTCAATCCCCTTAACTTCAGTGTGTGGCACATTAGCTTGAAGTTCTTCGGTAGTTGGCATGTAGGAAGTGGATTCAATTTGTTTCTCTTGATCGTCAATCTCAGCCATGAGAGCTTGCTCTGATGGTGTAGACCAATCATAAGATCCGTCTATTTGCTGAACCACTAAGACTTTGGAAGTTAGATTACTTCCCGAATCTTGTTTTGAAGTTCCAGCATCAACCTTTGGTCTTTGGCATTCCCTGGCAAAGTGTCCGTAACCTTGACAGTTATAACACTTGACCTTGGACTTGTCAAAACCTGGTCGATTTCCAACCACTCTCTTACCCGTACGCTTTAGGAAATTCTTTACTCTCCTTGACACCATAGCCAGTTGCCACTGGAGGTCCATTTCCTCTAAGTCGTCAGGATCAACCTGATCATAATCTTCATCAAATTGTGCTGGATCGTTTATCTTCCCTTGAATATAGTTTTCATAAGAAGCAACGAACGATGCCAACACAGAAAGTTGTTGTTCGGCTGATTTCACACTCATCGGCATCTTATGATGCCCTTGAGTGGATTTATCTGAGGTGGTGTTCCTGTTTCGTTTATCACCGTTATCCGAAGCAATGAAACAGAGATCCTCAGTCAATTTTTCTCCAATCTCATCAATTTCACCTGCAAACAAAGCCGTGGTCAAATTGGATGAGGAGTTAGAGATACTGGTCTTTCCATGGTACAGACCAGGATTCTGTAGATGATCAAAATCCGTATCTCTCGTTTTCTTAGAGAAGTCATAACCCCTTAGTTTATCAATCGCTTTCTCTAGGGTCATGGTTGCATATCTTTCATCATTATCTTTCAGCATGATACCGTACATCTCCCATTTACAAGGTAAACCCTCAATAAACTTGTCGGTTTTCTCCTTGTCATTATAAAAGATAGCATGGTCGTCAAGCTCACTTAATAGATGATAGAAACGGGTGGTGTAAGCCTCAAGATCTTCTTCTCTAAAAGCCTTAAATACCATAAACTGCTTTTTTAGAAGATTACATTTACCAGCTTTCACCTGAGGGCTCCCCTCACATCTCTTTTCTAGAGCGTCCCACAGCTCTTTAGCTGTGTGAAAGGACTTCAACTGATGGTTGATCTCCTTAGGAAGGCTCATCTTAATTGAAGAATGTGCTTTATTATCGATGGTGAATTCTTTCTTCTGATGGTCATTCATTCGATCATAAGTCACAATCACTGTTGCGTTCCCTACCTCAGCTGTAGGTGCAACATATCCGTTTTTAATACACAACCAAATAGTGATGTCGTGGAATCTACAGTAACTTTCAAATCTGTCTTTCCACCCATAATAGTCCTCAAGTCTAAGTAGCTTCGGTGGAACATTAGATTTTCCAACCTCGTGTTCCATCTCGATCATTCGGCTTAAATTAGACATTTTAAAGTGAAAAATTAGGTTATATTGCGAATTTAATAATCTCAACTCGCAACAAAAAATGTCAATTCGCAGAAAATCTCAGCTCGCAGAAACTCAGTTCACAATGGAACTCGGTTCGCAGCTGATTCTCAACTCGCAGAAAACTCAGTTCGCAATGGAACTCGGTTCGCAGCTGATTCTCAACTCGCAGAAAACTCAGTTCGCAATGGAACTCGGTTCGCAGCTGATTCTCAACTCGCAGAAAACTCAGTTCGCAATGGAACTCGGTTCGCAGCTGATTCTCAACTCGCAGAAAACTCAGTTCGCAATGGAACTCGGTTCGCAGCTGATTCTCAACTCGCAGAAAACTCAGTTCGCAATGGAACTCGGTTCGCAGAAATCTCAACTCGCAGAAACCCTAATCTCAACTCGCAGATAACAGTAACCCTAATCTCAACTCGCAAAACGGCGCCTCGAAATCTGGGAACTGAAACTTTTTGGTATTTTACGAATAAATCCGTAGATTTCGTTCGAAAAACGACCCTAAAGATGTTATATAACCAAAAACCTTGTAACCACAACGTTTCTAAGCCCGAAAGCTCTGATACCAATTGTAAGTCTCTAGATCTTGGTTAGCGATAACGGATTATCTTTTAGGTATTGAGGTGCGGAATCCCTCAATACTTAAGGTTTATTGCTTATATAACTTTGCAATTAATTAACAAGCTTCGTTTTGATATTAACTAGTGTTAAACAGTCAAAACCGAGCCTATTCAATAAATGCTTTTATATCTGCACAGATTTCGAGGAGAGAAAATACTTAAAATATTTGGTGTGTGTGTGTTTTTGGCACGGATTTCTAGATACTTAATAATGAGCAGTATTTAAAATATTTATATCTGGTTCAACTCGCAGGCCATGGGCTTTGCGAGTTGACTCAACTCGCAGCCCATGGGCCTGCGAGTCCAGATGATTGCGAGCCCAGATCTCAACTCGCAGGTAAGACCTGCGAGTCCAGATATCAGCGAGCCCAAAACTCAACTCGCAGGTAAGACCTGCGAGTCCAGTTTCCAGCGAGCCCAGATCTCAACTCGCAGCTGAGAGCTGCGAGTCCAGATGGTTGCGAGATGAGATCTCAACTCGCAGGTCAAACCTGCGAGTTGACTTCTCAATTCGCGAATTTGACTTTAACTTGAAATCGATACTTGTTCAATAACATTTAACAAATAATAATAACAAGTTAATATCATATATTTACGAGTCTAAACCAATTTATACAAGTTTGACAATAAATACACTAGTCCTATTACAAGCTAGATCTGTTGTCACAATAATATGTCCCAACAGTCCAGCTTGCAGATGTAGTTCGGATGAACAGAGTCTTCAAAACCAGGCGGCTGTTTGACATAGACCTCTTCAACCACTTGACCATACAGAAATGCACTCTTAACGTCAAGCTGGTAAACCCGAAATCCTTTGAATAAAGCGTACGCCAGGAAAATGCGGATGGATTCCAAACGAGCAACCGAGGCAAAAACTTCATCGTAGTCCAAACCTTCAATTTGAGTGAAGCCCTGGACCACTAGACGTGCTTTGTTGCGAATTACAACGCCCCGATCATCCTTCTTCACACGATATACCCAACGGGTACCAATAGGATGAACACCCTTGGGTAAAGGCACCAAAGTCCATACTTGCAACTTTTTGGATTGTTGAAGCTCTTCTTGCATAGCCTCAACCCAGTATGGATATTTCAACGCATCAGCTGTCTTCTTCGGTTCTACTTGTGAGAGAAAGCATTCTTCAATTTCCGAAGCAAGACAAACAGGATCAGTGTCGGTAACAGGAGACGACGTCAACACAGATTGTTCAGCAGCAGCAATCTGTCGTCTCGTTAAAACACCTTTGTTTAAATCACCCAGAATGACATCAACTGGATGTGACACATTGATCCGAGAACTCGGAATTGCAGCCGGAACGATGATAGAATCAAGGTTTGTAGAGTCAGCTTCAAGTTCGAGTTGAAGTGCAGGTAAATCTTCAAGGTCTGATGCAGGTAATGGTTCAAGTTCGGATACGGGTGATTGAACAGAATCCTCAAACGTTTGTTCCTCATCATTTGTAGGATTAGGAACATTCTCAGTAACGAGTAGAGGTGGAGTCTCACAAGTAGCAGCAGGAGCAGTTGCTGGTGTTGTTGTAGGTGGTGGAGGAACAGAGATGGGTGGTGTTTCAGAAGCGATGTCCAGCCCGTGAAGTAGTGTCACTATATCCTCTTCTTTATTCTCCTCAGGAATATTAAAAGAATCAAATAGTGTTTGATAGTCAAACAAATATTCGGGTCCCTTCCCCTGAGGGTTGTCAGTGTAATGGAAAAAGGTGACTTCAAAATGTTCTTCCACACGCTTGGTCACTAAGTTATACACACGTTTGTTTGGTGAGTTATTAGAGAATCCTAGGAAGACACCTTCACAGGATTTCTCACCAAACTTAGCAATTCGTTCCTTGGTGTGCATAATAGTGCATAGGCAGCCGAATGGTTCAAGAAACTGTAGATTAGGCTTTCTGTTGTTGAACAATTCATAGGATGTCTTGTTCTTCTTCTTAACCATTAACACCCGATTCAGAACGTAGCAGGCCGTACTCACAGCTTCGGCCCAAAATGTGATTGGAAGCTTAGAGTCAGATAGCATTGTACGTGCAGCCTCAATCGAAGTCCTATTCTTACGTTCTGCAACCCCATTCTGCTGTGGAGTCCTTGCAGCATTGAATTGGTGTTCAATACCATTGCTCAAATAGTACAGCTCCATAATCGAGTTCTTAAACTCTGTACCGTTATCACTCCTTATCTTCTTGATTCTCAACTCACAAAGATTTTGCAGTTTGTCGAATAGATAGATGAGAATCTCAGGCACTTCATCCTTGGTCTTTAGAAAATAAACCCAAGAAAACCGCGAATAATCATCCGTCACAACTAGGCAATACGAAGCTCCTCCCAAACTCTTCTTTCTGACTGGCCCGAATAAATCCATGTGAAACAGTTCCAAGGGCTTCTCAGTTGAATTTGCCAGCTTCGGTCTGTGAGACTTCTTGTGTTGCTTTCCTTTCTGACAAGACGTAGTGATCATTCAGTCCAAAGGATTGCTTAGGGACACCTCGCACTAGATCATTCTTGATCAGGTAGTTCATCTTGCGAAAGTGCAAGTGTCCCATACGCCTGTGCCATAATAACGATTCCTTCTTGGGAGCTTTAGATAAAAGACATGTGAGCTGTGTAGTTTCCACAGTACTCATGTCAAGAATATACGTGTCTCTCTCCCGAGGTGCCCTCAGTAGCACCCATTCTTCAGAGATTACAAATCCCGGCTTCAATATACAACACTCAGTGTCTGTGAAAGTAGTAGTGTACTTTTTATCGCATACTTGAGAGACGCTGAGAAGATTGTGTTGCAATTGTTCTACCAAATTCACCTTCTCAAAGCTTACCATTCCATTAGTAAGCGTACCCTGACCAGAAATAACTCCCCCTTTATCACCAGCGAAGGCCACATAACCTCCATTGTAAGCATGAACCTCAGATAAAAGGGAAACATCACCGGTCATGTGCCGAGAACAACCGCTGTCGATATACCATTTACTATTCTTTACAGATTCAGGTTGCTGCGGCACCACAAACAAGGTAAATTAGTTAGAAATGGAGACCCAAGCCTTTATAGTCTTGGGTACTCCAGTAACATCATCAACAATGACCACATCAGTCAAAACTTTGTTTTCAAACAGTTTAGAATGTTTGACTGATGAGGTATTGTCGGATGTAGAATCTTTGCAAGATTCTTTAATCTTCCAAACCTGCTTTGGTTTGGATGCTTGCGAGTCAACAACTTTGAGCTTTAAGTTTTGCAAAGGATTTTGCTCAACTTTGTTGACTTTGACAACTCGGACAGAAGTCTTTGAGCCTTTCATTGAAATAGACTTCTTTGAAGGATTCTTAAATTTTGAGACTCGCGAAACCTGTTTCCCATACTGTTTCATCGCAAGCACAGGACAAAAATTTATCAAATGACCTTGCTTCTTGCAGTAGAAGCAAGATCGATGCTCAACACTTGATTGAGATTTAGGAATAAACCGATGAGCTCGACCAAAAGAAGCATGTGTTGAACAGTCACATTTACGTGAGCATTCAACAAGAGATGCTTTAGAAGAATTTTTAGAAGATTTATTTAATATAGTTGGTTTAGAAACAATCTTCTTTTGAGGTTCAGCCATAGCTTTACCTTTTCCTTTTGTTATGGCCTGTTCATTTCGTTCGATAGTAATTATATGATTTTCAGGCTTGACATTTTTCTTTACTGGTCTAAACTCTTGATCAGTTATGTCCTCAATTTCAATTTCCTCTTCAGTATTACGAGGAAGCACAGAAAGAGCCTTTCCTAACTTAGGCTCAACTATATTCTCAGACTTAATTAGCTCAGTCTGATGAATGTCCGCCTTAACAGGCTTAACTTTCTCAACCTTTTGAGTCTTACTTGTTTTAGACTCACTAGTTTTAGCCCTAACTAGCTCGGGCCTACTAGTTTCAGGTTGTTTTGATGCAGTGATGACAGTTTCAGCCTTAACTAGCTCAGGCTTACTTATTTTGATGCTAACAGCAGGTTTGACAGGTTTAACATCTATCTTTGTAAAGATAGGCATTAAGTCATTAAAATTATCCCTAACAGGCATGGGAAGATAATCCTTAGGAGGTGGGACTTGATGAAAACCAAGTCCTGCCTTACTTTTGGTATCGGTCCTCTGTGCCTGTAGGATTTCATCAAAGACTAGAGAGGAGACCGAAAAGTTTGAAAGCTTTTTCTTTAAATTTAGAACCTCAGTTTGAGATTCAACAAGTTCTCTTTTAACAGATGATAGTACATCAACATAGCTACCAATTTCATCTTGTTGTTCAAAAATTTTAGCTTTCAATTATTTTTTCTCTTCTAAAATAGCTTTTAACTTTAAGCCACTTGCCTTATCACTATTTCTTAACTTATCATTTGTTTCATTTGAATTTTCAATAACAGTGTTAAGGCGTTTGGTATCCTCTCTATACCTGTTTAGTTGGTTAGTCAATTTAATGCACGAAACACATGATAAAGGTTCATCATCTACCTCATGCACCTCAGCCATCAGTGCCTTTTCTACATCATCCTCATCTGGATCAGACCATTCCCAAGCATTGTTAGAAAGCAGCAGTGCAGCGGAAACCATTGTCTTCTCATCATTTTTGGTCTTATCAGTTGAGTTGTACTGAGAAGGTTTAGATAGGCCAGAAGGTGGGTTCTTCTTGCGGTCACATTCACGAGCAAAGTGTCCATAGTTATGACATTGGTAGCATTTCACCTTGCTCTTGTTAAAACCCAGACCCTTCTCTTCTGAATCAGTGACATTCTTCCTTCCAGTTTTCTTCAAGAAGTTCTTGACTCTTCTTGTGAGCATAGCCATGCTCCACTTCAAGTCCATACGCTCAAGCTCTTCTTGATCAATTTGACTGAAATCTTCTTCAGTCAGATCCACAGTGTTGTTCTTGTTGGATAGGAAGTCATCATAAGCCGACAAGAAAGCTGTAAAAACAACTGCATGTTCTTCAGCAACTGCAGGAGATGCACTTTTGAAGTTTGAATAAGCACCACTCCCACTTGAAGAGTTGATGGTGGTATATCCAAATCCACCAGATGTACTTGGGGCACAAGAACTACCAGAACCTCCAGAGAAAAATGCAGAACCAGCAGCTTGAGTTACTGCAGCGGGAACATCCACACCATATAACTTCGGGTTCTGAAGGTGTGCAGTAGCCTTGGTTTCCTTTTTCTGCATATCTAAGAGATCAGCAGCAATCTGTCAAACCAAATCATCTAGCTCCATGTCCATAATGTCTTCATCTTTTTCCATCAGCAGCACTCGTGTATTCCACTTTTTGGGTAAGGAACCCAAAAGCTTCTTGTTAACATCAGTTTTGTCGAGATTTACACCTCCCTCGACTAATTCACTTACAAGCTCTGAATATCTACTGCACATATCTTCAAGAGATTCAGTAGGCAGCATGTCAAAGACTTCAAACTGTTTCTTGACTAGATCCAGTTTGTTCCGTTTGTACTGATCACTGCCGCCACATTTCTTTTCAAAAGCAATCCATAAATCATACGCAGTTTTGTGGTGGCGTAGTTGTCGGAGAATCTGTTGAGGTAAAGCCATGGTAATAGCAGAGTAAGTCTTCTTTTCAGTGTCAAAAGCCTTACGTTCCTCAGGAGTCATAGACTTAATGGATTTTTCAGGAATAGGTCCATCAAAGATACCGGTCCTCCCGGGGCGTTCATACCTTTCTTCCATATAAATTAGCATTTCAGGATCGTTGAAAGATACAAATGCTTCAAATCTCTGATGCCAATCCGAGTAATTCATTCCATTTGTATACATAGGTGGTTTATTTATTGAACCCACCTCACTATTATGTTTTAACAAAGCCCCAACTTGTTGAATTGATGCTGATGCAGAAGACGTCATTGTAACGGGATCGAGAGACTTTTCAAAAAGTAGCTTGAAACTGGAGTTAGCGACACTAATGTTTTGTCGCAGAAGAGCTTACAGCGACACAAATATTGTGTCGCAAAATATCTGTGGCGCAGACCGTGTGTCGCAAAACAAGTATGTCGCAACTTTTATGTCGCAAAGATTAAGGTCGCTAAAACCCTACTAGCAACACAAATTAATGTCGCAGACTTGTGTCGCAAAACGGCGCTGTCAGACCCCAGAAAACTTAAAAACGAAAAATTTAGAAACCTAATGATTTTTAACGAAAAACTTCGTAAAAGCTTAGATTTTTAGGCTTAAAAACTCCAAGTTTCAGCTCCAAAACACTTTATAATGAAGATCAAACACCAACAAAATGTTAAATAATCAAAATAAGTATTAAAAACTTACCAAAACGATTTGATACCACCAAAATCAATGATTATGGCTCTGATACCAATTGTAGATCCCTAGGATGGATCTTTTAATCAAATCGCTCAAAGGAGATAATGACACGAATAGAATATAAAGCTTAAAGCAATAAAGAACAAATCAATAATAATACTTTATATTTCTTTATCAAATATTCTCAAGAAAATAAGCAGCCAAAAGCAGAGAATAAGTGTGTGTAAAATCCCCAAAAAGTCTCTTTCTAAAACCCTAACATTTGGGTATTTATACTAAACAAACTGGCCGGATTATGCGACACAGGCCTTGTGTCGCATAGATCACTACTACGACATAATCCTTGTGTCGCAACTACAACTAATGCGACACAGGCCTTGTGTCGCATAACACAGAAAATGTAATTCTAACTAGCTCAATTACATTAACAAACACATTACAGACTTGACCAACTGACAGACACACTAAGATGCATCAACATAAATAATCATGAAAAATACTTTTGAACATCAAATAATTATGGGAAAATTCCAGTGTTATTTTCTAAGAATGACACTATCCTCAAAAGTTCACACTCTTTGGATGTGTTTTGCTATGCTTTTCGATTTACGTCTCGTCAAAACGCATAATGTTGGGAACCAAAGTTCCAGTGCTCAAAACGACTTGAAAATTTTACACAAACCTAAAAATGGGTAAAAACTAATCTGGTAAAAATTACAAATTTTTTGGTGAATAATTACTATTTTTCCCATATTTATCCCACTTTTTAGATATAAAATGATTATAAATAATCCATAAGTCTAAAACTCCCCAAATTTTCACAGAAAATTTGTGAACTATATTTCATATTTCATACCAAGTTTGGTAATTTTTAGATGTTGTATTCATATATTTCCATTATTTTGTTCACAACTCGAACAATTACCGGCAACGTTAATTAAATGGAAATTCGAACTTTAACGACACTTTGTAATTTAATTAACTAGCTAAGCAATCCTAACAAACCACATTAGTTGAGAAACTAATTAGAAACCTTGTATTCTTAGGACGTGGATAGGAGTCATACCCGGTCAACACGAGCGCTACATCAATCCGTTCGCTCACGCTCAAACTGTGAGTTACACTGACCCTCTTTTAACGTTTTACTTAAATGTTTTGGGGTGAAAAGCATGCTTATATGATTTAAATGTTATATTTGCTTTACAAATACTACGCTATCTTGATTTACGAATGCTATGCTTATGCTATGCTCGTTTTACAAATGTTATCCTTGATTTATCAATACTATGCTCATGCAATGCTTATGTTATGCTTACTTTCGAATACTTGACATGTTTAAAATGTCGTATTGATTACAAAAAATGTCTTGAATGTTTACCGTTTATACGAACGTGATTATATGCTTGTTTTTCTATCGTATCTAAAGTCCCCAGTATATCTACACGATCATTAACTCTATATGAGCCAAATGATGCATATGAATAGTACTATTTGGGAGCGAGACCACCTCCCCACTCACGCGGCCACGTGAGTGCATCCCATCATCCTAAATGCCAACGATAGGGCATCTCTCTTTGGGGCAAAGGTTTATCGGTTGTAGGTTTGGTTGTGGACTCAAGCATAATAATTCATTGTGACTATAGACACAAAAATGTGATAGCATAGAAATTCATAAACGACTATAAACGTATAACGTTTTGACATTTGAAATGAAATCTCTTTGAAACTATAAACTTACGACCCGAGCTTTACAATGACTGTCATTTGAAAACATCTCTTTGAAACTATAAACTTATGACCCGAGCTTTATAATGACTTTGTCATTTGAAACAATATTTCTTTGAAACTATAGACTTACGACCCGAGCTTTACAATGACTTTGTCATTTGAAACAATATTTCTTTGAAACAATAAACTTACGACCCGAGCTTTACAATGACTTTGTCATTTGAAACGATATTTCCTTAAAACCATAAATTTTATAACCTGAGTTTTATACTATAAATCATTGTGGTTTTGGACAATGATAAACGTGGTTTCATAATAACGCCTCGCAATCTTGTGAACTTCGACATAATAATCCGTTGAGATCATAAATGTTTTGATATTGATTTGATTATCCATTGACTTTATAAACGTAACCTAAACTTATTAAATACTACAATATGAGTCTTATAAACATAACTTGAACTTATTAAACACTATATCTTGAATTTTATAAACGTGAATTGAATATTCCTTTGAAAATATGAGTGTGGCGTTATAAATGAATCACGACTTTTAATTGAGTACAAAAAAAAGGGAATCGCTCCTAAATGAATTTCATACTTAAATAAACCTCTTTTGGAAAAAAAACATTGAATCACAAATGAATCTAACTATCCAATAAGTATCGCTCTTAAATGAGCCTTATTTTAATGAATTACTTTTATAATTACCCGCGCAATAGCTTGTCTATCCTAAAATTTGATTTTACGAATTTATCAGATGATTATCGTCTTCATATGAGCCTCGGTTCTGAACAGACTACTTTTGCGAACTAATCACGTAGTAATGTGGAACTTTTAAACTAGACTTTATAAACTCTTGAAAATGGTCTTTCATTACACAAAACCTGTGTACTCACCAACTATGTTTCATAGTTGACCTGATTATATTACATGCTTTTCAGGAATTAGTCACAACTTGTCTATTGAAGCTAAACTCGTTACAAAATTTTGTCTTTTTTGGATGTAATTGCATGTTTAGTTTATTTACTTTTGTGCTGTAAACGCTTGTAAGACTTATGTAATGTACTAGTTGTAGACCGTTGAACGGTGATCTTTTGTAATTTTCGATTATGAAATCATTGTACTGTTACATCTCGTGTTTCCGCTTTAGCGGGGTGTGACAAAAAAAACCCATACCGCTTTTGTGATGATGAAAATGCACCCTACTTCAACATTAAATTGATCATCATCCCGCAACATTAGTTGTTCGTCATTTCCCCGTTAAAAGGTGAATGATTAAGCCTTTCGTAGATGTCGTTGAACTTTTGACATAGTGGTTCAACACTTTCCATTTAGATGTCAACATATCGTTGTTTCTGGAGTACAACATGTCTCGTTCGTTGTACTCTTCTATCACCATGTACCAAAAAGAATTGCTAGTTTGCGAGTTCCCTTTGTTGGTGTCTTCAAATATACACACCCAACATTTAGCTAAAAGCTCTTCTTCTATGTTGGGTTGTGGATGTTATTGGTTGTTATGGTAACATTGGGCTTACCACATTCAGAATCCGGTTATTTCGTCCAGTGACATATTTGGATATTGTTGTGTTTGGGGAATTTGTTATTGAGTACCAAATCCTGACATTAAAGGATGTACGTTTGTTGATTGCGGGGTTAACGGATTTGATGAAGCGGGTGAAAAGTTGAAGTTTTAGGCGTTTTGTTGAAGCATATATGATATCGCCTAAATTAGACATATTTATAGCGGCGATATTGGTCCAAATTGTATAGTACTTTAGTTAATTTTATGAACTTTTGGTACTTAGTCAGTTTAAATTTAGTTTCAGGTCAAAGATCGAGTGAACTTTAAAGAATGATGGAATAGCGGATGAAAACGAAGAAATAGAAAAGCTGTCAGAAAGTCTCACTACCCGCCGGGTAGGTAGGCTACCCGCCGGGTACCTTATACCCGAACGGGTGATTTATGCTCAATCTGGGAACAAAGTGGACAGAGATTTAGCTTTGATTTATACCCGCCGGGAACTCATGTGTACCAGTCTGAAGACTCAACTGGGAACTAAATGCTCAACCGGGTGGGAATTGATATTACCCGCCGGGTAGACCAATTACCCGCCGTGTACTTGAGGCGGTTATGGGCTTTTTGCCTTTTATTCCCATGCAAACCCTAATTGTCATAACTTTTGAATTACCAATTAATTTTGGACGATTTGGCGGCTGCCTTGGAGAGCTTTTGGGGACACCTTAAGCAATCTATCACCATTTCAATCATCATACAAGTTAGGGTTTGTTCTCATTCATTCGAATCTTCAATATTTTATATTTAATTCATATTTGTAACCGATTATGTATTATATTTGGATTATTATTATTTGTTTGATTGAGCCTATGACAATAGGCTAAATCATTTGTGTTCATCTAGATTAATAACCCTATATGTTGGGTTTATAATATTTAGATTATGTTTTACGTATGATATGACGTTTAATCGGAGAACGGGTTGTATTTAATTCATTTAGCTTATTCAATTGGTGTGATAATTGTGCTAATGAATGAGAACTCTTAGATGTCATATTGCATTTACTTATAATTGGAAACAATAAGAGAATTGAATTAGGTTAATTGAATTATAATATGAATAAGTCATTCTAAGAGACATCTTGTGTGATTTTAGTAATCTCTAGGACACTAGGATTATGAGATTGAATCATCATGTTAGTTGAGTTAATTAATCATAAATGAGATTTATAATTTGTCAAGGACACTTGCACTTTATGGTTTCAGTTAAACGATTGCATTGTGAAAACAAGTAGTTTAGATTATAAACTCCCATACGTTAATTACATATCTATCTATTGTCCAACTCTAGGGGTAACAGTCTAGATGAACATGCTTTTACCAATTGGTTAACTTATCAATTTAATTGTTTTTCACCAGTTTAAACACTTTTTGACTGCCTGTCGTTAAGAGGCACTTTCATGAAAATTTAACTATGGATTTGATCAATAACCCTCAAAGTACATATAAACTATTCCTGTAAGTGATTACCCGGTACTATCCGATTATGTGTACTTGCCTAGTTGTGTAATAGTTGATTTGATATTGTTTTTACTATTTTTATAACTAGATATTTACACATCAATATACTACACCCAATTGGAGTTTTGATTGTTCGACATAGTGGAAGAAGTGTGAATTATAGAGTTTTTGGAGATTTTTGAGATGAGGAAGTTTATTTTGATATATTTAAAAGTGTTATATTTTATTGATATTTATAGAGTTGTCAAAAGGTTGAAAAAATGTCAAAAAAGGGTAAATTTAGATTTTTTTTCTTTTTTGTAAACTAGTCGTTAACGTTAAAAAGACGATTTAACTTATCGTTAAACTCTAAAATTTTAGAGATTAACTTTGAATGAAGACATAGGCAGGGTCCGGACTCCCGGCGTTGTTAATCGAAGATGCTGACGATAACTTGACGTCTCTCGGTTCTCTAATCTAAGTTAATATGGTAAGAATTTTTTTTGCTGGAAAACAAATTCATTGGTCCCACCGAAATACCAGAAAGAAGAAAGAGTATAGTAGTTGACTAGTTTCAGAGTCGAAACTGGAGTATTAAGAGACCATTTTATTCCCAAAAAATAAAATAAAAGCTTAAATTGTACGCTATTTCAAACATTGCTTTCTCAATAGTCAATAGTATCCAAATTCGGTGAAATATCAAATTTGCTGCTGCTGAGTGCTAATTATCGTCTGACTTTATCAAGTTTGCGTACGTATCACTTCTTTCACTCGAAAAATAATTATTCTAACCTTCTTGTTTTTCTTTTCTTTTTTAATTTCTTTTGTGTTTGTATCTGTTTTTTTGTTGTTGTTTGTGTTGTTTTTTTATCGACAACACATCATTAGGTTTATATTCTTATCGTAATTTCTAAGCATTTCATTAGGTACTATTCACTATATATTATTTAATAATAATATTTTTAAATTCCAGTTGGCATCGTTTGGTGGAACTATAATAATTTCTTCATCTTCTTTATAATGATTGTTTGTTTGCATCTTTGTAAATTCACACACACTTACACACACAGCACAACTCAAACTAGGGTTTTTGCTGGTTCCTATCGAAATTTCAGGTATGCTTGAATCTTACATTGTTATTAGGGTTTTACTATTTTAATTTTAGTCAATAAGTTCGCTAAAGTTTTTATTAATTTGAACCTTATTAGGATCAAATTCGTAATCAAAACTGACACACATTTTTACTAATTTTCAATGATTTAGGATTATTGTTTATTAGAAAGATATGTACTTTTTGGGACAGAGGAGACTGCTTTTAGTGCCTGAAAGTCAAATTCTGTTATTAATTTTTGGGACAGATGAATGATTTAATAATTCTTTCTGATGGAGTACAGTATAAACATTGTTGCAGATATCGGTTTTTGACAATGGCCAGTAATGGTTCGAATGGTGAACATAAAGCCACAAAACCACCTCCAACACCTTCACCTCTGCGTAACTCCAAATTCTTTCAGGTATTGTGTTGCTTCAGGATTCATAGATTTCGAGATATTCAATTTTATTTTTGTACATATATTTACTTCGATTATTATGGCATTCATTACAGTCAAATATGAGGATCTTGGTTACTGGTGGAGCTGGTTTTATTGGCTCTCACCTAGTGGATAAGCTAATGGAGAATGAAAAGAATGAGGTAAGCATGTCTTATTCTGACACCATTGAAGTGTTTGTAGCAAAGTATGCTTATATGTCTTCTTATCTCAGGTAATTGTTGCTGATAATTATTTCACTGGCTCGAAAGACAATCTTAAAAAGTGGATTGGACATCCAAGATTCGAGCTTATTCGACATGGTAATAATTTTTATTCCGTTTTGTAGTTATCGTCCTAGATGCCCATTTGGGTATATATATTGAAACAAATAACTTTGGAATATTAATATCGTGCATACTGCGTTCTTATGATTTTGACCTTTTGAACCAACTTTTTTATCTTTTGACATCTACCTTTAAATCCTTCACTAATCATAGATTGTACATGTATTCTGTATGCTGATCTGTACATCTATGGACTAGAATGTAATTGGTGACAGTGAACAACAAAGATAATTACCATTAAGGCATCCTGTACCCATCCCTGCAATCGTGTGTTGTGTATATGCTATCTACTGTAGCATGATCTGAAAGATAAAGCTACGTGGAAATGGAATATTTTAGTTATTATGATAATGTATCTGAACTGGTGGTATTTTGGACATTATGTTCTTAGTTACTTCATGTAAACCTTCAGAGCAACGCGTTTATATCCGTTAATTGTATGGTTTTTCATGTCTTGATATCTTTATTGCTTAGGAAAATATGTACTTTACAATATGCAGATGTCACAGAACCATTGCTAGTTGAGGTTGATCAGATATACCATCTCGCATGTCCTGCTTCGCCAATTTTTTATAAACACAACCCTGTAAAGGTACATAGTTTGACCATAAGTCTTTTCTTTTCGCACCTATCCTCTTTTTTATTGCAACTGTGACAGATTCTTTTGTCCCTTCCTTTCGTATATGTGTCATAAAAATTTTCATTATGAGTTTCTTATTATAACCAATTAATACTTTGTGTTTCTCGTATTATGTTGAACTCTGATTACGATTGGGCCTCATGGAATGTATAACATGTGACAGACAATAAAGACAAACGTGATTGGCACGCTAAATATGCTTGGTCTTGCAAAGCGAGTTGGAGCAAGGTCAGAAGATTTTTATATGCCTTATAGCATCATTATTTTTCTCCTTCAAATTAGGCTTGTATGACATTTGTATGTACTTTCAGGATTTTGCTTACCTCAACGTCAGAGGTTTATGGAGATCCTCTTGTGCATCCACAACCAGAGAGCTACTGGGGTAACGTCAACCCAATTGGTAAGCCCACGCCGACGTATATTTCTAATCATTTGTTAGTTCTTTAATTTGAAAATGCTTAATTACTTGTTAGGTATAGAAGGTTAAATATTTTTTATATGTGAATGGCTTGATGTATTTCAGGAGTTAGAAGTTGCTATGACGAAGGAAAACGTGTAGCGGAGACTTTGATGTTTGATTATCACAGGCAGCACGGCATTGGTAAAATATTGCTATAATAAATGTGTAGTAATAGTTGATTTGTCAATTGCGTTGCTGATTCTCTTTTTTTATAATTATAGAAATAAGGATTGCTCGGATTTTCAACACTTATGGACCCCGGATGAATATTGATGATGGGCGTGTCGTGAGTAATTTTATAGCTCAAGCACTTCGGTAAACACCGCTTGAAAACATATTAGAAATATTCATTCAAAATGTCAAATATAAGTTAAAAGCTACTTATCATTTGACAAAAATCCTTGCAGTGATGAACCTTTGACTGTTCAGGCCCCCGGAACCCAAACTCGCAGTTTCTGTTATGTCTCTGATATGGTATCTTGAACAATAATATGTTAAGAAGATTAAGTCTTATATGATGCACTCGGGTGCTTGTGGTCAAATATTGACTATTTACTAATTGTATAGGTTGATGGGCTTATTCGGCTTATGGGAGGGGAGAACACTGGACCGATTAACATTGGTAATCCTGGTGAATTTACAATGATTGAACTCGCTGAGACAGTGAAGGAGGTTAGTCTTGTTTTCATATTGTTTTTATTATCCATATAGTAACTTACGTTAGATCTTAATATCTAAAAGTACCAAGTACAAACATACCCTTATTCTATCCTATATGGAAATGTTCTAACGAAACATAATGGAACCTTACTGAAACTTAACGTAATGTTCATACCATACACTGTTCATTATTTATGCAGTATACTTCCTGTAAAAGTAAAATATGAAATTAACTCTTCAATAGAGGAAATATTAAGAAAACTAAAGTGTAAAACTCACAAGTCTCAAGCACACTACCTGCAATTGAAAGGAGATTATTATTTTGCTAGAACTTGTATGATACTTGGTGTTTGGACTTTGGACTTGAATGCCCTTATGATAAATCGAAGTTTGTAAGTTGTAACTTATACGTGTTGGATCTAAAATTGACCTCCAAACTGTTTACGCTGTCTGCCAATGATATATATGTTACGTGTTTGTTCTAAATGGAATGTTCAAAAACAAAAGAAACATAAATAAGTTTCATGGGACATGTAGCAAGAAAGTTGCTATAATTATCATAACAAACTACATATTGAATTGCAGCTAATCAATCCAAAAATAGAGATTAAGATGGTAGAGAACACACCTGATGATCCAAGGCAGAGAAAGCCAGACATCACAAATGCTAAAAAGTTGCTCGGATGGGAGCCCAAGATCAAATTGCGTGATGGTCTTCCACTCATGGAGGCAGATTTTCGGCTTAGGCTTGGAGTTGCCAAAAAGCTATAAATGAGCGCACTTTATGTTCTTTACGAATTGGTTGGAAGCCAGTAATGTGTTTTCAGTAATGTGTTTTCTTTCTTACACTTGTAGTTTTCTGAAATCTTTACTCCCATACAAGTGTAGAATAAATGGGGTGAGTCTGTGTTTTTCTAATACTTTCTTTTTGTGAACTTCTGGACAGAGTCTATGAAGCTATTCTTTTTCCAGTTCACATATTTCTGCTGTAATTTTGCAATGTGTTTGTACTTCTGCAAGTCAATTGAATTCAATGCGGATGGGGTGAAATCTTTGAAATTTTATTGGATAAATTGTGAAAGGTAAAAGAGATTTATCCATTTTTTGTTGGGATTAGTGTGTGGGAATGTAGTTAACTTTAGCTCAAACTCTAAAATGTGTATTCAATTTCATTTACGTCTATCGTGTATATTCGACTTTCAAGTATCTTTATTGTATGTATCATGTATTACTTTTGACGATGGATCAAACTATATAGATGCCAAGTGGTACCTTAGACCGATCTGACACACATCAGCAAAAGTACCTTAAATATATACAATAACGATATTGAGAAATTGGATACACACAATAGTATGTATCAAACTTCATTTTGATATATTATGTGTATCAAACTCTCAAATATCGTTATTGTATGTATTGGGTGGTACTTTTGATGATGTGTCAACTTATATGGATGCCACGTGGTATCTTATATAGATGACACGTCAGCAAAAAATACCATTATTTACAATAACGATATTTGAAAAACGATATTTGAAAGTTGAATACAGAAGAGACCAAAATGAAGTTGGATACAAGCTACAAAGTTTGGGTTTGGGCTACAGTTAAGTTCATTACCGCACACCAATCACTTTCTTTTTATAAGTTTATTGGGCGTTTTCATGATACGAACCAACCTCGTCTAGTGTATATTCTCCGCTTTGGTACCTCTTCATGGGTTTGTTTCTGCATTGAGCTCACTCCAACCCAAAATGCATCCACTAGTTGAGGAGAGTGTTTGTACTAACATACCAATCATCTCCTATATAAGTGGTCAATGTGGGACAAGGAATGTATAGTTTTGATCTACCCAGTTTCTTCAAAGTAGACAGCAACATATAGACACGCCTTCCATGGATTCTACTTTGAATTAGTTTGTAATACTTAGAATCTCCTAATCGCTTTACTTGATTAGCAGTTTAGTTGTTCAATGATTAGGTATCAAGACCGATAGGTTTTATCTAGTATCTTCAAATGTGTTTGTTCCTTTTAAGGCTTGTTCATTGTATTGAATAAGAGCCTACCTACCGATATCTTTTTATGATTCTTGGCTAAAAAAGAGAAAATGGATTTCATGGAAGGGGTAGGTTTACATCTTACACTATCGATATAGAGGATATTCGGGATTTACCTTGGTAATGACGATTATGTCAAGATTGTGGGGTCTTAGTTTGTCACTTCATAAAAAGATTGTTACATGGTTTACCTGTAGACATAGAAGGGGATGTTGGTGTGCGTGGGGGATAAATTATCAACTTATAATGGCATAACCAAAGACCTTCTGGTCTAGCGGTATAGAGGTTTTACCCTCCTAGGCAAGGTCTCAAGTTCGAGTCTTGTTTAGGGCGTTAGGGGTTTCCTCCCGCGTGTGTAAAGGGATGGGTGCCATTGCCTTTTGGGCTGGACCCTACCGGGTGGGCTCGCTACGCCTTCTGGGCTAGGGGCCATGTAGTCACAATTGCCGTTCAAAAAAAAAAAAACTTATAATGGCACATGAATTATATAGACTTCATATTCCATGTAAAATGTAAGAGTGAAGATTAATATATTTAGATAATTGAAAAATGTTAAATTGTTCCCATCTTTGTTTAATTCGGAGGGCAGAATTTTAAATCGTATATTCCTCGTATTTATTTATGTTCTCATTTGTGACAACTTGCACATGACTCCGATAGTCTCTAAACAACTCTGTCAATATCAATAGCCATTATTTGTTCATTCAAATCATCTATACTTCGCATCGGTAGATCGGATAGATGTCCATCAAATTGCATGAAGATTGTGATCGTTATTACTCATAATAGATTGAAGTCCTACATAAATTTACTGAAAAAACCGATTTCCTAATCAAATACTATAAAAAGACATTTCATAATGCTAAATATGATTAAAATATATACTTAAATCTATATCTAATTAATACATTGCATTACACATGAATGTTACTTATTATTTCTCATTTTCTCTATGAATCATTCTATCATATTTAAAGATCAAAATTTTAGACACACTTCTAGACACAAAAATCATCATTTTTAAATAAAATTTAACATGCTCAAAATAAACGTCTTTTCGAATCATGCAGAAAGCACATAACACGGATCGTGATACCGAAACACTTTTCCACCGTCCATCTAATCATATAAAAATTATCAAACGGCTCCAATTTGTTTGTCAACCTTTTCAATCCCCACCTCTCAAAAACTTTCAAATCGTGAATTAACCATCGAACACCTTATAAACCACCCCCCCCCCCCCCCCAAGCACCATAGAATGAAAATCAATATCAAAATAAAAATTAAAACCCTAAATAATGTCAGGACGTGGAAAGGGAGGCAAGGGATTAGGAAACGGTGGGAGAGAATCGACATCGCAAGGTTCTTCGCGATAACATTCAGGGAATCACAAAACCAACAATTCGTAGATTGGCTCGTCGAAATGGTTACAAACGTATAAGTGGTTCGATCTATGTAGAGACACGTGGCGTTCTTAAGATCTTTTTAGAAAATTTCATTAGAGACGTTGTTACCTACCTCGGGAACCACCATGGTTATGGGGGTTGCACGTGCTACTGGTCAACTTTTTCGCGTAGTGTAAAATATTAAAATTTTTAATGTTTTAGTAGAAGTTCAACTAGTGAAAATCTTAAAGTGCCACGAGTTCTTTATAGAATTTACTAACTAAACTGTTGGTGCATCGAAACTAGAGCTATTGTCAAGGGGGAGTCTGTTGGTGCATGTTTTGTGACAACAGCTTCTAGTTTGTAATAGTTAGGTTTAGAAGTCATTTTCTTAATCGTTGTAATCGTTAACTTAAGTTTTGTCTGTGTATTTTGTAGAATCGTATGAACTTGTAGGTTTGTACGAACTTAGAGTAGGTACGAACTTGTAGGTTCGTACGAACTTAGATGTTCGTACGAACTTGGTAGGTTCGTACGAACTTAGAAGCAGCTAAGTTCGTACGAACTTAGTTGCCTATAAATACACAAGTCCGAATATTTCAGAAAAAGAGGTTTTTCAGTGTTAGGTTCGTAGGTGTAAGTTCGAATATACTCTGTAAGTTCGAATATATCAATAAAAGTGATAATTACCCATTTGTATTGCTTGTTTTGTTATCGTTTTGTTTATGTGAGGATTCCGCACTCATATAAACAAGTTTACCCCGTAGATCCGAGCCCTAAGGGGACTTTCAAGTGGTATCAGAGCCTTAAACATTTGGTTTTTGGTTCGGGGTAAAGAAACCTTAAAGAAACGAGTTATTACAATCGATTTTGGGGTTAGAAACTTAGTTTTTGAGAACCAGCTAGCCACTCTATCACTTACACAAGTCGTCTCGGGAACTAGAGTTCTCTTTTCCGGAGACGAAACGGATTTCACAGGTGATTGGTCCTTTTTCACCTGTGTCTTTCCACTTTTGCCCTTTGTTGGACAAATACTTGCAACATGTCCCTTTTCATGACACACGAAACAAGAACGCTTCACTAAGGCCTTTTTCGGGGCCTTTTGAACCGTTGATTTATCCAACTTTGGCAAACTTGGAAGTGAGATAGTTTTCACCTGTTTACCCTTATCCTTTTCAGATCTGGGTAAAGCAGATTCAGTTGTGGTCTGTACCTTCTCTGTGACACTTTCCTTCTCACATTCATCCACTGGTATAGCATTTATTTTTAGTTCAGAGATGGATGGCATTAAAGTGTCAGATGATATTGATTAAGGCTCGGTAGCTACCTCAGCTTTCTCAGGTCTCACAAATTGAATGAAACCAGGAATGGTTGAGTAAACTACAGAATCACTAGCAGATAACTGCTCAGTTTCATCAGGTGTAGAGGTATAGTTATGATTAAATGGAGGAGGGTACTCAGTATACCCCATCCCTCGAAGGTCTCTTGGCTGTTTTTGTGAGCTTAACATATTATCCAAAGTTTCGATTGTGAATTTTCTTAATTCAAGTTTTTTGTTTAATTCTGCAATCCTAACTTTTGCATCAGCAAGCTCCTTTTCCTTTTCAAAGGACTGTTTGGTTATATCAAGAACATGTTCATGAGCCAAGTCAATAATCTGACTTTGCTCATTCACCCTTTCTTTCAACACTTTTAAGTCCTCTTTGCCAGCCTTGACCTTATTCAAAAGCTCAGCATTTCTTTATTTTAGAATAGCATTTTCTTCTTTTACAGAGTTTAGCTGAGCTGATATCGAGTTAGATGACTCGATTAATTCCTCAGCTTGTACCTGAAAATTAGTACATAATACACAGGCTTTAACAGCTAAGTCTAAATTAAGAAATACCTTTTGCTTTTCAGCATCCAGATTGGCCATGTAGGCGATAAAGTCTTCTGAGCTCATGTTTTCGGTGGACTTCAACTTTACCACTCTGGTCTCTGAAGCAGGTGCATCTATCTCCATCTATGTAGCTGCTTCCTTTTCTGTATCAGATTCAGCATTGCTTCCCTCATTTTCTTCAGTAATGGAGGCCATGAATGCTTGTGATTCCTCAAACTTTGAACTCCAATCATATGCTCCATCTTGAGTTTGAACCACCAGAGCTCTTGAAGTATGAATACTTCATGAGGTCTGATTGTTCTCAGAGGAACCTTGACTGTAGTATCTTGACCCGTTCTGACATGAAGTTTGATCTCTCTTCGGTCTCTGACATTCTCTAGCAAAGTGCCCAAAACCATCACAGTTATAGCACTTCACTTTAGACTTGTCGAAGCCCACTTTGCTACTCATGAATTTTCTCCCGGTTCTGTTCATAAATCGTTGGGCTCTTCTTGCAATCATGGCCATTTGCCACTGCAAGTCCATTTCTTCTAGGTCATCTTGATCCAGTTGGTCATAATCTTCGTTGGTTAGTTCAGGATCAGTGATTTTTCCCTTAATGAAGTTCTCACGGGATGCAATGAAAGAGGCAAGCAAGGCTATTTCCTCTTCTGCAGACTTCATGCTCATGGGCATTGATTTAAAACCGCTTGAGGTTCCAGATTTCGGTTTTCTATCAACCCCTTGATCATCTGACGAAGTAATATAACAGACATTGCTATCAGAACTTCTGATAACCGCGTCTGTTTCAGCCTCGACAGTATAAAAAGCTGCAACACCACTACTTGTAGATGCGGTGGAATCAGTTCGTTTACCATGGTAAACGCTGGGATCCTGAACCTATTCAGATCCCGTCTCTTTCCTCTGCATGTTTAAGTCATACACACGCAGCTTTCCAATTACATCATCAAGAGTCAAAGCGTCATACCCTGTACTCTCCTTGATCATCAGAGTATAAATGTCCCATTTTGGTGGGAGAGATTCAAGGAGCTTATTGCTCTTGATAGTGTCGGTGAAGGATAGACCATTGTTGTCTAGTTCAGTCATAAGATGGTAGTATCTGGTGACAATTTCCTCTAATGACTCTCCCTTCATATGTTTGAAGACATAGAACTGTTTGGTCAGTAAATCAGCTCTACTCTCTTTGATCTTATCGTTTCCATCAAACCGCTTTTCTAACTCTTCCCAAAGCTCCTTAGAGAATTGATAGCGTTTAAAAGTATGTTTGATTTCCTGAGGGAGACACATAGTAATTGCTGACAATGCCTTATTCTCAGCCTCTTACATCTTTTTGTCTTCATCCTTCATGGCTGAGTATGTACAATACTTAGTCTTTCCCTCAAATTCGTAAGTGGTAAGTCATACCCATCTTTAATGCATATCCACATACGGATATCATGAAATCTCGCAAACGATTCAAATCGATCTCTCCACCAAAAGTAGTCCTCTCCTTTGAGGAGCTTAGGTGGTGAGGCTGACTTACCAACCTCGTGATCCATTTCTAACATTTTTGTTGAGATTAGTCATTTTAAGTAATAGTCAAACCAAGTCAAACTAAAGAGTCAACAAAAGTCAACAACCCTAGGTTCGTACGAACTTAGATTAATTTGAACCTATAGGTTCGAAGACTATCTAGGTTCGTGTGAATTCAAATGTTCGAACTTAGCAGGTTCGAAGCTGTAGGTTCGTACGAACTTACAACTGGCTAGGTTCGAAGGCTATTTTGGGTAGGTTCGTACGACACTTTCTGAGTTGTACGAACTTGCTGCTCAAACTCAAATCTGAGCAAAAACTCAGATCTAGAATGATTTAACCGATGGAAATGAATGAAACTTGAAGATTCTTAACCACTAACACTCAAGGAAGCCGAAAGTACAACTTTTATCTTCCTAAACACTTCAAAATCTTGTTTTCTTAGAGTTTTTCCAATCCCGAACCAAACAAAGTCTTGTTTAAGCTCTGATACCACTTGAAAGTCCCCTTAGGGCTCGGATCTACGGGGTAAACTTGTTTACACGAGTGCGGAATCCTCACATAAACAAAACGATAACAAAACAAGCAATACAAATGGGTAATTATCACTTTTATTGATATATTCGAACTTACAGAGTATATTCGAACTTACACCTACGAACCTAACACTAAAAAACCTCTTTTTCTGAAATATTCGGACTTGTATATTTATAGGCAACTAAGTTCGTACGAACTTAGCTGCTTCTAAGTTCGTACGAACCTACCAAGTTCGTACGAACCTACAAGTTCGTACCTACTCTAAGTTCGTACAAACCTACAAGTTCGTACGAATCTACAAAATACACAGACAAAACTTAAGTTAACAATTACAACGATTAACAAAATGACTTCTAAACCTAACTATTACAAACTAGAAGTTGTTGTCACAAAACATGCACCAACATAAACTATGTTATTTTTATTAAAAAAAGAAGGCTTTTTTTTCTAATCTAAAATAACAACTTACTTTTCATTTTTGTCCTTTTGAGCTAATATTTTTTTTGTCCTTCAGGGCCATTTAAACTTAGTTTTAACACGTAAAACGATGTTGTTTCATGTGTATTTAATTTTACTTTTACATTTTTAAATTACGGTTCCGTGTCACATAATCAAATCTATAAACCCGATCACATCATCAATTATTTGCTGGATCTCCCAATGGATAGTGCAAATAATGACCCTAAAGGACAAAAAAGCTAACTTTCAATGGCTTCAAAGGATAAAAAAAAGGTACAACGGCTCAACAGGACAAAAATAAAAAGTAGGTTGTTTTAGAAGAAAAAACCCTAAAAAGAATAGCCCAAGATCCATGTGATTCATTCTCTAACTTTGGCTCATCAAAGTTAGTAAAGCTAAGTAAGATGTATCCAAATAATTTTAGTGCGGATGATAGACTATCTCTTTGTGACACCCGACACTTTAGGGTAATGATTACCTTAAACTAGAACTCTAATTACGTATATTTAGTTCTTTATTAGGCTAAGTACTTGTGATTACTTGCAACTATTTGTATATATGTGTATGAACACTTACGTAACTGTTTGAATTACACCTTCGAAATTATTCGTAATTACGCGAAACAACCGGACGTGGTCCGACTATTTATACGACGTTGGTGAAAACTTTTCATAGATAACGTAATCATATTTTATAGTTAAAGTAGTGGTTATATACCTTATATTATCATTTCATATAATAATACACGAAAAACTTTGACGTTTTGTTTAAAACGTAACAAACGCGACGAAAACGCGCAAACCGAGCCCGACACCCGAGCAACACCCGAAATATACTTTTGTAACTCAATTTAGTATTTTAAGAATACTTACTTATCCCGAATATTATTCACAAATTTAAAAGTATATACAAAAGCTTAACGTAAATTTTCTACTTTTTAAAACCGCAAATTAACGTTTAAACGAACGGGGAACGAAACACGAAGTCGAGAAAACGAATCACAAGCCCGAAACACCTTTGGGCCAGGCCCAACTCGGCCTAGGCTGGTCCAAGAGGCCACCCTAAATAAGCCCAAGCCTACCCCACAAAAACACCTCCCTATACCCCATTTTTTACACACACAACCCACACTTTCTCTCCTCCTTCTCTCTACTCTCCCTACTCTCTTTCTCTCTCTAAAAATCTGCCACCATCCTCACCACCATCAAGCACCACTCCACCACCACAAGCCGCCATCACACTTTCAAGGAGAAGTCAAGAAATCAAGCCCTTTCCTCACCTTCCTCTCCTTTTTGATCGGTCTTTCAACTTGTAAGAACATCTAACTCATTTAGAATACTTGTAACACATTTATAAAGATGTTAAAATGCTCACTTAACAAAGATATGTCCAAAAGATTACACAAAAATCGTTTTCATAGCTTAAAACATGCAAGAACCTTACATGAAATCCGGCCAGGAAACTTGTCCGACTTTGGGAGGTGATATCTCCCTCAAAACTTAACCAAAATGAACGATTCAAAAGGCTAAAACTAAGTTTAAGAAGTTATCTTTCATTTTTCACTGATCTCATAATTTTTGAAGCTCTTTTGATACCCGAAATAATTTTTACAAAAACATGTAGACGGGCTGGGTAAAAGGCAGAAAATTTGTCCCTCATTGTTTTAGTCATAACTCGAGATTTACATATCCAAAAGACTTGAAACCAGCGTCAAAACTTCAGAAATTTTGTTGAGAAAAATAGTCATTTAGATGACCTCGTCCATATACTCACGCATTCTGCCCAGAAACTCGATCTCCTTGCATCTCTCCTGATTGGCTACTTTTTGACCTTTGTGGGAAACTACAATTTTTATAAATACTTAGACTTGTCTAAAAATTCTGAAAAAATTATTTTAAGTACCTAACATACTAAGAAACAACATATATTTTTCTTGAATTTTATCTCGAACATTTGGATTACGAAATAAAATTGGCAAAACGGGTCTGTTTCTAATCCCTGTGTCGCGGAAGCCTAGTAGACATTAGCGACACTAGCTTTGTGTCGCTATAGCATTTGAACCGTCACATTAGCGACACTAGTCTTGTGTCGCTATATCATTTGAACCGTCACCTTAGCGACACTAGCATTGTGTCGCCAAAATCACATTAGCGACACTAGCCTTGTGATGCTGTAGCATTTTAACCGTCACCTTAGCGACACTAGCTTTGTGTCGCCAATCACATTAGCGACACTAGCCTTGTGTCGCTAGCAACCCAAAAATCGAACCTTTTGCAACACTAGCTTTGTGTCGCCAATCACACTAAGCGACACTATCCTTGTGTCGCTAAAAACCCAGAATCAAAGCATTTTTACTAAAGAAATATAAGTTGAAATAATTTTTTTTGCGCTGACCTGGCAGCTCGACCCCAGCCAGGGGCCCTGCCCCTTGGACCCCACCACCAGGGGCGCTGCCCCCGGACCCCTGTCATTCGTAGGCTTCGCCCACTTACCACACTAATCAACATTATGTTTTCACAAACTTTCACCAACGGGTTGTACATGTTTTCAATAAGCAAACAAGAATGGACATACTAGTTAAGTGAACTACTAGCGAATTGGTGGGCATTAACCCTCCACCTACATGATTGGCTTAAGTGGACATTAACCCTCCACTTATACAATCATTATAGATGGTCTTTTGAGACATCTACTTACACAATCTTATACGTCTAGGGCGTTAGAAAATTTCTCTTGGGAACACAAGTTGCTTACTATTTGTTATTTGCTAAATAACATACTAATCTCAAGTGAGTTTCATAGCCCCTTTTTTCTACTATTTCCACTAAGGGGTGAGAATACATACAACTGCTTTTAACAACTGCTATTTTTATGTGAACGCAAGTACAAAACACGATATATTGGTTGCATGAGTTATTTAACTAATCCTGAAAGTCCCCCACACATAGTTTGTTAGTATCGTTATAGCGTGAATGTTAATGAATAGTACTATTTGGGATTGACTCCCCCGTCCGGGTTAGTCGCGCTAACTGGTCAAACGGACGCATTATCATTTGTTCTTACGAGTGTTGGATTAGGCACTCGCAGGTAGGCACCACGATCGTGGCACTTAATTGTGACCCGACACCACAGTTAAGCTCGAACTATGGGCTCATGGCAACAATATACACCTCTTTTACATTTTTGTAATACATTACTATCATTGTTGGATGATACAAACAGGAAATCTTGTGTTCCACACGTTCCATACGATGTGATATCAACTGTTTTCAAACCTATGAACTCACCAACTTTATGTTGACTCTTTTAGTATGTATTCTCAGGTGACCAGCCGCAGTAGGATGCTTTGGAAGCAATAGCTCGAGTCGCATATTTTGAAACAACCAAGGAATTAGATTGCATTTACTATATTTTGTAATAAGAGTTATGTAATTCTACGTATCGGATGCGAACTCCTAGTTTTTTTTTTATGTGAACACTTTTAAGATTGTAATGTAATGATTTTTGAAAATGTCTCATATAGAGGTCGTTTGTTGTAACTCTTGTGTTGTGATATTTGATTTGGTCGGCGCCCCCTTTGACACCTCATACCTTCCGCTGCCAAGCGTCTTGGGGGTTGCGACACTCTTATGTCTTAAGCTAATGTTTGTTATCAGATTATTAAAATATGTTTTCAATAAAAATTATCTTAAGAAAGTATTAGCAACTTCACAACAAAGATCAAGATGTTAAAGTTCAAGCATACCTAGCTCAAATATGAGATAGTTGAAACGTTTTTCATCTAAGGGTTTGGAAAACAAATTTGTGAGTTGTTGGTATGTAGAGTGATGTAACGTAAAAAGTCATGTTTTTACGTACATTATTTTTCCTATTTTAACCCTAATCTTGGTATATATTCACGATTTCAAGGTTTTATGACCATAATCCATCAAGAGGGCTAAAATTTAGACAATGTTTCAAAAACGAATAAAAATGCTCAAATAATGTGTAAACTAGAGCTAAAACAAACACATTCGATTCACATGAGCTATTAAGCACCTGAAGGTTCCAAAATAGGAAATTAACTTCAATTAACTTCATAATGTTCCTTAGGTATTAAGAGAACATGGGCAAAAGAATCGTGCAAAACAGACAAGAAACGAAGAAGTTACGGCCAACCGAAGATACGAGACACACGAACCGGCACACTACCACACCCTAGTGACCGTATACGGCCATGGTGACTGTATACGGCCATCCAGGAGACTATATTCGGCCAGGAGGGGAATATACGCCTCCCCAAATGGGGTATAACTCCTCTTAATTGATTTTTGCTCTTGATTTGGCCTTGTGAATATACCTAAGGTTCAAGGGGTATCAATGTGGGGTGTCAAGGTCTAGTGTAAAATTTGGATGTTTATGCTACGCCCCGAAAAACACACTTTCAACTTAATCATTTCTCTCATTTTCACTTTCAAAAACACACACAATCCTCCCTAAACACACACTAAATCTCAGCAAATATTCATCTCTAAATCATCATCTTAAAAGTGTTCTTACACAAATAAAAGAACTCTAATCACCCTTCCTAGCTTCCATTTCCTACTTTCCTTATGCTTATTTCTTGGATTTCATGCCTTTTTCATGGCTTAAATCCTCATACAAGGCTTGATGGTTTGTAGGTTACACCTTACACATGAATGTGTGTTAAAAGAAGGGTAACCTATGATAAAATCGAAAATCAAACCGAAAAATCATCTTTTTGAGGTTATAATGCTTATTTACATGTTCTTACTCGTTTATGTTGGGACATGTTTTGTGAGAACAGATATAGCTTGTAATAGGACTGGTGTAATTATTATCAAATTTGTATATTGGTTTAGACTTGTAAATATATGATATTAATTTGTTATTATTATTTGTTAAATATAATTATACAAGTAACGAATTCGAATTAAAGTCAATATTGCGAAATGAGAAGTCAACTCGCAAGTCTTATGACTTGCGAGATGAGATCTCAATTCGCAGCAAAATCTCAAGTCACACGCTTGGACCTGCGAGATGAGATATGGGTTCGCAGGTTATTGACTTGCGAGCTGAGATTGTGTGTGGGAGCTGAAGTCAACTCGCAAAGCCCATGGCCTGCGAGTTGAGCTGGATATAAATAAAATAATCACATGCATTTATTGGTATCCGTGCCATTATTCTCACACAACAATTATTACACACACACCTCGTTTTCTGTGCCAAATATATTAATATACTAATAGGTTCGGTTTTGAGTGATTAACAATAGTTAATAATCAAAACAAAGCCTTTTAGTATATAGATAAGTTATATAAACTATAACCTAACGTATTAAGGGATTCCGCACCTTAATACTTAAAGATAATCCGTTATCGAACCAAGATCTAGCGACCTTACAATTGGTATCAGAGCTTTCGGGCTTAGAAACGTTGTGGTTTCAAGGTTTTTAGGTTATATAACATCTTTGGAGTTGTTTACGATCGAAATCTACTGATTTAATCGTAAAAATACCAAAAAGTTTCAGTTCCAAGATTTCACAGCGCCGTTTTGCGAGTTGAGATTAGGGTTTCAGCTGTTATAAGCGAGTTGAGATTCACTTGCAAGTTGAGATTTGACCTGCGAGTTGAGTTTCCCTTGCGAGTTGAGAATTCTTTGCGAGTTGAGATCTCTTGCGAGTTGAGATACACTTGCGAGTTAAAGTCACTTGCGAGTTGAAACCAGCTGCGAGTTGAGATTAACCTGCGAACTGAACTTACTGAATTGTGTGATTTGACAACTTTTGAGACTTACAAAGATGTCTGACTTGAGTAGAATGATAGAAATGGAACACGAGGTTGGAAAATCTAATGTTCCACCAAAATTGCTCCGACTCGAAGACTATTATGGATGGAAAGACAGATTCGAATCTTACTATAGATTCCATGACATAACTATTTGGTTGTGCATTAAAAACGGATATGTTGCACCTACTGCTGTGGTGGAGAATGCAACTGTGGTTGTTCCCTATAACAGGATGAGTGACAACCAAAAGAAGGACTTTACTATTGAGAATAAGGTACATTCCTCAATAAAGATGAGTCTTCCCAAGGAGATCAATCATCAATTGAAGTCCTTTCACACTGCTAAGGAGCTCTGGGAAGCTCTAGAGAAACGATGTGAGGGAAGCCCACAGGTTAAGGCAGGCAAGAGAAACCTTCTAAAAAAGCAGTTTACAATGTTTAAAGCTTTTAGAGAAGAGGATCTTGAAGCCTATACCACCGACAAATTTATTGAGGGTTTACCTTCAAAATGGGAAATGTATGGTATCATGCTCAAAGACAATGATGAACGGTATGCCACTATGACCCTGGAGCAAGCTATTGATAAGCTCAGGGGTTTTGATTTCTCCAAGAAAACAAGAGATCATCTACAGAATCCAGGCTTATACCATGGAAAGACTAGTATCTCAAATGCTTCATCCAATTCGACCACTGCCCTATTTGTTGGTGAAATTGATGAACATGGTGAAATGTTGACCGAGGATCTATGCTTTATAGCTTCAGAGGGAAGCGAGAAACGACGTAAGAATTCTTCTTCTGAGAAGTCAACTCAAGGGCATCATAAAATGCCAATGAGTGTGAAATCAGCAGAACAACAACTTTCTGTGCTGGCTTCGTTCGTTGCTTCCTATGAGAATTACATTCAAGGGAAAATTAATGATCCAGCTCAGTTTGATGAGGATTATGATCAAGTCGACCCTGATGACTTAGAGGAAATGGACCTCCAGTGGGAACTTGCTATGGTGTCAAGGAGAGTGAAAAATTTCCTAAAGCGTACGGGTAGGAGAGTTGTTGGAAATCGACCAGGGTTTGACAAATCCAAGGTCAAGTGTTATAACTGTCAAGGTTACGGACACTTTGCTAGGGAATGTCAACGACCGAAGGTTGATACTGGCATTGCAAAACAAGACTCGGGAAGTACTTTAACTTCCAAAGTCTTGGTGGTTCAGCAAATAGACGGTTCCTATGATTGGTCCACTCAGCCTGAGCAAGCTGTCATGGCTGAAATAGACGATCAAGAGAAACCAACTGAATCAACATCATACATGTCAACTGCTGAGGAACTTCAACCTAATGTGCCACACACGGAAGTCAAGGGGAGCGATGAAGATGAGCTCTACATCAACTCAATCGAAGAGATGAGTCCCGGTGACTTTGTTGCATACATGGCTGATGTTCAGACAGACAAGAAAAAGGTATGTCTTGACCTTCTTACTCTTGCTGATGTTTGTTATTTAGTTACTGATTTACAAACTCAGGTTAGTGTATTTGCTGAATCTCACAAAACTTTAACATCTGAACTAGATATAGCTAAAAGTGATGTACGTAGGTTAAGTGAAGATAAGCTAGCATTAACTGAAAGGATTAAAAGTAATGCTTCTGATAAGACCAGTCTAAGTGACATCATTAATGAACAATGTGTTAAGATAGATGAGTTATATCTGAACTTAAATGAGTTAAATCAGAATATTGCCAGTAGGGATAAGGAGCTCTTAGAGTCTAAGATGAAGTTAGTTGAGCTAAACCGTAAGCTTGAAGGTCATAGGACATCTTCTTTGACCTTAGATAGAATAATTAGCTCACAACGTAGTGTAAAGGATGTGACTGGTTTGGGTTATACTAATGTACCCCCACCTTTTAACTCAAATTACACTACTACTTCGATTGACTTAGAGATGACTGATGTGAATCCTAACCCTGAGGCATTGGTAACTAACGAGTCGGAAACTCAGAAGGATGTTGTTAAAGAACTATCATCTGACATTAGTAAGAAAAAATCATTCCCTAAAGTACATTTCGTCTCGAGTGGAATGATAGTTGATACTGATGTAAATGATGAGGTGATTAGGGAACAAAAAGATTCACTTTTGATGGTTTCGGATCAGACTAAGAAAGAGAGTGCTAAAGTGGTTAAGTCACGCAAGCAGATGTCTTACTTCAAGTGTCACCAAAAAGGGCACGTGTCTTCTTGCTGTCCTAAGAAGAAGTTAGAAGCACCACATAAGCAAGTGAATAACGATAAGACATCGAATATCTCTAGTGTGAATATAGACAGGTTAGGTACCAAACCAGGTATTGGTATTAAACCTGTAAATACTCTTAAAAGAGATGCCTCACACTGTGTCTCTCCACCTAAACCTAAACGGCCTGAACACTTTGTTAAAGATCAATTACCGTCGAGGTTTATGACTCCTAGTAGAAACCATGGTCATTATGAAAATGGTTCTACTTCACGAAACCATAGTCATTATGAGAATGGCTCTACTTCTCGTACACATGGGATTAACTACGGGTATAACTATAATTGTAACCAAGGACAAAAATCCCAAGGTTATGTGTCAGGGAGGGTTGGAAATAATTCATCTCATAGACCCAAGACCACTGATCATCAACAAGCTCATACTACTTCAAAAGTGACCAAAGCTCCTAATGGGAAGGATGATTACTTTAAAGCGTTACAGTTTGTAGATGATAAGGGACAAACCAAGACCGTAATGGCTTGGGTCCCTCTTGAGAACTAATCGTGTACAACTTGTTTGTGCAGCAGACTGTGAACAACGACAATTGGTGGTATGTTGACAGTGGATGTTCTAGGCACATGACAGGAACCCGAAGTCTTCTGACAGACTTCAAGGGAGGTTTGAGACAGGGAGTGCACTTTGCTGGTAATAAAGGAGGAGTAATTACTGGGAAAGGAAAAGTGTCAAATTGGAACTTTAACTCTAGAGGATGTGAGTTATGTTGAAGAACTAACGCACAACCTAGTGAATGTTTCCCAAGTCTGTGATAAAGGTCACCCTGTTCTCTTCAATGAGAAAGAGGCCTTGATCCCGAAGCCGGGTTTTATTATTCCCGAAAAATGGATACTGATGAAAGCTCCAAGGAAGAAGGAAATTTATGCTATCAACATGAATGCTCCTATTAATTCAATGGAATCTACATGTCTCTTATCCAAGGCTTTAGAGTCAGACTCACTCCTAATGCATAGGAAAATGGCACACCTAAACTTTCGAAAAATGAACTATATAACCAAAAATAGGTTAGTTCTGGGTGTACCATAGAAGAGTTTTGCATTTGAAGACAAGTGTGTACCTTGCATGAAAGGAAAGCAGCATAAAAAACCACACAAATCTAAAACTGTAAATTCTATTTCCTCGCCTTTTGAGTTGCTACATATGGATCTCTTTGGCCCCATAAGCAAGAGAAGCATAGGTGGCAAATGGTATTGTTTGGTTGTCACAGACGATTATTCTAGATTCTCTTGGGTGTTCTTTTTGGGATCTAAGGATGAAACTTCTGGTATTCTTATGGAGTTTTTAGATCTAATAGGGAATATCTATAGAAAAAGAGTTAAGAGAATTCGTAGTGACAACGGAACAGAGTTCAAGAATTCAACGTTCCATATCTATTGCTTAAGCAAAGGGATACAACATCAATTCAACGCACCTTATGAACCTCAACAGAATGGTGTTGTTGAAAGGAAGAACAGAACGTTGATTGAAGGGGCTAGAACAATGCTTGCAGATTCAAAGCTTCCGGTCATCTTTTGGGCAGAAGCAGTGAATACTGCATGTCATGTTCTCAATAGGGTTCTTATAGTTAAAAAGCTGAACAAGACTTGTTATTAGCTTTTAAACAATAAGAAACCTAACTTAAAAGGGTTTGAACCCTTTGGAGTTTCATGCACGTTGTTGAAGACCAACCATCAACCAAAATTTGGTGAGAAGGCTGACGAAGGATATTTCCTAGGTTATGTGCCTAACTCACCAAACAAGCGTGTCTTCAATAAGGCTACGGGACGTGTGGAGATAGTTTATAATATTGAAGTTACGAGCTACACACATGACTTGCATAAGGGGTTAGATTGGCAATTTGATTATTCAGATCTCTTCAAGTCATTTAAAGTCCCTATCAGTGACTATGTCAGTAATTCAGAGATACCTGAACATTTATTGTCTGGAGATGAAGATCTTACTCCTTCTCCAACATCGAGTGTTCAAACGTCTGGAATTAGGACTATGGTTGATTCTGATGAAGTTTCAACTATTAAGTCACAACAACCTCCAGTTGATATATCTCAAGAGATTGTAGATTCTGAAATTGTTGAGGATGATATCCTTACTCCTCTGAGACAATTAAGGATATCTACTTCTAATGAGGTTATACCACCATTGGAGTAAATTGATACTAACTTAGGAGATGATATACCAGTTGAACCTGTACCCTCAACGAGATTAAATAGGAATCATCCGATTGATAATATCATCGGTGATCCAAATTCTCGTGTTCTAACTCGGAATCAATCGAAATCTAGTACATCAACTCACTCAAGCTTGTATGTTGAAATGAACGAGACACGGATTACGAATCTATGTCTATATTCATGCTTTATCTCACAAATTGAACCTAAGAATGTTCAGATAGCTTTGAAGGATAATTCGTGGGTCGAAGCAATGCAGGAAGAACTGTCTCAGTTCTCAAAATTGCAAGTTTGGGAGTTGGTTGACTTACCCGTTGGAGAATATCTAATTGGAACTAGATGGGTATTTAAGTGCAAGAAGGACGATCGGGGAATTGTGACTCGCAATAAAGCTCGTCTAGTTGTTCAAGGTTTCAATCAACAAGAGGGGATTGATTACAATGAGGTATTTGCACCTGTGGCTTGAAGCAATTAGGTTATTCTTAGCATTTGCAGCTTCAAAGAAAATGAAATTTTTTCAGCTGGATGTTAAGAGTGCCTTTTTGTATGGCAAAGTCAAAGAGACCATGTTTGTTTCTCAACCACCGGGATTTACTGATCCAAAGTACCCAGATAGAGTATATCGTCTTGATAAGGCTCTATATGGATTACATCAAGCACCGAGAGCGTGGTATGAAACACTATCTACTTATCTTCTTGAGAATGGTTTTACAAGAGGAAGAATAGATAGTACACTCTTTGTCAAATGGAAAAAGAGAGACTTTCTACTTGTTCAAGTATATGTTGACGATATCATCTTTGGGTCATCAGACGAAAAGATGTGTAGTGAATTTGAACAAGTCATGAAGAACAAGTTTGAGATGTCCGCTATGGGAGAACTGACATTTTTCTTAGGGTTGCAAGTTGATCAAAAGAAAGATGGGTATTTCATTCATCAAACTAAGTATACATATGAACTACTTGAACGATTCAAAATGGATGAAACTAGAATTTATCACACTCCCATTCCAAAAGCTCATGGAATTGGTCCTGATACATCGAGTGATAAAGACGTGGATCCTACTCTTTATAGAGCCATGATTGGATCACTAATGTATCTTACTGCATTGAGGCCTGATATAATGTTCGCAGTATGTGTCTGCGCAAGATATCAGGCTACTCCTAAAGAGTCCCATATGCAAGACATTAAACGAATCTTACGTTACCTCAAAAGGAAGCCTAAGCTGGGACTTTGGTATCTAACTGATAGAGACTTAGATTTTGTGGCTTACACTGATTCTGATTATGGAGGATGCAATCAGAATAAAAAGTCTACAACAGATGGATGTCAATTCTTAGGAGGTAGACTAGTGTCTTGGCAGTGCAAGATGCAAACCTCAGTCGCCATTTCTACATGTGAAGCTGAGTATGTTGCTGCTGGCAGCTGTTGTTCCCAGGTTCTGTGGATACAGCAGCAACTACGGGATTATGGGTTGAGTATAACAAATACTCCTATGATGATTGATAATGAATCAACGATCTCTATTACAAATAATCCGGTCAAGCACAGTAAAACTAAGCACATTGATATTCGACATCACTTTATTAGAGACTGTGCTGAGAAGAACATGATAAAGTTAGCTAAGGTTCCATTCGTGGATAATTTAGCAGACTTATACACCAAAGCATTCGATAGAGCTCGATTTGAGAAATTGGTGCAACTGAATGGAATGAGAAATCCAGAGTGATTAGTCGCCTCCGATAAAAGGGTTAAGTGTTTATCTGCTGGGAAATGATAGAACATTAGAAGAATCAGCTTAATAATAATAAGTACAAGTCCTAAGTTAGATGTGTTAGTAGATTCCAGTAAGTTACATCAACTTTACATCTTTTCAACCAGGACTATACTTATCTTTATTTTAGTATACACCTTTCTCCACACATTATAATTTGCCTGAAAAAAATTCTAAATCTAGACAGCTTCATTATTTGATGTACTGGTAGACAAATTTTGCTTTGATTTCTGAGCATATAATAAGCACTAATTCTTTTGTGTGTTATCTAGTGTGATCTGCTATATGATGTATGACATAAGTCTTAATTGTTGAATGATAGTCTAACCATACACTGTTATCAAGAATCTATGAATATATGTCAAGACAAATAATAAGAATTATGGTTATTAGTAAAACTACTGGTGTCTTTATTGTACTAAGTACAGACCTGACTCCTTTAGTTTTGCCAATGGTTTCAAGCTTGTTTTGTCTATACTAAGGGATCTTATATTGTACTAAGTACAGAACTAGAACCACTAGTATCTACAAAACAGGTTTGATGTTTGTCACATTTTAAATTCACTCAAGGGTATGTTATATGCTACGAAAAGAACATCATTTAGTAACCTCTACCTTGAATGTGAAAGATACAGTGTTATGTGTTCTACTTGAATTCTCAGTATGTCGTATTTTGAATCACATTAGGTAATATACATACCAACAATAAAAGTTTCCTTGGAAATCAGTGTAGACTTTGTTTATATGGATTATAATACCGATAATCGTCTTGAACTGTCTGTGATAATTAATTGCTTCATTTCGATAAATATGTTATATTCTGTGGAGATAGGTAACCAAGTTATACATTTATAAATATAAGTTGATCAATGGTTAAGTTGTGAGTTTTTCTGTAACTTATTGTGAATTTCATAACGTATGCATACTAACAATCTTCTTAGACTTTTTACTCAACATTTGGTTCAGCTGTTTCTTTCTAATATAATCCCACAAGTCGATAAAATCTTAACGCCCTCTATTAGGATGTATTTCTTTTATTTTATTTTATTTTATTTTATTTTATTTTTCGTCTATGTGTTTCATTAATACAAGGGTACTTGATACCAATGTTTATTATGAATCATTGTCGTTTTATTTATTTTATGCTTTTATTTTTTATTTTTATTTTATGCTTTTTCGTTCGTATTATTGTTTGGTTACATCACAAGTGAAAAATAATCATATTTTAGACTTGTATGTAATGTGTGCGCTATTCTAAGAGAAAAACAAGTGAAAAATACTATTATTTTAGACTTGTTTATATTATGGAATTAAAATTATACTAAGTCAATATATATGGTCTCTGGTCAAACCCTGCAAATTGACTTTGAACTGCGAGTCGAGTATGGCCTGCGAATTGACAGGGCTTGCGAGTTGAACTCACTCTGCGAGTTGAGTTCCTCTGCGAGCCGAGTCAACAGGTATATATACCTGCGAGTTCACAAGTCAAAAACACACCTTGCGAGTTGAAAATTTCCTGCGACTTCACCACTTACAAGCCGAGACCATATTTCATTTTATATTTCGAGATTTTTGTTCGAGTGTTGGACCTTTAACTCCATAAATCATATCCATCTCTTGTTTTTGAACATTTTAAGGTATAAATCAAGGCATTTAACCGAATAATTAATGAAAAATCGATGTATTTATAATACTAGGGTTTTGTTTTAAAATTATTCAAAATACGAAGATGTAATGGTCAAGCTAACAAGAAACCTTAGGGTTTATGTTAATCGGACTTCCTAGTACACAATGGCATAACTTGATTGCCTTAAAACTCGCCAAAATTGACTTTTGATTGTGACGTCATGACTACTGTTCATCTTGCGAGTTGAGTTCAAACTCAACTCGCAGACTTGACCTGCGAGATGACTTGCATGTTGACTTGCGAGTCAAACCTGCAAGTTGACTTGCGAGTCAAACTTACGAGTTGAACTGCGAGTTGACTTGCGAGTTGACTAGTTCTGCGAGTTGACTTGTCTGCGTGTTGACTAGTTCTGCGAGTTTAACTATTTTATTTTTTGAACTCTAGATTAATTATTAAATTAAGATTTATAAATTACTATGCTATATGATTAGTCATGTCGACTTAAATGTGAACACGAAAAAATCATATACCTTTAATATATAGGACTTATGACTTATTGTAATTAGTTATATATTTTTAACAAGTTAAATAAAGGGTTAGACTTATTGATTATATATATGATTAACAACTATAATTGTTAATTAAGTCTCACGACTTAATAGTTCAATTATGAGTTGTAGATTATATAAGTTCATCATTATATGTTACACTAATTGTCTGACATTTGTGTGATCTTTATATTACAGATATGGCTAGACAATTCGTTGCTCATCACAACGTGCTAGTGGACTTGGACGTCACTGCACGAGGTGCCTCTCGTGTTGCTCGAGTTCTCTCATTTCTGGCTCGTTCGAGGATATAGTATGCTATTACTGAGTCTCCAGCGTTATCACGGGACCTCTTATCCCAATTGTGGGATAATATTCAGTATGATACGGTTGTAAACCCACCTGTGATTCGTACACGAGTGAATGATCGACCCGTTGTTTTCTCTTCCTCTGATCTACGTAACATTTTACGGTTGGGAACCGTTGATCAGGAAGCCGAACCAACAGTGTTTCCCTCGGACTTCATCGAAGGAGCACTTGAACTTATGGGCTACGTCGGGCAGATGCGTAGACGTCAATTCTTAAAGGTGTTGGTCTTCGGAGAATGGCGATTTTTGTGGCATGTTCTTGTCACCATTTTTGGACTGAAGAAGGGAGGTTATGACGAGTTAAGCCCTTCTCTGCTTTCGGCTGTACTGTCCCTGGTTTACAATAAACCATACAGTTTCACAGATTATATTTTTGGTGAACTTGTTCGCCAGATCACGGGAGGTGCTAGATCTCAATTTTTGTTCTATCCACGATTTTGCATGCTGATCATCAGAGCTTCTATCCCTGATCTGCCGGTTCTTCAAGCATATCTTCATGTGGATACTATAGGTTTGCGTGGATATAACGCAATGTTTTTGCATAAGCCGAGTCGTTTTGAGATGCAGCCCCAGCTGACTGCGTTATTTGGCTCTCTGATCGATCCTGAGTATGTGGCGCCACCAAATCATGGTTGGCTAGATGTTGATGTGGCTGCAGCTGTGCCTGAGCCACAGGAACTGATTGAGGAGGTCTTAGATCAGGCAAACCAACCAGGGCCACAGATCAATGCAGAAGTTGGAGCAGAAGTGGTGCAACAAGTGTTGGCTCAAAATGATGATGCCAATGATCCGATTATGCAGGATGTTGATCAATATGTTGCTGAACCACCACGCATTGATGAACCATTTGGTGATGTTGGGCCATCGGGACAAGATGGAGAAGCTGCTTCTGCTTCTGATTTTGATTCAGATGATGATGATGAGACTCGACCACCTGGGTCTGTCTCCAGGATTCCAGCAGAGATGATTCGTCAGGGGTCAAAGTTGATAATGGATCCGGCACTCAAGTTGAAAAGAAAAGCCGCTGACCAAGATCCTGACTTCATTCTGGTTGAAGAAGATGAAGATGAAGAAGAAGAGGCAGAGTCGCTTGTCGCTCGACCTCGCAAGTTGTCCAAGCAAACAGCTTCAACCTCTGCAGCCCCTACACAATCACGTTCTACGCCCTCTGAGGCTGATGTGATTGCTGCTTTGGTTCGCCCGTCTTCGCATCCAACCACCAAGTCCAGCAGGGTTGCCGCTCGCCTTTTAACGGATGTAGCTACTGAGATAGCTAAGAAAATGCAACCTCCTGCTCCCACCACTACTGATTCTCCTTCAACCTCACCAAAGACTGATTCTGGACGCATTATCCATTTGGAGTCTAGGGTTCGAGAGTTGGAGGCTATAGCCAACATCTTGGCATCTCAAGTTCTGTCCTTGCCTGAGAGTGTGACTGAACAGAATAAAGCTTACTCACTGCTCATCAAGACCAATAGCAATTTGATAGATGATGTAGCTGACAAGCAATGGCAGATTGACAGACTTGATCGCTTGGTTACCAGCTTCCTGAAGGACAAGCCATCTCATGGGGAGACATTACTCTATACAGAGTCCTGCAGAGAAGATGAGCTAGCAAAGAAGCGAAGAAATGATGAAGATGATGATCCCACGGCTCAGAAAGATAGTGAGCTGGCTGGTCCCTCAACGACAAGTCAGCAAGCTAATATTCAGGGGGAGTCAAGTGTTGGTGGTGAAGCTGATAAAGAAACAACTGGTGTTGGTGAAGCTGTTGAAGAAGGTAAAGCCTGTTGAAACAACATTGTGTATTGTAATATAATTGTTTAATTAAGATTTTTGAACTTAAATGTGTAATACATTAATATTTCAATTTTATAATATATGATGTTTGTATATTATAAGACTGTTGAAATCTTAGATTGATTATGATAATCGATGAAAGATTTATAAGTATATATAATATTTTTTTTAAAATACACAAAGGGATTAATAAGAAAATTCTTAGATTGATTCAGGGGAATCGATAAAAGAATTTATAATATTAATTGTTATTGATTAATAAGGAAATCTTTAGATCGATTCAGGGAAATTGATGAAGGGATTTATGATATTAATGATTACTTGTGTATGTATTTCTATAGGTCTGGAAATGTTGAACTTATCCGATTCTGAAGGCGATATACCAGATGAAATAGATGAGGACATTGACTTTGACCTAGAAGAAGGAGAGTTTTTGCCTCCTGAAGACTGGACTTCTAGTATTGATGTTGAGCTAGACGATGGTATAGATCCTGATGCAAATATCGATGAACACATCGTAAGCCCATCTACAACTAAGGTGATCATTCAGGAAGAAGATGGAGAAAGAGTTGTTGATTTAGATGAAAATCTAGATGAATCAACTAGTTCTGAATCTGAAGATGAGCTTCCTGAAAGACTAAAAAACAATCCCATGTTTGGACCCTTGAAAAGGAAAAAGCAAAAGGTTGGGATATCTGAGGTGGATGTTACTGGAAAGAAAGTACCAAGGAAAGGAATAATTGGATGGTACTTTGACTCTGATCTGAAACTTTTTGCTATCAAAAGGTTTGATGGAGTTCAATATTTTGACAAAAAGCTTAAAGTCTTCAGCTCTCTTCCTCGATTTGAAATCCGAGACTTGGCACGCTTAGAATTGATAAATCCCAGCAATGATCCTTACGCAAACTATGTTGAGAGAATCATTCGAACTGAGGGTCGATCAATGAAGTTTGAAAAGATAAAGCCAAGAGTCGGAAAGACGATCAAATTAAAGGAACACAGTCAAAGAACTGGAAGAAGACTGAGGAAAAAGACTTATCCAGCTGTCAAGTGTGTACAATAGATACCACTAAAGACAATGCCACAGAACATTTTGGGAAATCTGATGAATTGGCATGTGGACTCAAAGACTGGTGAAGCTGTCATGGTTGAAGCTGATGATGAAGTTGAAGGAGGAGAAAGAGTAATTTTGAAAGTCTATGACCACCGACACCTGATGAATCTGTCGGAGAAGGATCTGTTGAAGTTAAACGAAAACAGGATTCTGACAACAGAAGCATAGGGTGATCTTGCACGAGATTATCAAATGATGGTGAAGACTTGTGTTAAAATGAAGATACATATGGGAAGTAAAATTTATAAGTGAAGACCAAAGACAAAGATGAAGATAACGACGCTAGAGCTATTGTCAAGGGGGAGTCTGTTGGGACATGTTTTGTGACAACAGATCTAGCTTGTAATAGGACTGGTGTAATTATTATCAAATTTGTATATTGGTTTAGACTTGTAAATATATGATATTAATTTGTTATTATTATTTGTTAAATATAATTATACAAGTAACGAATTCGAATTAAAGTCAATATTGCGAAATGAGAAGTTAACTCGCAAGTCATAAGACTTGCGAGATGAGATCTCAATTCGCAGCAAAATCTCAAGTCGCAGGCTTGGACCTGCGAGATGAGATCTGGGTTCGCAGGTTATTGACTTGCGAGCTAAGATTGTGTGTGCGAGCTGAAGTCAACTCGCAAGGCCCATGGGCTGCGAGTTGAGCTGGATATAAATAAAATAATCACATGCATTTATTGGTATCCGTGCCATTATTCTCACACAGCAATTATTACACACACACCTCGTTTTCTGTGCCAAATATATTAATATACTAATAGGTTCGGTTTTGAGTGATTAACAATAGTTAATAATCAAAACAAATCCTTTTAGTATATAGATAAGTTATATAAACTATAACCTAACGTATTAAGGGATTCCGCACCTTAATACTTAAAGATAATCCGTTATCGAACCAAGATGTAGCGACCTTACAGTTTAAATGGTTTAAATGGTTAAAAATAGTTTTTAACACATCTTGGATGTATTTTAACCAAGAATGTGTTAGAACAAAAATTAAATGGATTCAAAGATCAAAAGCTTGGTAGCAAGGTTGTGTTCTTCATCAAGAACCAAAAACCCGACTTTAGGAGAATATACACCTCCCTAGATGGGGTATACCCCCTCTAAGTGTTTTTTGCTCCTGATTTGGCCTTGTGAATACACCCAAGGTTCAAGGGGTATCAATGTGGGGTGTCAAGGTTTACTGTAAAATTTGGATGTTTATACTACATCCCCATACGGGTGGATTGAAGATTGGGGGTATTTGGGACATGCTTTTGTGTAAGTCCTGTGATCTTGGTCGATAATGATTATATCAATTATCTAGTCGTATAAAGGTGCGGAATTCCTTTATACGTTTGAGTTTTTAGTTAATCAAACGAATCACTAATCGCTTTGTTTTGATATTAACTAATTGTTAATCTTCAAAACCTAAGCCGTTAGTGATTAGGGTTTTTCTTAAAAAAATGCTCGCCGTAAGTTCTCTGTTGATGTTTTTCTTAATTACCTCTCTTTTTCTCTCAGAAAATAATTAATTAAACCTAATTAAATATCTCGTTTCATTTCGTCAGATCATATTGGGCTTTTGGTTATTGGGCTTGGGCTTTTGGGTTTTGCGAATCCAACTGGCCGGATCCACTGGTCCTGGCCGAACCCAGTGTGGCCGAAGCCAACTGATCCTGGCCGAACCCAGTGGTATTTGTGAGTCTAGTTCTTCATTTCACATGTTTAATAAATTGTGACTTGATAACTCTCCTCACAAACTTAGACTTTAGTTTGTTTATATTATTTATACAATACTTTAAATGTATTTAACATTTAATATTAACAAACTAATATCATAGACATTTACAAATTAAAACCAATACACAAAGTTTGATTATAATTGTGCTAGTCCTATTACAAGCTAGATCTGTTGTCACAAACCATGTCTCAACAGACTCCCCCTTGACAATAGCTCTAGCGTTATTATCTTCAATTTTCATCTTTGGTTTTCAATTGTAAATTTTGCTGCCCATATGTATCTTCATTTTAATGCAAGTCTTAACCATCATTTGATAATCTCGGGCAAGATCACCCCATGCTTCAGTCGTTAAGATTCTGTTTTCATTTAACTTTAACAGATCTCTCCTCGACAGATTCATCAAGTGTCGATGGTCATAGACTCTCAAAATTTCCTTTTCTCCTCCTTCGACCTCATCATCTGCTTCAACCATGACAGCTTCACCAGTTGCTGAATCCACATGCCAAATCTTTAGATTTTCTAATAAATTCTGTGGCATTGTTTTCAGAGGTATTTGCTGTACACATTTGACTGCTGGATAAGTCTTTTTCCTTAATCGTCGCCCAGTACGTTGACTGCGCTCTTTCAATTTAATCGTTTTCCCGACCCTTGGCTTAATCTTTTCGAATTTCATTGATCTCCCCTCAGTTCTAATTATTCTTTCAACATAGTTTGCATAAGGATCATTACTAGGGTTTATCAACTCCAATCTAGCCAGGTCACGGATCTCAAATCGAGGAAGAGAACTGAATACTTTAAGCTTCTTATCAAAGTATTGAACTCCGTCAAAACGTTTGATAGCAAAAAGTTTTAACTCAGAATCATAATACCAACCGATGATTCCTTTACGGGGTACACGTTTTCCCGTTATGTCAACTTCTGACATCCCAATCTTCTTTTTCTTTTTCTTTAACGGCTTAAACATCGAATTTCCCTTAAGCTTATCTGGAAGATCATCTTCAAACTCAGAATCCGATGATTCACTTAGATTTGCATCCAAGTCTATCACCTGTTCTCCGTTTTCATTCTGTATGACAACTTTTGTAGTTGAAGGGCTTACGATGTGTTCATCAATATTAACATCAAGATCTACACCTTCGTCTGCCTCAACTTCATGAACAGAAGTCCAATCTTCAGGAGGTAAAAATTCACCCTCCTCTAGATCATAGTCGACTTCTTCATCTATTTCATCTAGTATGTCACTCTCAGAATCAGATAAGTTCAGCATTTCCAGACCTATATGAAAACACACACAAGTATAATAAATCCTTTTATTGATTTCTCTGAATCAATCTAAGGAATCTCTTATTAATCTTTTTGTGCATTATATATTATATATACTTCTAACTCTTTAATTGATCATAAGCAATCTAAGAGTTCAAAAAGTCTTATAACATACTGACATTATATAATCTTATTAATCTTTTATTGATCTCTGTCAATCTAAGATTCAAAAGATCTTATAATATGCTAAAATTATATATATTATATACTCTTCTCAATCTTTTATTGATCTCGGTCAATCTAAGATTCAAAAGATCTTATAATATGCTAAAATTATATATATTATATACTCTTATCAATCTTTTATTGATCTCGGTCAATCTAAGATTCAAAAGATCTTATAATATACACACATTATATATATTATATAATCTTATTAATCTTTAATTGATCTCAGTCAATCTAAGATTCAAAAGATCTTATAATATGCTAAAATTATATATATTATATACTCTTCTCAATCTTTTATTGATCTCGGTCAATCTAAGATTCAAAAGATCTTATAATATGCTAAAATTATATATATTATATACTCTTATCAATCTTTTATTGATCTCGGTCAATCTAAGATTCAAAAGATCTTATAATATACACACATTATATATATTATATAATCTTATTAATCTTTAATTGATCTCAGTCAATCTAAGATTCAAGAGATCTTATAATATATATAAACATTACTGTCAATTATCAAATTATAACATTAACGCATAATGCATTCAAGTTTAAAATCTTAATTAAACAGTAATATTACATTACAAATTGTTTACATATTACGAAACATGACACAATTTATAAATAAAAATTACATTAACTACTTAATCAAAATAGTTTTAACCTTCTTCAGTTCCGGCTCCAGCTCCACCTGAAGTACCAGCTTCACCACCTGCAGACTCCCCCTGAACTTGAGTCTGCTGACTAGTCGTTGACGGATCAGCCAGCTCACTTCTTTTTGGAGCGTTGGGATCTTTGTCTGAATCATCCCTCCTCTTCTTCTCTGCTAGCTCATCCTCTTTGCAAGACTCTCTATATATAAGTATCTCCCCCTGAGATGGCTTGTCCGCAATAAGGGAATGAACCAGGTATTCAAGGCTATCAATCTGCCTTTGCTGTCGAGCAATATCATCAACCATATTGGTCTTGGTCTTGATCAGTAGCAAGTAGGCATTATTTTGGTTAGTCAGATTCTTAGCCATATCCAGTAGTTGAGAGGATTGAATATCGGTGAGAGCCTCTAATTCCTCAACCCTTGACTCTAGACAATGATCTTTTCAGCATCAGTCATCGGTTGAGAAGAAGATGTGGTAGAAGGAGCTTTGGACTTTTTGGAAGGCGGGGCAACCGGTGGCTGTAGCTTCTTGGCTATTTCAGTAATGACATCGTCTAATAATCGGGCTGCCTGCCTGCTAGACTTAGCAGTAGGATGCGTTTCCGGACGCACAAGAGTTCGAATCATCTCTTGTTCAGTAGGTTCAGCGATTAATTGCGGCCCAGAAGAATCACCTCCTCGAGGTCGCTTACTGCGTCGAGGAATTAGTGGTTCAGCATCGTCCTCGTCAGCCTCATCAATCAACACATAATCAGGATCCTTATCATCAACTTTTCGTTTCCCTTTCAATACTGGATCCATAACTAACTTCGACCCCTGTCGGATCATCCCATCGGGAATACTCGTGACAGAATCAGATGGTGGAAGCTGATCATCCTCAGAATCAGAAGCAGTAGCACCATCCTTCTCTAGATTATCGGAACCACCAGAAGGCCCAGCAACTAGCGGGTCAGAAGGTCCAGTTGCTAGTGGGTCAGAAGGTCCAACTGTATCCTGTGGAATATCAGGAACAACCTCTGGTTCTTGAACCTCTTGTACCACTGGTACAATAGCAAGATCTTCTAGTAGCTCAGGCTGATTAACCGGAACATCGAGCATCGCTTGTGGCTCAGGTTGGTGGACATCCTCAATCTGCGCTTGTTGTACAGGTACATCTGCAACAACATCAATATCGAGCCAACCATTGTTTGGTGGTGGCATATACTGAGGATTTACCAAAAACCCAAATAAGGCAGTCGGCTGAGGCTGCATATCATATCGACGCGAAGTGTGCATGAACATAGCATTGTATGCTCTAAGTCTCAGAGTATCAACCTGAATATCAGCAACAACTTCTGGCAAGTCAGGGATACTATGGCGTATAATCAGCATGCAAAATCGTGGATACAATAGAAACGGGATTCGAACACCGCCCGTGATCTGTCGCACAAACTCTCCAAATAGAAAATCTGAAAAGCTGAATGGTTTATTGTAAACCAGAGACAGAACAGCAGAAAGTATTGAAGCGCTCAGCTCATCATAACCAGCCTTCTTAGCACCAAAAACTGTAACCATTACATGCCAAAGAAATCTCCATTCCCCAAATACAAGAGCCTTCAGATACTGACGGCCTCTTATAGGACCTGTATATCCCATACGTGGAAGTGCTCCTTCAATAAAGTCAGAAGGAAACACTGTGGGACCATCCTCTTGCTCAATAGTACCCAAACGCAAGATTTGGCGAAGATCTGTGGAAGAAAAGACTACAGCACGATTGTTCACAGTCGTCTGAATCACTGGAGGGTTTACCACCGTATTGTACTGAATATTATTCCAGAATTGGGTTAATATGTCCGTTGAGAGAGCTGGAGATGCAGTAATAGCATACTCAATCCTCGATCTTGCCAGAAAAGTGAGAATTCTAGCCACACGAGTAGCTCCCTTAGCAGTGACATCAAGGTCGATCAGTACATTGTGATTAGCAGCAAATGGGCGAGCCATATCTGTAACAGAAATAAGACAGAACATGAAAGATTATTAGTTTAACAGAAATTGAATAACGTATATAATCTACGAATCGTAATTGAACTATTAGGTTATTAATCCTAATTATCAATTATATTCGTTAATTATATATATAAACAGGAAATCTAACTATTTCATGAATCAGTCTCATAACGTTTCAGATTTAATATATCACTTATTACTATAAAGTCATAAGTCGTATATAAATAAATATAAGATTTTACATGTTCACAGTAAAGTCTACATGTCTAATCTTATAACATATTTACTTATATCCTTTTATTAAACAGGTTAATCGAAAGGTCGTAAGTCGATATGGACAAATCTAGTAACACGTCAAAACGAAACATAAAATTTTAGAGTAAATTATAACTCTTTATTAAACAAACTCTTTATTAAACAAGTTAATCAGTCACTCACATAAACAAAACTTAATTCATTTTCCAAAGTCAAACGAGTCAACAAAGACAAACGGGTCAACAAAGTCAAATGAACTCAATTCGTTTAAACTTGTCAAAAGTCAAATGGGTCAAATAGTCAACCGAACCGAATCCAAAAATTCGATTCGGCCAACATGCCCACCGAATTCACAAGTTTGACTTGGTTCGGCCGTTTGACTTGTCAAACAGGCTCAACGAATCCAGCTCAATTCGGTTCGTCCATTTGACTTGTCAAACTGGCTCAACGAATCCAAGAGGGAACTCGGTTTTTTTTTTTTATTCACAAACATATATAATAAGAAAAACATAACTAACAGTAAACATATAATTAAAGTCATTAATATTAATTTTAATTTTTTTTTTTTTTTTTTTTTTTTTTTTTTTTTTTTTTTTTTAATTTGTAACATTTTGTATATTTAAAACATACAAAATATAACAAATCTAAAAATAATAAAAATAACATAAGTAACACTTAACAATTACTTTTCACTTGTAATTTTTGTATAAATACAAAAATAATGCAAGTCCAAAATAATTGAACATTAATTTTCACTTATAATTTTTAGAAAAGAATTCAAAAATCATACAAGTCTAAATTAAAGAAGGTAACAAGTAAAAAATATTTATTACTTGTAAGATACAAGTCCAAAATAATTTGTCACTTGTGTTAACACCAATTATAAAATGATAAACAGAAAGAACGAAAAGAAATAAAATGCAAAATTAGGACAATGCAAACTAAAGTAATCATGTAAAACAAAAGATTGGTACCTTGTACCTTATTATTAAATAAACGTATAAAACGAAGTAAACAATACATATTTTTGTTGTTAAACGTTTATCTGATACGGGATCATATTAGGAAGAATAAGATATATGAATTATTGAATTTAATAAGTCTAAGAAGATTGTTAGTATACATACCTTATGAAATTTACAATAAGTAACAAAGAAATTACAACTCTAGCCACTTACTAACTCATATTTATAAAATTATAACTTTGTTACCTCAATCCACACAGTATAACCCATTTGATATTAATTTAGAACAAATTAATCACCAAAGTGAGTTGTTCAATTCTTATAAACATTTCAAGACGATTACTGATATTATGATCCACATAAACAAATAAAGCAATGAATTCCAAGCAGATTGTTATTATTAGTATGTATATTAAACAGTGTTGATCTAAAATATGATATAATGAGAATTCAAGCAAAACACATACCACTGCATCTTTTATTTATAGGGTAGAGGTTACTAAATGATGTTCTTTTCGAAACATATAACATACCCTTCATTTTTATAGATTTTGACAAACATCAAACATATCTTGAAGATACTAGTGGTTCTAGATCTGTACTTAGTACAACATAAGATCCCTTAGTATGAACAAAATAAGTTTGAGACTTTTTGCAAAACTAATGGTGTCAGTTCTGTACTTAGTACAACAGAGTCCCAGTAGTTTCACTAAAAGCCATGTGTTAAACTATTTGTCAGATCATCGAGTAACATATTTCTTTTGATATCAGTGTATGGTCATACTGTTATTCATCATTTAAGACATTTGTCATACATCATATAGCAGATCACACTAAGTAACATACATGAGAGTTATTGCTTCTTAAGTGCTCAGAAAACATAGCAGAATTTGCCTATCAGTACATCATATAATGAAGCTGTCTATACTTAGATTTATTGCTTGATGAGTTATAACTTGTGGAGAAAGGTGTATAATAAGATAAACATAAGCAAGGTCATGGTTGTAAAGATGTAACCCTAATGTAACTTAAAGGAATCTACTAACACATCAACCTTAGTACTTATTTTAATGTTATTATTAACCTTATTCTCCTAATGTACTATCATTTCCCAACAGATAACCACTTAACTTTTATCGGAGGCGATTCCCCTTAGGTAACAAGCAAATAAATGCCATACGCCAATACCCCCTTTTTTTATGAAAAATAAAAGAAATAAACGAAATAAAAGGATGCTAATTATTACAAAATCTTATGGAAGACTAATCACTCAGGATTTCTCATTCCATTCAGTTGCACCAAAGTTTCAAATCGAGCCCGGTCGAATGCCTTGGTGTATAAATCTGCTAGGTTATCCAGTGAGGGAACCTTAGCTAACTTGATCAGCTGTTTCTCTGCACAATCTCGAATAAAATGATGACGTATATCAATGTGCTTAGTTTTGCTGTGTTTTACAGGATTATTGGTTATCGAGATCGTTGACTCATTGTCAATCATCATTGGAGTATTCGTTATGTTCAACCCATAATCCCGTAATTGTTGTTGAATCCATAATACTTGGGAGCAGCAGCTGCCAGCAGCAACATACTTAGCTTCACATGTAGAAATGGCTACTGAGGTCTGCTTTTTGCACTGCCAAGATACAAGTCTTCCACCTAGGAATTGACATCCTCCGGTAGTAGACTTTCTATTTTGATTACATCCTCCATAATCCGAATCAGTATAAGCTATGAAATCAAAATTACCATCAATCGGATACCATAGTCCCAGCTTTGGTTTCCCTTTGAGGTAACGAAATATTCTTTTCACAGCTTGCATATGTGACTCTTTCGGATTAGCCTGATATCTTGCACAGATACACACTGCAAACATAATGTCAGGCCTGGATGCAGTCAAATACATTAGTGATCCGATCATGGCCCTATATAAGGTAGGATCCACATCCAGATCACTCGATGTATCGGGACCTAGTCCATGATTTTCTGGTATAGGAGTCTTGAATACTTTAGAATCTTCCATTTTGAAACGTTCTAATAATTCTTGCGTATACTTAGATTGATGAATAAAGAATCCATCCTTCTTTTGGTCAACTTGTAACCCTAAGAAAAAGTTCATTTCTCCCATAGCAGACATCTCGAACTTGCTCTTCATAACTTGTTCAAAGTCACGACATAACTTTTCATCAGATGATCCAAAGATAATGTCATCGACATATACTTGAACAAGTAAGAAGTCCTTCTTCTTCCATTTTACAAAGAGTGTACTATCGATAGCACCTCTTGTAAATCCATTCTCAAGAAGATGTGTAGACAATGTCTCATACCAAGCCCTTGGAGCTTGATGTAATCCATATAAAGCCTTATCTAAACGATATACTTTATCAGGATACTCAGGATTAGTAAATCCTGGTGGTTGAGACACATACACCAGCTCTTTGACTTTGCCATACAAAAAGGCACTTTTAACATCTAATTGGAATACTTTTATTCCTTTATGAGATGCAAAAGCTAGAAATAGCCTTATTGCTTCAAGCCGAGCCACTGGTGCAAACACCTCGGTATAATCAATACCTTCTTCTTGATTAAAGCCTTGTACAACTAAACGGGCTTTATTGCGAGTCACGATTCCCCGATCGTCTCTTTTACACTTAAATACCCATCTAGTGCCAATTGGATATTCACCAGTCGGTAAATCAACCAATTTCCAGACTTGTAATTTAGTGAACTGACTCAGTTCATCTTGCATTGCTTCAACCCATGAGCTTTCTTTTAGTGCCATTTGCACATTTTTAGGCTCAACTTGTGAGATGAAACATGAATATAGACATTGATTTGTAATCCCTGTCTCGTTCATTTCAGCATACAAATTTTCGTGAGTTGAAGTAGTGGCTTTAGATTGATTTCTAGTTTGAACCACAGTAGTTGGATCACCAATGATGTTTTCAATTGGATGATTCTTATGAACTTTTGATGTTGTTACTGGTTCAACTAAAATATCAGTCTCTAAGTTAGAATCAACTTCCACCACTGATGGTAAGTCTTCATTAACATAAGAATTGTTCTCACAATCCTCTTGCTCTTGAGAGATACCATCCACAGGTTGTTGGAGTTGACTTGTAGATGCGTCATCAGTGGATACAGTAGAGTTATTCTCAGATGGCTGAATATTCGATGCTGGAGACTGAGTACAAATCTCATCTCCCGACAATAAATGTTCAGGCATCTCTGAATTCCTCACATATTCACTGATGGGGACTTTAAATGACTTAAAGAGATCAGAATAGTCAAATTGCCAATCCAATCCTTTATGTACATCATGTGTATAGCTCGTAACTTCAATGTTATAAACTATTTCCACACGTCCCGTTGCTTTATTGAAGACTCTCTTATTTGGTGAGTTAGGAACATAACCTAGGAAGTATCCTTCGTCAGCCTTTTCACCAAATTTTGGTTGTTTACTTGTCTTCAATAGAGTGCATGAAACTCCAAAGGGTTCAAACCCTTTTAAGTTAGGTTTCTTATTGTTTAGAAGTTCATAACAAGTCTTGTTATGTTTCTTAACCGTAAGAACTCTGTTCAGAACATAACAAGCAGTATTCACCGCTTCTGCCCAAAAGATGACAGGAAGCCTTGAATCTGACAGCATAGTTCTAGCACTCTCAATCAGTGTTCTATTCTTCCTTTCAGCCACACCATTCTGTTGAGGTTCATATGGTGCACTGAATTGATGAATTATCCCTTTGCTTAAGCAATAGACATTAAACACCGAGTTCTTGAACTCTGTCCCGTTATCACTACGAATTCTCTTAATCCTTGTTCTATAGATATTCTCAATTAGATCTAGAAACTCCATAAGAATAGTAGAAGTTTCATCTTTAGACCTCAAAAAGAATACCCATGAGAATCTAGAGAAATCATCGGTGATAACTAAACAGTACCACTTGCCACCTATGCTTCTCTTGCTTATAGGGCCAAAGAGATCCATATGTAGCAAGTCAAATGGCAATGAAATTGAGTTTTCAGTTTTGGATTTGTGTGGTTTCTTATGTTGCTTTCCTTTCAAACAAGAAACACACCTATCCTCAAACTCGAAACGTTTCAATGGTACACCTAGAACTAAACCATTCTTGGTTATATAGTTCATCTTTCGGAAGTTCAGGTGAGCCATCTTTCTATGCCATAGAATAGAATCTGCTTCTGAAGCCTTGGATAGAAGACATGTCGACTCCATTGAAGAGATAGGAACATCCATGTTGATTGCATAGATGTCCTTCTTCCTTGGAGCCCTCATTAGTATCCATTTCTCAGGTACAATGAAACCTGGCTTCAGGACTAAGGCCTCTGTCTCATTAAAAAGAACAGGGTGACCTTTATCACAGATTTGAGAAACACTCACTAAATTGTGAGTCAATTCCTCAACATAGTTAACATTTTCAAGTGTTAACGCGCCATTGGAAACAGTTCCTCTCCCTGTGATTACTCCTCCTTTATCACCAGCGAAATTAACCCGCTGCTTCAACCCGCTTTTGAAGTCCTTCAGTAGACTCCGGGTCCCTGTCATGTGCCGAGAACAGCCACTGTCTACATACCACCAATTGTCTCTATTCACAGTCTGTTCCTGCACATACAAGTTGTAAAGGATTAGTCTTCAAGGGGGACCCAAGCCATTACGGTCTTGGTCTGTCCCTTATCATCTACAAACTTAAGTTCTTTGAAGTAACCATTCTTCCCATTAGGAGCTTTGGTTATTTCCGAAGAAGTTTGAGTTTGTGGATGATTGTTGGTCTTAGGAGGTGAATTGATTGTGAACCTCTTAGACGCCGAGCTATGAGTTCTATAATTATGTGAATCATTAAACTCATTAGCACGTGATGTAGAACCATACTCATATTGACTCTTGGTTCTACTTGGTGTTCTAAACCTTGAAGGTGTTTGATCTTTGGGTTTATAATTAAGTTCAGGCCTTTTAGGTTTAGGTGGTGAGGGAAAGTGTGAGCTATTTCTTTTAAGAATATTCATAGGTCTAGAGCCTAATCCCGGTTTGACACTTGGCCTATCTATATTCATACTAGAAACATTCAGTGGAGGAACACAATGAAAACTATCTCTCTTGGAAATATTCACAGATTTAGTACCAAAACCCGGTTTGATACTCGATTTGTCGACATTTCCACTAGAGATAGAAGTTGTCTTATCTTTAAGTAAAGGTTTAGATGATACATCTAACTTCTTGTTAGGACAACAAGAAGCTACATGTCCTTTTTGAAAACATTTAAAACATGACAACTTCTTTTGTGATTTAGCCACCTTTTTACCCTCACATTTGGCTTGGTCTGAAAACACTGAAGGTTGATCTTGTTTAATATCCTCATCATTTAAATTAGTATCAGCAATCACTTCTCTCGAGACAAATTGTACTTTAGAGAGTGATGTAGTCTTACTAATTTCACATGATGGATCTTTAACAATATCCTTCATTGTATCAGACAATTCAGACTGTTTAATTACTATATCATCAGGTTTAGTGTCTGCATCAGGCATTTCTAAGTCCACAGAAGTTGTAGAGTAATTTGAATTGAATGGTGGAGGAACCTCATTGTAACCTACACCAGTCTTATCCTTTACACTACGTTGTGAGCTAATTATATTATTTAAGGTCAAAGAGGAAGTTCTATAACCTTCAATCTTACGATTCTGCTCAACTAACTTCATTTTAGTCTCAGAAAGTTCCTTATCTTTACTAGCAATGTTCCGATTTAACTCATTTAAGTTAAGATATAAACCATCTATCTTGACACTTTGTTCATTTATAATGTCACTTAGAGATTTCCTATCTTCACTTTCAAGTTTTATCTTATCTTTTAATGCTAGTTTATCTTCACTTAACCTCCTAACATCACTTTTAGCTAAGTCTAGTTCAGAAGTTAAGGTTCTATTCGATTCAGCAAATACACTAACCTGTGTTTGTAAGTCAGTAACTAAGTAACAAACATCAGTAAGAGTAAGAATATTAAGACATACCCTTTTCTTGTCAGTCTGAATATCTGCCATGTGTGCTACAAACTCATCAGGACTCATTTCGTCAGTTGAGTCAAGATATAGCACATCTTCATCTTCAGCGACTCTTACTTCATTCTGAACCTGCCCTGTAGGTTGAGAATCCATGTCTTCAGGAAGGTATGATATAGATTCAGCAGGTTTCTCTTGATCAACTACATCAGCCATAAGCGCTTGCTCAGACTGAGTAGTCCAATCATAAGAACCATCGACCTGCTGAACGACTAAGACTTTGGAATTTAGATTACTTCCCGAGTCTTGTCTATTAACATCAACCTTTGGTCGTTGACATTCTCTAGCAAAGTGTCCGTAACCCTGACAGTTATAACACTTAACTTTAGACTTGTCAAAACCAGGTCGATTCCCTACAACTCTACGTCCAGTTCTCTTTAAGAAACTTTTCACCCTTCTAGATATCATAGCTAGTTGCCATTGAAGGTCCATTTCTTCAAGATCCTCAGGGTCAACCTGATCATAATCCTCATCAAACATTGCTGGATCATTAATCTTTCCCTGGATGTAGTTCTCATATGATGCCACAAAGGAAGCAAGAACAGATAGTTGCTGTTCAGCAGATTTCACACTCATGGGCATTTTGTGATGCTCAGGAGATGACTTCTCTATCGGCTTTCCTTTAGTGTTGCTTCCAGATGAAGCAATAAAGCACATATCCTCAGTAACTATTTCACTATGTTCATCAGTATTACCAACTAATAAAGCAGTGGTCGTACTAGATGAAACATTCGAGAGAACAGATTTTCCATGATATAATCCAGGATTCTGTAACTGTTCAGAATCGGTGTCTCTAGTTCTCTTGGTGAAATCATATCCTCTGAGTTTATCAATGACCTTCTCAAGAGTCATGGCAGCATATCTCTCATCGTTGTCTTTGAGCATGATACCATACATTTCCCACTTTGATGGTAAACCTTCAATAAATTTGTCGGTTTTCTCCTTATCCGAGTAGTAAATGTCATGGTCGTCAAGCTCACTTAGCAAGTGATAGAATCTTGTAGTAAATGCTTCAAGATCCTCTTCTCTAAAAGCTTTAAATACAGTGAATTGCTTTTTCAGAAGATTCTTCTTGCTTTCTTTCACTTGTGGGCTACCCTCACATCTTTTCTCAAGAGCATCCCAGAGCTCTTTAGCAGTGTGAAAAGATTTGAGTTGGTGGTTAAGTTCTCTAGGAAGGCTCATCTTGATTGAAGAATGAGCTCTGTTTTCAATCTCATAGCTTTTCTTTTGATTATCACTCATTCTCTGATAATCCAAAACCATAACAGTATTTTCCACAGACGACGTAGGTGCCACATAGCCATTCTTGATACTCAGCCAGATCGACAGATCATGATATCTACAATAAGATTCAAATCTGTCCTTCCAGCCATAATAGTCTTCAAGACGTAGCAACTTAGGCGGAACGTTAGATTTACCAACTTCATGGTCCATCTCAATCATTTTACTTAAGTCAGACATTTTTAGAAAATTTTCAATTCGGTTGACTTTTTCAATTCGGTTGACTTTTTCAATTCGGTTGACTTTTTCAATTCGGTTGACTTTTTCAATTCGGTTGACTTTTTCAATTCGGTTGACTTTTTCAATTCGGTTGACTTTTTCAATTCACTTAATCTCAATTCGGCAGAAAAAGAAAATCTCAATTCGGCAAATCTCAATTCGTCAAATCTCAATTCGGCAACGTTGACTTTTGGGTTCGGTTCAGTTGACTTTTTAATTCGGCAATAATGTGGATTCGCAGGCTGAACTGTAATCCAGATCTCAATTCGTCAAGCGACTGTAAAACCCAAAAACTTAACAATTTTAGATATTTTCACAATTAAATCAGTAGATTTCGATTGTGAACAAACCCAAAACGTTTCAGAGATTAATTTTGATTGTTTTTAACACGTAAAGTATTACAAACAACCCGAATCAAATGAAAATCAATTAAAAACTCAAAAACCACAATCAAGGCTCTGATACCAATTGTAAGTCCTGTGATCTTGGTCGATAATGATTATATCAATTATCTAGTCGTATAAAGGTGCGGAATTCCTTTATACGTTTGAGTTTTTAGTTAATCAAACGAATCACTAATCGCTTTGTTTTGATATTAACTAATTGTTAATCTTCAAAACCTAAGCCGTTAGTGATTAGGGTTTTTCTTAAAAAAATGCTCGCCGTAAGTTCTCTGTTGATGTTTTTCTTAATTACCTCTCTTTTTCTCTCAGAAAATAATTAATTAAACCTAATTAAATATCTCGTTTCATTTCGTCAGATCATATTGGGCTTTTGGTTATTGGGCTTGGGCTTTTGGGTTTTGCGAATCCAACTGGCCGGATCCACTGGTCCTGGCCGAACCCAGTGTGGCCGAAGCCAACTGATCCTGGCCGAACCCAGTGGTATTTGTGAGTCTAGTTCTTCATTTCACATGTTTAATAAATTGTGACTTGATAACTCTCCTCACAAACTTAGACTTTAGTTTGTTTATATTATTTATACAATACTTTAAATGTATTTAACATTTAATATTAACAAACTAATATCATAGACATTTACAAATTAAAACCAATACACAAAGTTTGATTATAATTGTGCTAGTCCTATTACAAGCTAGATCTGTTGTCACAAACCATGTCTCAACATTTTGCCTATAAATATCACCCTCAACCTCCTCATTTCGCACACCATCTCTACACCTCAAACACACACTATCTACACACACCTCTCTCTACTTTCTCACTTTAGATTAGTAGTAATTAATTAGTAGTAATTAATTAGTAGTTAGTAGAGAGTGTGCGGAGGTGTTCCGAGACTACGATTAAGCAAGATTTGTTGTAACGCCTGTCCAAGTATTATTATTTATTCTATCTTCGTTATTTTTAAATATGTTGTGCTATTGCCATGATCATTTAGAAATGTATGCTAGGATTATGGTAGTCGTTATGCTAGGATAGTTATGCTATAATCTATGCCATTACTCAGCCTGTATGGAATTAAATAATGTTTGAATCTATGAAATAAATCTCGAATGCTTATCTATCCAACTTATGCTATTATTGAGACCTACTGATGAATTTGGCCAATTTCTAAATGTATGTCTCTCCGTTATCGGAGGGAGGCATGTCTTCATTTATCAAATGTTTTAGAAAGAACTTTGGGAACACTTGTGATTTAATCATTTATTTGAACATCCCGCATGAAGAGAACTGAATACTATCCCTGTTACTCTACTGCATGTTCTTGTTTGACTGTTGCCTTATGGTTTGCATGCTAGTACCAATTTGTCCGATTGCTGCGATTAGATATATGATTAAGTTTTCAAACATGAAATAATTTCATTCATCAGTTTAACATGCATATAATAGTTATGATGATTATTATGTAATAATGATGAACAATTTAAGTGGCCATTAGACAAAACCATCCCAACTCATTCAGTGGGCTCACTCATGTTCATGTTATCATTTATTCAACGATTCATGCCATGATACAGATATCTCTGACATCCGAGGTCGGGGAATGAGACTCGAGGATGATCATCAGTTAAATTGGTTGCTACATTTAGGAGAACTTCTGGTGTAGTATACATTTTATAGTTGTTATCCATGTGACATTGTTTATCTGATTGTGGAGAACTTTACGTTAGATTGCCTCTCAGTGTGCATCTGCCAAAGAAGTGGCCTCTCTACGAGACCATGTAGATAGTTAGGATGCCATTATTGCTAGGAGGGACGTATCCATTCCACCTTACTAAAGCGGGTGGACGCGCAAGATGCGATTATTGCTAGGTTATTGGAGGCTATTGAGGGCGTCAGTTATTACCATGTTAATAACATGTTCATTACAAATTTTAATTAAGTAGTTTAGTGTTTAACGCGTAACTTTACATCTTATTTTCAGGACAACGATGTTGAGGATGAGGGTTATATATCCGATACATTACAAGCCTCTAGGGCAACATCTCATCTCCACGAGTTTTGCGTCGGAGTATGTGAGAGAGCCGGTTAGGTAGGGCTAGGGTATCACCATATCATACACCAAACAGATGAAACTCCTCATGAGGAAACGTTTGGATGTGCATGAGGATGATTGTGATGTACCGCCGGTTAGTTTGGGAGCGGAAGATGTCATAATGGATCCGGTGGTTATAGAGCTTGTTGAGCCTGTGGTTGATCGGGTGGCTACTATCACACCCCAATAAAAATCATGTCATGTTTAATTAATGCAGAAGCACGGGGCGTGACGCGATCAATCATTAATTACTCAAGAGTGTATGATTATCGCAAACATGTATATTTAGGATGCCATAAAAAGTCAAAGTAGCGGTTACAAGGTTATGGCATTCACTAGAACGATAATTGTTTAACAAAACGATATAACTAACATTGAGTCATATTAAATAAGTTCCATGATTTCAAAAGAAATAGCATCCTATGCTTCGTGATGAGCATGGGTCCCTGTTGGTACATTAGTGTGTCTGTCACTTGGTCTAAGTTTTGAGTTGTAATTAATTAGTAACATTCTGTATTAGGCGACATTGGCAATATTGCTTTAGCGATATTGACAATATCGCATAGGCGATATCACCAATATCGCCTACATCACTGATTAGTTACCTATAAATACTTGGTTAGGGTTTCAGTTTTGTGTTGCTCAACACCTACGAATTTGTGTGCAGCCTGTGGTATTCTCTGGTCAGTATTTGTTAGTCACAAATTGTGCTTTGATTAATACAAAATATTTGTGATTGTGTGTTATGTTTTGGTTTATAACGTACATTGAATAGCTATTGATTTCCGCGCTTTAGCTATTGAATATTGATTTCTTGTTAAAGGTCTGTCTTTATTCGGTCCTACAATTGGTATCAGAGCCATATATCCTTTGGATTATTGGTTTTTGAATCAATATTAGTACATTAAAAACGCTAAGTTACTAGTTTTTCATATAGGTTAATTGTTATTTAGCCTTAAAACTGATTAATTAGTGCCTTTTTAGTGTTTTCTGGATTTGTGTTCGTCATTAGCAACCCTAAATTTTAATTAAATCGTTCATCTTTGTAATTTTAGGGTTTACAACCATTTTAGCGATCTTAGTAGCGATATTACCTTAATATCGCCTCTAGGGTTTCAGCGATATTACTTGATCTGTACTCATTAATTTGAGCGATATCTCTAGCGATATTACTAGAGATATTACTTGGTATCGCCTAATTAATTTTAGCGATACTACTTGGTATTGCCTGTGGTATCGCACTTTTTAGTCTGATTTTGATTTACGCTTTAACTAGCGATATTGATAGCGATATCATCAATATAACTCGGATCATCAGCTTCTTAGCGATATTATCAATATCGCTATACTGTTTTAAATCTGAATTTTAAAATCAAAACCTTACTTAATACATTAAAATGTCTACTTTACAAGCTGTTAATGCTATGTTAAAACACAATGCTGAGGTTGGTAGCGCAAACAAACCTCCATTCTTTGCACCTGGAATGGAGTATTCTGAATGGCGTGGTAGATTTTTTTCTTTGTTGCTTTTACTGACCCTGAAATGGAGATACCATTAATCGAACGCTACGTTCGACCGGCTGCTAGTGGTGTTCATGTGGGTGTTCCTCCTCCAAAACCCATTTGTTCAATGACTGCTGAAGAACGAAAAGCTTGGGAGTGCGAAAGAAAGACTCATTCAGCTATAACCATGTCTCTTCCTGCTGACACGATGAAGATGTTCAAACACCATGATTTAGCTTATGATCTTTGGAATGCAATTGCTGAGAGATGTGGAGGTACTGTCGAATATAAGCAAAGTAAATTAGAGTTTGTGAAGAAACAATATGATTTGTTCGACATTCAGAAAAACGAGTCAGTAAAGGATTTATTCTGTCGTTACTCACGGCTCGTGAACGAGCTGACTGAGGGAGGTTACAAGTTCTCCACTGTTGAGATCAACAAGAAACTGTTAAATGCTCTACCTCCTAGTTGGGAGACAAGAGTATTAATGATGGAGAGTGATCCTGAAGTGTTAGCTATGTCCTTAGATCAGCTTGTTGGCAAATTAGAAACTTGTGCTTTGGACTTTCAAAAGAAAAGCACTAGATCTAGTTCTTTGCTTGCTGATACAAGCAGTTTTGGATATGGAAGCACCAGTGACCATCTACTGGAACCACTTATTCTTCTGGTGGTACTTCTGCTGGAACGTTTTCTTCTATCCCAGCTCAATCAACTTCCTCTTCTACTGCATCACACAAAGAGCATGCAGTAATCTTCAATGCATTTTTATCATCATATGATGATTTTTTATCCAAGAGGATTAGCTCCATAGATCTTACCGATGAGGACTTTGCTCAAATTGATCCTGATGAGCTAGAGAGAGTTGATCTTCGTTGGAACATGGCTATGCTTACCAGAAGAACGAAGACATATTTGAAGAGAACGGGAAAGAAGTCTCTTGAAGATATCACTGATAAAACTAGCATGGGTTTCGATAAATCCAAGATTAGATGCTACAAGTGTCAAAATCTGGGTCATTTTGCTAGAGAATGTGAGAAAGGTAGACAACCGTCTACTAGATTTACCAAACCTTCTACTTTCAAGAAGGAGAATGAGGTTGCCAAGGCTGCTTTATTGTTGGATGATGAAGCCTATGATTTTTCTGCTATGGATGATAAGGATAATGTCGCTCTTTTGACGGATATTCAAAATGGGGTAGAATTTTTTGATTGTAATTCCTGTATCACACTAACTGGTAAAATCAACAGGTTCATAGTAGATAATGATCGCTTGAATACAGATCTAACCAATCTTATTGAAGCCAACAAAGTTTTAAAAGATAACGAAAAAGTCTTTACTATTAATCAGAAAGCTCTTATCGACGAAAAGAAAGAGTTAAAGGCAATGATTTTTAGCAAACAAGATGAGACTGACAGTTATTTAAAACTTATTTCACATCTTAAAAAGGAACTTGCTGAAACTCAATCTGAAAATGTTGATTTAAAATGAAGACTTGCAAATATCTCCACATCTACTATGGTCTTTTCCAACATCCTGCAAAGCCAACGGACTGATACAAAGAGTAAAGCAGGAATTGGTTATCATAACCATCCTCCTCCTTCAAATTTGAATCAGCCTATTCTTTCACAGGACGAAATTAAAGATTATGTACCTTCTGTTCTTAAGAAGGATACAAATCCTGTGATTAAACCAGTTAATGTTGATAATCCCGATCAGCCTAAGATTGTCAAGGCTGAAGATGTTAAACAGCCTAAGCTTGTTAAGGCTGCTGATGTCAAGCGACCTGAGTTGCTTAAAGTGTTGAGTTCAAATAACCAGAAGGCTGAGCCTATTAAGCCTCAATTTGAACCAATCAATTTTGTCCCATCAACAAATGTTAATGAGGGTAGAGGTGGAATGTTTTCTAAAAAGAAACCAGTAATTAAGGATTTAAAAATGAAACTGGAGGTGCAAACAACAAACTTTCTGTGAGCATCTTGTTGTTATACATGTTCATGAGACTTAAGGTGTTAAATAAATCTAAAATTTTTTTTTTAGACTCCTAACATATGTATCTCAATATTATACAAAAAAGGTAATTTATATTGGTAATCTTATATTTTTAGAAATTGCAAGAACATTATGCGTTGTTGTGGCCTTGTAAATTGTAAATGCTTGTGTTGTGATGATTCAAAAATACATAAGTGCTTGACAAAACGTATAAAAACTTTGGGAATTATTTTTCTCAGTAACTATAACATGAAAAGAGTCTTGAAAATAAAAATGAGAATTTTTGAAAAGATATAAGTATTTTCCCTAAATTAATGCAAATAAAGCCTATAAAAGGTGAGTTATTCATGAAAAATACTTTTGAACACCAAACAGTTATGGGAAATTTTTTGTGTCATTTTCCACTATCCTCAAAATTTCATACTCTTTGGAAGTGTGTTGATATGTCTTTCGATTTACGTCTCGTTAAAACGTATAATATTGGGAATCAATGTTCCAATGCTCAAAACAACTTGAAAATTTTACACAAACCTACAAATGGGTAGAAACTGACCTGGTAAAAATTCCAAAATTTTTCATGAATTATTACTATTTTTCCAATATTTACTCGTCTTTGTGAACTATATTTCATGTTTCATACCAAGTTTGGTAATTTTTCAATGTTGTATACATATATTTGTTAGATATTAAATATATTGTAACCTTTGTTATTGAAATTAACCATGTGACTAGTCTATTAGTATAAATAGCTAGTTAGTGGTAATCATTTGTAAGTTTTCCAAGTTTTCAAGTTTAATGGAAAAACACTTCCATTCCAAAGGAAACTCTCTCAATTATCATTGAATCATCATGAGAATTGCTTGAATATGTTTAACAATTGGTATCAGAGCTTGTGTGATTGAAGATTTGAAGGAAAATCAGATTGAAACAACAAGAATTCATCAAAGAAAAAGTCAACAAAAAGTGAAATTCGTGATTTTAAAGATCAAATTCGGAGATTTGATTGTGTTATGGTGAAAGTAATCCGTTAGAATTGAAGACTACTGATCAACGAACAAGAATCAAGCATCAATTTTATCAATTATAGTTAGAATCGATCCAATTTGTAGAAATCATCAAAATGGGTATTCTAAGATCAACGAAGCTTCAGTAAGTGTTTTACAAGAGATAGGTTGAAGAACTCACGGTTAAAACTAAAAGAAATTCCAATTTGATTCTCAATTAGAAATGGCGGTCTAAGTTTGATTCGTATTGATTATGCTTGTTTAAGTGAAATTCCACTGATCAAAGTGTTGTATTAGTGCTATGGATCAATCAGAAATCAAGTTTAGGAGTTAATTTCATCATTTGATCGATCTCAGATTTGGTGTTCTTTGTGAAGACGACGAACAGGACCTGCGACACTATCAGCTTCTGCGACTTTATCTCTGCGAACTTATTGAAGATTTGTCTGAAAATCATTTTTGAAGACCAAGCTGAAGACACGGGGGAGTTTGTTGGTACATTAGTGTGTCTGTCACTTGGTCTAGGTTTTGAGTTGTAATTAATTAGTTACATTCTGTATTAGGCGACATTGGCAAGATCGCTTAGGCGATATTGACAATATCGCATAGGCGATATCACCAATATCGCTATGTCGCTGATTAGTTACCTATAAATACGCGCTTAGGGTTTCAGTTGTAAAAGGTTGTTGAACTTGACGATTTCCAGAAGAGCTTTTGGCTGTGTTTTCAACTTCTGTGGTCAGTATTGTATTCGTTCATTGATTATAATTCTTAATACAATATTGTTTGTGCTTGTGATTAAAAACGTACTTGTGTTTAGCTATTGATTTCCGCTCATTAGCTGTTGAACGTTGATTTGCATGTATTCTGTCATATTAGACGATCCTACAATTGGTATCAGAGCCATATATCCATTGGATTAGTGGTTATTAAATCAAAAAAAGTACGTTAAAAGTGGTTAAATCATTAGTTTCATATAGGTTGATTGCTTGTTAGCCTTAAAACTGATTGATTTACTGTTTTTTTTTGTGTTTTCTGGATTATTGTTCGTCATTAACAACCCTAACTTCGTTTGATCTTTCAGATTAAAATTTTTTAGGTTTTACAGCCGTTTTAGCGATATTAGAAGCGATATTACCATAATATCTCCTCTAGGGTTTTAGCGATATTACCTGATCTGAACTCATTAATTTGAGCGATATCTCTAGCGATATTACTTAGCGATATCGCCTAATTAATTTTAGCGATATTAGTATCAATATTGCCTGTGATATCGCCTTTATTATTCTAATTTTGATTTGCGCTTTAACTAGCGATATTGATAGCGATATCATCAATATCGCTCAGTCATCAGCATCTTAGCGATATTATCAATATCGCTATAACTGTTTTAAATCAGAATTTTTTAAATAAAACAAAGTTTTATCCTACTTAATACATATTAAAATGTCTACTTTACAAGCTGTTAATGCTATGTTGAAACACAATGATGAGGTTGGTAGCGCAAACAAACCTCCATTCTTTGCACCTGGAATGGAGTATTCTGAATGGCGTGGTAGATTTTTATCTTTTGTTGCTTTTACTGATCCTGAAATGGAGATACCTTTGATCGAGCGATATGTTCGACCGGTTGCAAGTGGAGAACATGTGGGTATACCTCCTCCAAAACCTATTCGTTCAATGACGGCTGAGGAATGCAAGGCATGGGAATGTGAACGAAAAACTCACTCTGCTATAACCATGTCTCTACCTGCCGATGCTATGAAAATGTTCCAACAACATGACATAGCTTATGATCTGTGGAATGGTATAGCTGAAAGATGTGGAGGTACTACTGAATACAAGCAAAGCAAGCTGGAGTTAGTGAAGAAACAGTATGATCTGTTTGACATCCAGAAGAACGAGACGGTTAAGGACTTGTTCTGTAGATATTCACGTCTCGTGAATGAGCTGACTGAGGGTGGATACAAATTCAGCTCTATTGAGGTTAACAAGAAACTGCTTAATGCTCTACCTCCTCACTGGGAAACTAGAGTGTTGATGATGGAGAATGACCCAGACGTATTGGCAATGACTTTGGATCAACTTATTGGCAAATTAGAAACATGTGCTTTGGATATTCAAAAGAAAAGCAAAAGATCCAGTTCATTGCTTCCTGATGCTAGTAGTTTTGGATATGGAAGTACAACTCTGTTATCTGGACCTGCTACTGCTGTATCTAAAACGAATCACCCAGCTGGTGGTGCTACTGAAAGTGACTCTGAGGGTCTGGTCCCGCCTCCACAAGAGATTGAATATCTTAGGCGGATTAATCCTCAGAAGTATTTGAGGATTCAAAGAAGGATTGCTGAAGGCAGGCAGTACGTTTAGCAAAAGGACAAAAGGGTTAGGAGTGCTGAAGATGCTGAGTATGTGCCTCCTCCACCAAAGAAGTCCAAAGTTGCTCGTGAGGTTTCTACATCTTCCAGGCCTCAGGTTGCACCGCAGGTTGATATTCCTGTTCAACCTCATCCCTCGGTCATCCAAGAACTGAACAAGAGGCTGGATGTGATGCAACATACAATGGACTCCCAAGCTGCTGTTATACAAGTTCAAGATACCAGACTTGCAGCTGTGGAAAAAGAGAATGAGGAGCTTAGGTCTAGGGTTATGACCTTGGAGTCCCAATTGGTCGTTTCGGGGGAGATAGGAGCTAGTGAAAGACCAAATGTAACTCCCCCTGAAACAGAAAATGTAAATGTTGAAGCTAGTAATGAAACTTTACATTTGGATTATTTCTCGATTGAAGATATACCCGGTCAGCCAAGACCGTTGGCGGTTGACTACTCCTGTGCCGATTTGACATATTTAGCAAGAATGGTTAACCAATCTGATAATGTGAGAGAAAATACACCAGAAGAAACCTTAGATGTTGAGGTTGAAGATGAAGAATTTGAAAACGATGAATTCTATCATGATGCTCCGATAATCGAGTCGGACTCATCTGAGGATGAAAATGAACCAGAACCTACCACTGTTACTCCTGAAGATTCAACTGAACCTGAAGCTGAAATGCCAAAATCACCTAAGGTTCCGGAAACTGCAGAAGAAAGGGCAGCTCGCCTAGCATCATGGTGGCCTCATGGCAAAGAGAAAGTTGTGCCTGTTACCTGCAAAACATACAGGGTTAGGGGAGATTATTCTGGATTGATCAAGAGCTGGAAAGCTTATAAAGCAAATTTTATGATCAAAAGAACAGATGGGGTTCAATATTTCAATCGTTCGTTCAACAAACTGAGTACGCTGCCTAAATGTGAAATTAAGATGGTAACGCTGATTACATTCAGAGAACTTTGCGCAAGGAAGTACAGACAAAGCGATACAGTTTTATTAAACCAACATTGGGTAAAAGATACAAGTTCAAGAAGAAATTGGATCCAATAACCAAGCAGCCGATCTACAAAGTACATTATCCTCCAACTGATTGCTTGAAGAAGATTCCTCTGGAAGTTGTTCCTCTGGATTTTCTAAAGAGATTCCACTACTGGGAGTTTGACAGTCAGTCTGGAGAAGCTGTGTTGGTGTTCGTACCTGGACATGTGGAACTTGAGAAGACTTCTCTTTATGGATTGAACAAGGCTCAGTATAGGATATTTGATCCCATGAGTTTGATCAATCTGTCAAAGGAAGATATGAGGAAGTTGTTCGATAACCGTATAAGATACTATCGGGGCAATCCGATAAATGAAAAACTTGCTCAACAATTTCAAAGAATTGTGGATATCTGTGTCACCCATGGAATTCATGCGGGTGGTAAGTTTCCTGCTGGATGGGTTTAATTGAAGATTTGTCTGAAAATCATTTTTGAAGACCAAGCTGAAGACACGGGGGAGTTTGTTGGTACATTAGTGTGTCTGTCACTTGGTCTAGGTTTTGAGTTGTAATTAATTAGTTACATTCTGTATTAGGCGACATTGGCAAGATCGCTTAGGCGATATTGACAATATCGCATAGGCGATATCACCAATATCGCTATGTCGCTGATTAGTTACCTATAAATACGCGCTTAGGGTTTCAGTTGTAAAAGGTTGTTGAACTTGACGATTTCCAGAAGAGCTTTTGGCTGTGTTTTCAACTTCTGTGGTCAGTATTGTATTCGTTCATTGATTATAATTCTTAATACAATATTGTTTGTGCTTGTGATTAAAAACGTACTTGTGTTTAGCTATTGATTTCTGCTCATTAGCTGTTGAACATTGATTTGCATGTATTCTGTCATATTAGACGATCCTACAACTTCAAAATATTTAATCTTTAAAAGATCCATTCAAGCAATATTATGATGTCAAGAGACGGAATTGAAAGCGATTCTGATGAAGAACTATTCAAAGAGTGTGAACGTTTACAAGGTCTCTACAAAAAGATGCATTCTAAATCAAGATCATCTTTGCAAAAGAAAGAGAGTGCTACGACAAGTGTTCAAAGAACGTCAGAGTATAATGAGAAGAAGATGCTCATTGCACAGAAAGAGGAAGCGGAAAAAGCTATAACGGAAAATTGGGAAGTGAAATATTGGGAAGAACATGATCAAGTACTAAAGCTGTCTGAAAGTCCAATGCCTTGCATCAAGTCACGCTTCTTGAAACTCAAATTGAGACACAATAAGAGGTACACTCTAAAATTATAACTGAGTGTCAAAACAAATTAAACTCAGAAATCCAAAAGGTTGATAACTTGAAAAAGGAGCTTGCAAATAATCTTGATGTGATAAATTTGTTGATACATCTTTGTGTGTCTGTCAGTTGGTCGAGTCTGTAATGTGTTAGTAAATGTAATTGACTTAGTTAGAATTTACATTTTCTGTGTTATCGACATCGGGATCTACAATTGGTATCAGAGCAATAATCTAAGGATTTTGGTGGTATCAAATCGTTTAGGTAAGTTTTAAATACATATTTTGATTATTTAACATCTTTTTTTGGTGTTTGATTTTCATTATAGGTATTTTGGAGTTGAAAATTGGAGTTTTTAAGCCTAAAATTCGAAGCTTTCACGAAGTTTTTCATTAAAAATCATTAGGTTTCGAAATTTTTCGATTTTGAGGTTTTTGGGGTCTGACAACGCCGTTTTGCGACACAAGTCTGCGACATTAATTTGTGTCGCTAATAGGGTTTTAGCGACCTTAATCTTTGCGACATACTTGTTTTGCGACACAAGTTCTGCGCCACAATATTTGTGTCGCTGTAAGCTCTTCTGCGACACAACATTAGTGTCGTAACTCCAGTTTTAAGCAACTTTTTGAAAAGTCTCTCGAGCCCGTTACGATGACGTCTTCTGCATCAACATCTATTCAACAAGTTGGGCCTATGTTAAAACATAATAGTGAGGTGTGTTCAAAAAATAAACCACCTATGTATACAAATGGAATGAATTACTCGGATTGGCGTCAGAGATTTGAAGCATTTGTATCTTTCAACGATCCTGAAATGCTGATTTATATGGAAGAAAGGTATGAACGCCCCGGGAGGACCGGTATCTTTGATGGACCTATTCCTGAAAAATCCATTAAGTCTATGACTCCTGAGGAACGTAAGGCTTTTGACACTGAAAAGAAGACTTACTCTGCTATTACCATGGCTTTACCTCAACAGATTCTCCGACAACTTCGCCACCACAAAACTGCGTATGATTTATGGATTGCTTTTGAAAAGAAATGTGGCGGCAGTGTTCAGTACAAACAGAACAAACTGGATCTCGTCAAGAAACAGTTTGAAGTCTTTGACATGCTGCCTACTGAATCTCTTGAAGATATGTGCAGTAGATATTTAGAGCTAGTAAGTGAATTAGTCGAGGGGGGTGTAAATCTCGACAAAACTGATGTTAACAAGAAGCTTTTGGGTTCCTTACCCAAAAAGTGGAATACACGAGTGCTGCTGATGGAAAAAGATGAAGACATTATGGACATGGAGCTAGATGATTTGGTTGGACAGATTGCTGCTGATCTCTTAGATATGCAGAAAAAGCAAACCAAGGCTACTGCACACCTTCAGAACCCGAAGTTATATGGTGTGGATGTTCCCGCTGCAGTAACTCAAGCTGCTGGTTCTGCATTTTTCTCTGGAGGTTCTGGTAGTTCTGGTGCCCCAAGTACATCTGGTGGATTTGGATATACCACCATCAACTCTTCAAGTGGGAGTGGTGCTTATTCAAACTTCAAAGGTGCATCTCCTGCAGTTGCTGAAGAACATGCAGTTGTTTTTACAGCTTTCTTGTCGGCTTATGATGACTTCCTATCCAACAAGAACAGCACTGTGGATCTGACTGAAGAAGATTTCAGTCAAATTGATCAAGAAGAGCTTGAGCGTATGGACTTGAAGTGGAGCATGGCTATGCTCACAAGAAGAGTCAAGAACTTCTTGAAGAAAACTGGAAGGAAGAATGTCACTGATTCGGAAGAGAAGGGTCTGGGTTTTAACAAGAGCAAGGTGAAATGCTACCAGTGTCATAACTATGGACACTTTGCTCGTGAATGTGACCGCAAGAAGAACCCACCTTCCGGCCTATCTAAACCTTCTCAGTACAACTCAACTGATAAGACCAAAAATGATGAGAAGGCGATGGTTTCCGCTGTACTGCTGCTTTCCAACAATGCTTGGGAATGGTCTGATCCAGATGAGGATGATGCAGAAAAGGCACTGATGGCTGAGGTGCATGAGGTAGATGATGAACCTTTATCATGTGTTTCGTGCATTAAATTGACTAACCAACTAAACAGGTATAGAGAGGATACCAAACGCATTAAATTGATGTACTATCATCTGTTAAAAGAGAACTTGTTGAATCTCAAACTGAGGTTCTAAGTTTAAAGAAAAAGCTTTCATTAACAATAAAACTAATTACAAAACTAACTAGTACAAAATAAGAGCTGTTGTCACAAAACGTGCACCAATAGACTCCCCCTTGACAATAGCTCTATATGTCTTCAGTCTTCAGGCTCTGTCGAATCTTGATTCTCGATCAACTCTGTCGACTCTCAGCCCATAAGGCTTTTTCAACACACACCTTCACAACCTTCTGATACCTTCGTCCTTCATGTCTCCAACTGTCTCTATACAAGATCTTGTTTACATGAAGTTTCATCAGATCGTCCTTCGACAAGTTTACCAGATGTAAACTGTCATAAACTCTCAGCAGATCCTTTCCTTCACAATCTTCCATTACTGCCTCAGCAGTCTTGTTATCCACGTACCACCACTTGAGATTTGCAAGAATGTTATGTGGCATTTTCTTCAACGGAACCCTCTTCAAGTATTTGACTGGTTTGTAAACCATCTTCATCCACGGCTTGTTAGTTAGTGGATCAATCCGGGTCAGATCAGGAACTCTCTTTCCCGGCTTTGGCTTTAGACTTTCAAACTGATTAGATCTTCCTTCACGCTTTAAGATTCTTTCTAAGGCACTAGCGTAAGGATCATCACCAATATTCACCAAGTCTATCCAAGCTAGCTCCTTCAGTTCAATTTTAGGCAACGAGCTAAAGGTCTTCAGCTTGTTCTTCAAGTACTGAATCCCATCATATCTTTTTAGTATGAACAGCTTCAGATTGCTGTCATAGAACCAACTTATGATGCCTCGCTTCAGCTTGCCCAATCCTCTGACTCTGATATCACCTTTATATTTGATTTCCGGTTCCTTTTCAACCTTTTTCAACCATAACTTCTTTAACTCCTCTCGAGTTGGTTCAACTTCTTCAGAATCTGAATCAACTTCAGGAGCTAAGTTCTGTTCCAAGTTGATCACTTTCTCCACAGCTTCATCCTCAACAAATACTTCAGTTACTGGTTGCTTTGACACTATGAATTCATCAATATCAGCATCGTCATCTGGAATAATTTCATCATCGGATTTACAGTCTGCAACCTCCTTATCCAAAATCTCTCCTTCCTCTAACTTAGATCCCTCACTATCAGAATCGTCCAAACCAAGCAACGCTTCAATAGTTTCAGTCTCAGCTAGATTCACTGGAGTCTGCTCAGATCCGCTGCTAGCCTTCTCAGCTTCGTTTTCATTCTTCTTTGCACCCCAGTCTGATTTTTGGCTGCCACCATCATCTGCCGCTACACCAACACCAAACACTGATTCTGCACCCCAACCACCTTTCTGATCCGTTTTTTCTTCGATTTTCTTGCTCCAATCTGAACCTTCTGCTGGTGCCTCACTGGACTCTTTGTTCCACCCTCCAGATGGTTCAATCTCTTCTTGAGGCTTTGTTGCACCTTGTCCAGATTCGCTCACACCAGAACCTTGACCAGACTCCCCCTGAGCTATTACTGCACCTTGCACTCTAGATGAAGAGCCAGGCAGCTCACCTTCTTTGGGTGCACTTGGATCATCGTCACGGTCATTATCAACTTTAAGTCTCAGTTCATCTTCCTTGCATCCTGTTGTCTTATCCCCCCTGAGCGACTGGCGCTTCATTTGGAAGATAGTGACCTCATTTAGCCGCACCTAATCTTCTACCTTTTCAAGGTTCTTCTCTAAGCGCTCATTAATAGCCGTTAGATTTGTGACTCGAACTTCCTGGCTTGTAACAATAGCAGTCAAAGCAGTCACCATATCCATCAAGCTAGTGATCCGGCCCTCAAGATAGGTAAACTTGTCCGGATCAGAGAGAAGAGCAGCCGGGTTGGGAACAGATTCGGTGGGTTGAGTCGTAGGAGGGGCAGTAGCAGGTGTAACCGTTGGAGGTGTGGGTGGTGTGGTTGTGGATGTAACCGGTGGTGATTGAACAGGCGGTGGAGCGACGGGTGATGATGAAAGATATATGAGTTGAGGAGCTTGATCACCCTCTTCATTAACAATACCAGAGGAACGCGGGCGCTTACGAGCTTGCACCCGGAACCGGTCTGGTTCAGATTCGACATCAAAATCCACGGGAATATAGTGATCGTCCTCGTGGACCTTTCTCTTTCCCTTCTCCTTTTCCCTGGCAGCTTTGGGATCACACAACACCCCCTTAGAGCCCTGGAAAATGATCATAGGCTGATCCGAATCACCATCATCATCATCATTATCATCATCTTCAGCATCAGTCTTAGTGGCCTCAGAATCATGAGCTGCATCCTCATCAGCTTTACTTGGCTCGGCAGCATCAACACCTTCAGAGAAATACTTGTCAACATCTCTCAGTTCTTCCTCAACAGATTGGTGTTGAGAGCCCGTGGCCGCAGCACTTGGGCCAGCACTGCCCTGCAGAACATTTCTGACCAATTCTTCAGCAATAGCAACATCAACATGTTCTCCCTCAACTGGGTGCTCTACTTGGTGCAGAATCTCTTCAACAACCTCCTGCTGTTGCTCAGCACCAATTTCCATATGATCTGCCACGAGGGCCGGACCTGGTTCTTGAAGTAGAACCTCTACATCTGCCTGGGGTTGGGGCACATCCAACCAACCATCATTTGGTGGTGCCTGATAGTTAGCATTGATGATTGCCCCAAATAATGGCACAGCCTGAGGCCTATCAGCAACTGCTCTCCTTTTGTTGTGACTAAGGCAATGGCCGAAAATTTTCTTATCCACCGGCATCAGATGAACAACCGGGTTGATAAATGGAAGATTTGGAAGCAAGGCATTGATTACCATCATGACAAACCGAGGGTATAGAATAAAATGCTCCTTCACACTCCCCTTGATCTGCTGAACCATCTCATCGAAAAAGTACTAAGAGAAGCAGTAGGGTTTGTTGTAAACAAGGGAAATCATCCCAGACTACAGCTTGTGGTTCATAGTATCGAACCCTGCCTTCTTCGGCCCGAACGATACCAGCAGAATGTGCATGAGATATCGCCATTGGCCCTACACCAAACTCTTGGTGTATTGGGTGTGGGTAACGTCTCCCACATAACCCATTCGTTGAAACGTGCCAGCCCGCATCTCAAGAGGAAAGGTAGTAGGACCATCTTCCTGTTCTTCAGTCCCCAACTGCAATACCTCCCTCAGAAACTCAGCAGAAAATTCGATATGGACACCATTCACGGTAGCCCGTATCACTGGTGGCTGAGGCTCACAATCATGAACCGCCTTTGCCCAGAATTGGCTGAAATATGGAAAACTCAAAGTCGGCGAATGAGTGAGAGCATGATATACACGAGAGCAAATGAGAAAGTCCAACATGCCTCTAAACGATTCTGTGGTCGGATTAGCCAGATCAAACGTAACAGCCACATTATACTTGTTGAAGAAATCACGCACTTGATCAGCCATTTCTGCAAAAGCAAACACAAACACACCCAAAAATAAAGAATAATAATGTTAGCGATTAGGCATAAGTAATTTAGAGTCCTGCATGCAAGATTCCACAATTAAAACAAGCCTAAAGTCATTATTATTTAAAATTGCAAAAATTGACCCAAAGTAGGTTCGTACGAACTTACTGCCCTTGTAGGTTCGTACGAACTTAATGTTTGACCAAGTCAAACTTAAGTTCGTACGAACTTACATTGGCTAGGTTCGTACGAACCTATAGGTTCGTGCAAACTTATAGGTTCGAACGCAAGAACTGAAAAAGCTTTTTCAAAATTTTTGTAATAAAAACGCAATCAGGAAGTTGTAACAGGTGCGCCTATATGCGTATAGCATATTGCAACCATAACACACAATTTTTAACCACAAACACGTTCCAGATTTTGAATTTTAAGTTATTTTTATAAAACCAAAATAAACTTCTAATTTGTTTATGATTACAGGTCCAAATCATGTTTAAGTTACTTACAAAGATGCGGATTATGATTGTGATGAAGTTTAACGGTTTGGAATTGCAAAATAACGTCCAAAACTTGATTTTAACTTGAAAATGGAAAGTCCGTAGGTAAGTTCATACGTATGTTCGAAGGAACTGGGTAGGTTCGTACGAAGATATTATTCGAATGTGAGGAAATGAGAAGGGTTTGACTGAGTTGACCCTTTTATACCCCCAAGCATAGGTTTGTACGAACCTATTCTTTGAACCTACCCACTAAGTTCATACGAGCTTAGAGTTTCTAAACCAAAAAGTTTAAGTTTTGCAATTCTAAAACGTTTTGGACTAAACTAAATACTTAGACAATAAATGGATCAAAGTTTGAGCAATTAACTGAACAAAATGTAAATAATTCCCAAAAACGAAGAACTTTTATTCATTTATTTATTTAACCAATGTAAAATAACACAAAATGTAAAATGCGAATATGAAATTGTTCATATTTAAAACGTATAATATTTTTGAGAGTATCACTGATATAAAGATCGAATTAGCCATGATGAGAAAAATACACAGTTAGGAATTTTTATTTATTCCTTTGATTATTATTGTTGTAAATGATAGATCACAGCGATTATCGGTATTGTTCTCCACTTAAACATTCGACATTCAGAATTCTCAAGAACAGATTAGATTATTGTTCACGATTTCCTGTTTATCTTAAATTTGATATACCCTTAAGATCTAGACAGTCAAGAATAGCATGTATCGGATATTTTTCAATTTTTATGTCATCTTTAAAGTCAAGTCATTTTGCTTTAAACAGCAATGTACATGGGTACACGTTTCAAATATCAGACAAGACTAAGGTTAGAAGCAAACAAATCTAAAATCAAACCAGAGGTGACAGGTCTGTACTTTCGTACAACAGAGCGACTTAGTTTGACTAGAGACCTTGAACACATTATTATTGTTTCGTGGTCAAGTTTGTTCCAGTGTAAGGAAACACTGACTGAATCTAGGTCAGCATATTTTTAGATGTAGCAGAAGAAACAGTCAGTGAACCCCCCAGATGATTTATTTATATTTTATATCTAGTATCAAGTATTCATGTACGATCTATCTCCTAAGAATTAAGACTTAAGTCGTACATCAAATTAAAGAGTTCATAGAAAAGATCGTATTATTTATTATAGATTTAGTACTTGAAAACCATTATGTCTAATGCCTACCAATACATCATCATGTGAAGCTATCAAATACGTTGTATTTTAGGTACATTTATTGTATGTCCTGCATCTAAAAGCCACACATATAAAATGTTCTAGGCATGGGTAATGATTTATGTTGGGACATGTTATTGTGACAACAGATCTAGCTTATAATAGGACTAGTGTATTTATTGTCAAACTTGTATAATTGGTTTAGACTCGTAAATATATGATATTAACTTGTTATTATTTGTCAAATGTTATTAGACAATTATCGATTTCAAGTTAAAGTCAGAATCAAGAATTGAGAAGTCAACTCGTAGGTCAAATAACCTGCGAGATGAGATCTCAATTCGCAGCCTGATCTGGGCTCGCAGGTCTTGGACTAGAGAGCTGAGATCTGGGTTCGCAGGACTTGCGAGCTGAGATTTGGGCTCGCAGTCCATCTGGACTCGCAAGCCCATGGGCTGCGAGTTGAGTCAACTCGCAATGCCCATGGCCTGCGAGTTGAACCAGATATATATATATTTTAATGCTGCTCAAATGAAAGAGATTTTATCTAGATATCTGTGACATAATTACACACACCAAATATTATAATATTCTCCTCGTATTTCGTGCTAATATAAAAAGCTACTATTAATAGGCTCTGTTTTGATTGTTTAACACTAGTTAATATCAAAACGAATCATGTTAATTGATAGATTAGTTATATAAGCCTAAAACCTTAAGTATTGAGGGATTCCGCACCTTAATACCTAAAAGATAATCCGTTATCGCTAACCAAGATGTAGAGACCTTACAATTGGTATCAGAGCTTTCGGGCTTAGAAACGTTGTGGTTACAAGGTTTGTGGTTATATAACAACTTTGGGGTTGTTTTACAAACGAAATCTACTAATTTATTCGTAAAAATACCAAAAAGTTCAGTTCCCAGATTTCGAGGCGCCGTTTTGCGAGTTGAGATTAGGGTTACTGTTATTTGCGAGTTGAGATTTATCTGCGAGTTCAGTTTCAGCTGCGAGTTGAGATAGACTTGCGAACTGAGATTTTTGCGAGTTGAGATTCAGCTGCGAACCGAGTTCCCTTGCGAACTGAGTTCCACTGCGAGCTGAGTTTCCTGCGAGCTGAGATTTTTGCGAGTTGAGTTTTCTGCGAGTTGACATTACTTGCGAACTGAGTTTAGTTGCAAGCTGAGATTACTGAATTCGCAAGATAACTTGATTTTTGACTTTAAAATGTCTGATTTGAGTCGGATGATCGAGATGGAACACGAGGTTGGCAAATCTAATGTTCCACCGAAGCTACTCAGACTTGAAGACTATTATGGGTGGAAAGACAGATTCGAAAGTTACTGTAGATTCCACGACATCACCATCTGGCTGTGTATTAAGAACGGATATGTTGCACCTACAGCTGAGGTAGGGAATGCAATTGTGATTGTGCCTTACGACATAATGAATGACAATCAAAAGAAGGAATTCACTATTGATAATAAGGAAAACTCATCGATAAAAATGAGCCTTCCCAAGGAAATCAATCACCAATTGAAGTCCTTTCACACAGCTAAAGAGCTCTGGAATGCTCTAGAGAAAAGGTGTGAGGGAAGCCCTCAGGTGAAGGCAGGCAAGTGTAATCTTCTGAAAAAGCAGTTTATGGTATTTAAAGCTTTTAGAGAAGAGGACCTTGAAGCCTACACTACCCGATTTTATCATTTATTGAGTGAACTTGACGACCACAAGATTTTCTACAATGACAAGGAGAAAACCGACAAATTCATTGAGGGTTTGCCTTATAAGTGGGAAATGTATGGTATCATGCTTAAGGATAATGATGAGAGATATGCTACCATGACCCTAGAGCAGGCAATTGATAAGCTAAGGGGTTATGATTTCTCTAAAAAAACGAGAGATACAGATTCTGATCATCTACAGAATCCTGGTCTATACCATGGAGAGACCAGTACCTCTAATTCTTCATCCAATTCAACCACTGCATTGTTTGCTGGTGAAATTGATGAACTCGGAGAAATATTGACCGATGATATGTGCTTCATAGCTTCGGATGGCGGTGAAAAACAAAGCAGAAACACTACCTCTGATAAGTCCACTCAAGGGCATCATAAGATGCCGATGAGTGTGAAGTCAGCTGAACAGCAACTCTCAGTGCTAGCATCGTTCGTTGCTTCCTATGAAAACTACATTCAAGGGAAGATCAATGATCCTGCACAATTTGATGAGGACTACGATCAAGTAGATCCCGATGACTTAGAGGAGATGGACCTTCAGTGGGAGCTTGCAATGGTGTCAAGGAGGGTTAAGAATTTCCTGAATCGAACGGGTAGAAGAGTTGTTGGAAATCGACCTGGATTCGACAAATCCAAGGTAAAGTGTTATAACTGTCAAGGTTACGGACACTTTGCTAGGGAATGTCAACGACTGAAGGTTGATACTGGCGCTGCAAAACAAGACTCGGGAAGTACTTTGACTTCCAAAGTCTTCGTAGTTCACCAAGTAGATGGTTCCTATGATTGGTCCACTCAGCCTGAGCAAGCCCTCATGGCTGAGATAGACGATCAAGAGAAACCAACTGAATCAACATCATACATGCCAACTGCTGAGGAACCTCAAGCTAATGTGCCACACATAGAAGTCAAGGGGAGCGATGAAGATGTGCTCTACATCAATGCGACTGTAGAGATGAATCCCGATGACTTCGTTGCATACATGGTTGACGTTCAGACAGATAAGGAAAAGGTATGTCTGGATCTTCTTACTCTTACTGATTTTTGCTATTTAGTTACTGATTTACAAACTCAGGTTAGTATTTTTGCAGAATCTAACAAAACCTTAACATCCGAATTAGATATAGCTAAGTCTGATGTTCGTAGGTTAGGTGAGGATAAGGTAGCATTAACAGAAAAGATTAAGAGTGATGCCTTAGATAAGACTAGTCTAACTGACATTATTTATGAACAATGTATTAAGATAGACGGGTTATATCTAAACCTTAATGATCTAAATATAAATATTTCTATTAGGGATAAAGAACTCTCAGAGTCAAACATGAAGTTAGTAGAGCTAAATAGAAAACTTGAAGGTTATAAGACATCTTCTTTGACCTTAGATAGAATCATGAGCTCACAACGTAGTGTGAAGGATTTAACTGGCCTAGGGTACTCTGATGTTCCTCCGCCTTTTAATGCAAATTATACTACTTCCATTGACTTAGAGATGACAGATGCGAATCCTGAGACTGAGGATTTGGAAATTCAACAGTCTGATGCATCTGAGACTCAGAAGGATTCTATTAACGACCCATCATTAGACAAGAGTACAGTCAAATCATTCACTAAAGTACTTTTTGTATCAAGTGGAATGATTGGTAGTACTAATGTAAATGATGAGGTAATTAAGAAACAGAAGGATATACCTTCAGTGTCTTATAATCAGACAAAGAAGGAGACTGCTAAGATTGTTAAGTCACGAAAGCAGATGTCATGCTTCAAGTGTCATCAAAAAGGACACGTATCTTCTTGTTGTCCCAATAAGAAGACGGAAGCTACTCCTAAACGCGAGAACAGTGATAAGCCTAAGAATATCTCTAGTTCGAGCACAGACAGGTTAGGTACCAGATCGGAAATTGGTATTAAACCTGTAAATGCTCTTAAAAGAGATGCTTCTCACAGTGTCTCACCACCCAAACCTAAACGGCCTGAACACTTTAAAGATCAAGTGCCGTCGAGGTTTATGACTCCCATTAGGAACCATAGTCGTTATGCAATTGGTTCTACTTCAAGGAACCAAAGTCATAATGAGAATGGTTCTACGTCTCGCACACAAGGAGTTAACCAAGGGTCCTACAATAGTCGTAACCAAGGGCAAAAATCCCAGGGTTATGTATCGGGGAGGGTTGGAAATCAGTCAACTCATAGACCCAGGACCACTAATCATCAGCAAGCTGATGCTCCTTCAAACGTGACCAAAGCTCCTAATGGAAAGGATGGTTACTTTAAAGAGCTACAGTTTGTAGATGATAAGGGACAAACCAAGACCGTAATGGCTTGGGTCCCTCTTGATAACTGATTGTGTACAACTTGTATGTGCAGGAGCAGACTGGAACAATGATAATTGGTGGTATGTTGACAGTGGATGCTCTAGGCACATGACAAGAACCAGAAGTCTACTAACAGACTTCAGAGGTGGACTGAGACAAGGAGTGCACTTCGCTGGTGATAAAGGAGGAGTAATTAGTGGGAAAGGAAAAGTATCGAATGGAACTTTGACTCTAGAGGATGTGAATTATGTTGAAGAACTGACGCACAACCTAGTGAGTGTTTCCCAAGTCTGTGATAAAGGTCATCCTGTTCTCTTCACTGAGAAAGAGGCCTTGATCCTGAAGCCGGGTTTTATCATTCCTGAAAAATGGATACTGATGAAAGCTCCAAGGAAGAAGGACATTTATGCTATCAACATGAATGCTCCTATTACTTCGGTGGAGTCTACTTGTCTGTTATCCAAGGCTTCAGAATCAGACTCTCTCCTATGGCATAGGAAAATAGCACACCTGAATTTTCGTAAAATGAACTACATAACAAAACATGAGTTAGTTCTGGGTGTACCACTGAAGAGTTTTGCATTTGAAAGGAAAACAGCATAAGAAACCACACAAGTCTAAAACTGTGAACTCTATTTCCTCGCCTTTTGAGTTGTTACATATGGATCTCTTTGGCCCAATAAGCAAGAGAAGCATAGGCGGCAAATGGTACAGTCTGGTTGTCATAGATGATTTTTCTAGATTCTCTTGGGTATTCTTTTTGGGATCTAAGGATGAAACTCCGGGCATTCTTATGGAGTTTCTAGATCTAATAGAGAATATCTATAGAAAAAGAGTTAAGAGAATTCGTAGTGACAATGGGATTGAGTTCAAGAATTCTACATTGAATGTATATTGCTTGAGCAAAGGCATTCAACATCAATTCAGTGCACCATATGAACCTCAACAAAATGGTGTTGCTGAAAGGAAGAATAGAACTCTAATTGAAGCAGCGAGAACAATGCTTGCAGATTCAAGGCTTCCGGTCATATTTTGGGCAGAAGCAGTGAATACAGCATGTCATGTTCTCTGTCACACCCCCAAATATGACATTTACAGTTAATCATGCGGAAGCTTTCGGGGCGTGACGAGGATCGAATAACAATACCTCGAGCGTATGATTATCGCAGAACATCGATATTATTAGGATGCCAAAATAGTTTTACAAACATTTCGGCTCATCGAGCCGTCAACATGTCAAGGTTATCAAATACATCATTTTAAATAAAATGCAAGTTCCGGGATTCAATAAAAATACATCAAGTCAATATTATAAATAAATCCCGTTAGTTTAAATATGGCATCCTAATCATCGTGGCAGGTACGGTCCCAAATATGCATGTGTCTTACGGCATAGCTAATTCCCCTGAAAAACATATTTATAAAAGGTCAACATATCGTTGAGTGAATTCACAGGTTTAATGACTCTATCATAAACCATTATTTATAAACATTTCATCAATAGATCAAAAGTGGCATCAACGGCCTATTGTGCGATTATTCTCAATTTAAAACAATAAAAGCAAACACTGACTGTGATCCCCCGCAGACTAGCTAGGTCCTGCGAGTTAATATGTCGAACTAAACCTATAACCAAACCACAACTCACATATAATTCGTTTGCCTTGGACCGGTTAAGTATACTCGTCCCCAAAGTGCGAAACAACGTCGCTAGTTAGCGCGACTAACTAAAATAAACGTGGGATGGGGATGTCAGCCCCGATAGTACTATCTGTATACTCAGTGGTTAGCGTCATCTAACTAATGGTTATAGTGATTGTCAGCAAGAGGACTTCTATGCTACAACATGAAGAATTTAGTCGCCCATAAAGATACGTTGTCAGGTTTTAATAATCGCATAAATCAGTTATATGTTTTTCACCCCAAATTTGAAAGCAGTAAAACGGTAAAAGTGGGGCTGTGAACTCACCTGAGTCCGAGCGTGCTAGCAACACAGTTTTAAATCACAATTGTCCAAGTAAGCCTCTTAACGTCCTAAACGTAAGAGCTTATGTTAATGCATGTAGACGACACAATGGTCAGTCTATGCCAGTTGTTCACTCAACAAGATTCGTAAAATTTGCCATCAACGGGCTTTTGAAAACATCCCACTTTCATTTAAAAAGAATGACACGTTGTGATCCCACTTTGTTTCCAAAATCATTAAAACGTATCTAAGTCCACATTAAAAATACCTTATTAAACGTATTATACTATTAATGTGTAACTTTCATTTATTCAATACATATACTTTCACATAGTTATATATATATTTATATATCTCAATTACGTTTGATTTAGGGTTTTCATGACATGTATTGACGTTGGTAGTCTTTCGTTATTATTATTATCATCACGTCATCTATTTCCATATACACATATAAATATAAAAATATACTCATGTAGGCATCTATTTATATATATATTCATTCTCACTATAATTACCACATTTTAAACGTTAGCATATATATATATATGTATTCTCATAAGCATTTATACATTTTACTTGTCGTTATGATATATTGACCAACAATATGTACATTTATTCATACGTACATTCCTATACACATATTAATATAGTTATACGCCTTTATAATTTATTTTCACACTTTTACCTTACGATATTATTTAATTCCTTTTAAATTCTATTTATAACCTAACTTTAGGTTTTAATAAATTAAATTCTCGTTCTAAACATTTTAGGGCATGACTAATATTTAACTAACCTTTTAATTCATTGATTTTCCAATTTAAGTCTAAATTTACCGATTTCTATACGTTTATCATTTAATTAAATAAATTCGCGTTTTTAACTCGCGGTTTCGTTTTAAAATCCTCGTTCAATGTCTAAGTCTCGTTTTTATTATTTAAAATTTTATTAACTTATTTAAAACATCTTAAACTCACTGATTTTGTATAAAAGTTCTTACTTCCTATGTTTTTGCAATTTAGTCCCTAAAGTCTTATTTATTCTATTTTTAACACTTAACTTTTATAAACTTAAAGTTTAATAACCTACATTTTGTCCTAAGTTATTCTAACACTTGTTTTATACCAAATTACATGAAATACACTAATCTTTACATTAAAAGTCCTTAATATATGGTTTTAATCATATTTATCCTTTTTAGTTTAGTTATCTCACTTTTAACAGATTCTGTCAAATTTTTAGGTCAAATTTGCTTACGGTTTTGACTAGTCAAACATGTTCATAAAATTATGAATATTTTTCTACACGTTCTCCTATGTCTTTGCTTTCCAGGAACATAAGATTTGTAATTTTTGGTTAAGTTTAAGGGGTCCAAATACATTTTACATCACACAAAGGTCCAACAGTACTTATTTTGGACAGTTGGTCATAGATTCGTATGTATCTTGAGTTTTACTTAACTTCACAAAATGAGATCATACAACTTTCAAAGCTAACACAATTTGTGACTTTCAGGAAAAAGAATCAACTCTTTTTGATCTACGGTTTGAAAGTTATGATATTTTAAAGTCAGGTCATTTTCTGTCCCAACAGTACAGCTTGTACACTTTAACTTAGAAATTCATTTTAAAATAGTAATACTCTTCTAAAAATTATGAATCCAGTGGGGTTTGATAGATAACTTCTTGAACTTAACTTTAGAACCAAGAAACACGTAATTTCATCAAGATTTGACCAAGTTATGAAGCTTCAAAGTTGACACAACTTTCTGTCCGGATTTCAAATTGTTGTTTATGGACTGTTTTGGTGATTTTTAGTGTAACTTGGTTATGAAACATGTAAATACGATTTTTCAAACTAGATCTTGGCAAGAGTGAACATCTAAGCACACAATAACCATAAATTAAGCATTTTATAAAAGATCTAAAGGGTTTGTAGGTAGATTTTCCTTACAATGCATTAAAAGAGCAAATAGGGCAAAATGAAGGTTTGACTTGGTGTTCTTGAGCTCCTAGCTTCCAAATCCATGGGTTTGGGTTCTTTTATTTGTGAAATGATATGAGATTAGTATATGCACGTTTTTGTGAGTAAAATGAGAGCAATATAAGTGTTTTAGCCTAAATGCACTTGATAATGATGTACGGAATTAACCGAAATTTGAGGGTTGTCACATTCTCAATCGGGTTCTTACGGTTAAAAAGCAGAACAAAACCTGTTATGAGCTTTTGAACAAAAAGAAACCGAACTTAAAAGGGTTTGAACCCTTTGGAGTTTCATGTACGTTGTTGAAGACAAGTCATCAACCTAAATTTGGTGAGAAGGCTGACGAAGGATACTTCCTAGGTTATGTGCCTAACTCACCAAACAAACGGGTCTTCAATAAAACTTCGGGACGTGTTGAAATAGTTTATAACATAAGTTACGAGCTATACACATGACTCGCATAAGGGATTGGATTGGCAATTTGATTATTAAGATCTTTTCAAGTCATTTAAAGTCCCTATCAGTGACTATGTCAGTAACTCAGATATTCCTGAGCATTTATTGTCGGGAGATGAGGATCCCACTCCTTCTCCAACATCGAGTGCTCAAACGTCTGATGCTAGGACTATTGTCGATACTGATGTGGTCTCTCCTATCAAGTCACAACAATCTCAAGATGATATACCTCAAGAGTGTGAAGATCCTGAAATTGCTTCTCAAAGGATTGTGGATGATATTCTCACTCCTCTGAGACAATTAAGGATGTCAACTATTAATGATGGTATACCACCTTTGGAGGAAATTGGTGCCAACTTACAGGATGATATTCCAGTTGAACCTGTTACTTCAACAAGAATTTATAAGAATCATCCGATTGATAACATCATCAGTAATCCAAATTCTCCTGTTTTAACTCGAAATCAATCTAAAGCCAGCACATCCACTCATTCGAGCTTGTATGCTGAAATGAACGAGATAGGGATTTCAAATCTATGTCTATATTCATGTTTTATCTCACAAATTGAACCTAAGAATGTTCAGATAGCTTTGAAGGAAAATTCGTGGGTCGAGGCAATGCAGGAAGAACTGTCTTAGTTCACAAAATTGCAAGTTTGGGAGTTGGTTGACTTACCCGTTGGAGAATATCCAATTGGAACTAGATGGGTATTTAAGTGCAAGAAAGACGATCGGGGAATCGTGATTCGCAATAAAGCTCGTCTAGTTGTCCAAGGTTTCAATCAACAAGAGGGGATTGATTACAATGAAGTGTTTGCACCTGTGGCTAGGCTTGCAGCCATTAGGTTATTCTTAGCATTTGCAGCCTCAAAGAAAATGAAAGTATTTCAGCTGGACGTTAAGAGTGCCTTCTTGTATGGCAAAGTCAAAGAAACGGTGTATGTTTCTCAACCACCGGGATTTACTGATCCAAAGTATCCAGATAGAGTATATCGTCTTGATAAGGCTCTATATGGACTACATCAAGCTCCGAGAGCGTGGTATGAAACATTGTCTACTTATCTTCTTATGAATGGTTTTACAAGAGGAAGAATAGATAGTACACTCTTTGTCAAATGGAAAAGGAGAGACTTTCTACTTGTTCAGGTATATGTTGACGATATCATCTTTGGGTCATCTGACGAAAAGATGTGTAGTGAATTTGAACAAGTTATGAAGAACAAGTTTGAGATGTCAGCAATGGGTGAATTGACATTTTTCTTAGGATTGCAAGTCGATCAAAAGAAAGATGGATATTTCATTCATCAAACTAAGTACACGAATGAGCTTCTAGAACGATTCAAGATGGAAGAATCTAGAATTTTCATACTCCTATTCCGGAAGCCCATGGTATTGGTCCAGATACATCGAGTGATAGAGACGTAGATCCTACTCTTTATAGGGCTATGATTGGATCACTGTTGATGCATCTTAGTGTGTCTGTCAGTTGGTCTAGTCTGTAATGTGTTTATTAATGTAATTGAGCTAGTTAGAATTACATTTTCTGTGTTATACGACACAAGGTCTGTGTTGCATTAGTTGTAGTTGCGACACAGATCTTATGTCGCAATAGTGATCTATGCGACACAAGTCTTGTGTCGCATAATCCGGCCAGTTTGTTTAGTATAAATACCCAAATGTTAGGGTTCTAGAAAGAGACTTTTTGGGGGATTTTCACACACACTTATTCTCTGTTTTTGGCTGCTTATTTTATTGAGAAAGAAATATAAAGTATTATTATTGATTTGCACTTCATTGTTCTAAGCTTTATATTCTTTGTGTTTGTGTTTGTCTCCACCATTCGATTTGATTAAAAGATCCATCCTAAGGTATCTACAATTGGTATCAGAGCCATAATCATTGATTTTGGTGGTATCAAATCGTTTTGGTAAGTTTTTAATACTTATTTTGATTATTTAACATTTTTTTGGTGTTTGATCTTCATTATAAAGTGCTTTGAAGCTGAAACTTGGAGTTTTTAAGCCTAAAAAACTAAGTTTTTACGAAGTTTTTCATTAAAAAATTATTAGGTTTCGAAATTTTTCGTTTTTGAGTTTTCTGGGGTCTGACAGCGCCGTTTTGTGACACAAGTCTGCGACATAAATTTGTGTCGCTAATAGGGTTTTAGCGACCTTAACATTTGCGACATAAAGTTGCGACATACTTGTTTTGCAACACAAGGTCTGCGCCACAGATATCTTGCGACACAATATTTGTGTCGCTGTAAGATCTTCTGCGACACAAGCTGCGACACAACAGTTGTGTCACTGACTCCAGTTTTAGAAACTTTTTGAAAAGTCTTTCGATTCCGTTACGATGACGCCTTCTGCATTAGCATCTATTCAACACGTTGGGGCTTTGTTAAAACATAATAGTGAGGTGGGTTCAACAAATAAACCACCTATGTATACAAATGGAATGAATTACTCGGATTTGCGTCAGAGATTTGAAGCATTTGTATCTTTCAACGATCCTGAAATGCTGATTTATATGGAAGAAAGGTATGAACGCCCCGGGAGGACCGGTATCTTTGATGGACCTATTCCTGAAAAATCCATTAAGTCTATGACTCCTGAGGAACTTAAGGCTTTTGACACTGAAAAGAAGACTTACTCTGCTATTACCATGGCTTTACCTCAACAGATTCTCCGACAACTTCGCCACCACAAAACTATGATTTATGGATTGCTTTTGAAAAGAAATGTGGTGGCAGTGATCAGTACAAACGGAACAAACTGGATCTAGTCAAGAAACAGTTTGAAGTCTTTGACATGCTGCCTACTGAATCTCTTGAAGATATGTGCAGTAGATATTCACAGCTTGTTAGTGAATTAGTCGAGGGAGGTGTAAATCTCGACAAAACTGATGTTAACAAGAAGCTTTTGAGTTCCTTACCCAAAAAGTGGAATACACGAGTGCTGCTGATGGAAAAAGATGAAGACATTATGGATATGGAGCTAGATGATTTGGTTGGACAGATTGCTGCTGATCTCTTAGATATGCAGAAAAAGGAAACCAAAGCTACTGCACACCTTTAGAACCCGAAGTTATATGGTGTGGATGTTCCTGCTGCAGTGACTCAAGCTGCTAGTTCTGCATTTTTCTCTGGAGGTTCTGGTAGTTCTAGTGCCCCAAGTACATCTGGTGGATTTGGATATCCTTCCATCAACTCTTCAAGTGGGAGTGGTGCTTATTCAAACTTCAAAGGTGCATCTCCTGCAGTTGCTGAAGAACATGCAGCTGTCTTTACAGCTTTCTTGTCGGCTTATGATGACTTCCTATCCAACAAGAACAGCACTGTGGATCTGACTGAAGAAGATTCCAGTCAAATTGATCAAGAAGAGCTTGAGCGTATGGACTTGAAGTGGAGCATGGCTATGCTCACAAGAAGAGTCAAGAACTTCTTGAAGAAAACTGGAAGGAAGAATGTCACTGATTCGGAAGAGAAGGGTCTGGGTTTTAACAAGAGCAAGGTGAAATGCTACCAGTGTCATAACTATGGACACTTTGCTCGTGAATGTGACCGCAAGAAGAACCCACCTTCTGGCCTATCTAAACCTTCTCAGTACAACTCAACTGATAAGACCAAAAATGATGAGAAGGCAATGGTTTCCGCTGCACTGCTGCTTTCTAACAATGCTTGGGAATGGTCTGATCCAGATGAGGATGATGCAGAAAAGGCACTAATGGCTGAGGTGCATGAGGTAGATGATGAACCTTTATCATGTATTTCGTGCATTAAATTGACTAACCAACTAAACAGGTATAGAGAGGATACCAAACGCCTTAACACTGTTATTGAAAATTTAAATGAAACAAATGACATGTTAAGAAACAGTGATAAGGCAAGTGGTTTAAAGTTAAAAGCTATTTTAGAAGAGAAAAAGGAATTGAAAGATAAAATTTTTGAACAACAAGATGAAATTGGTAGCTATGTTGATGTACTATCATCTGTTAAAAAAGAACTTGTTGAATCTCAAACTAAGGTTCTAAATTTAAAGAAAAAACTTTCAAACTTTTCGGTCTCCTCTCTAGTCTTTGATGAAATCCTACAGGCACAGAGGACCGATACCAAAAGTAAGGCAGGACTTGGTTTTCATCAAGTCCCACCTCCTAAGGATTATCTTCCCATGCCTGTTAGGGATAATGTTAATGACTTAATGCCTATCTTTACAAAGATAGATGTTAAACCTGTCAAACCTGCTGTTGGCATCAAAATAAGTAAGCCTGAGTTAGTTAAGGCTGAAACTGTCTTCATTGCATCCAAACAACCTGAAACTAGTAGGCCCGAGCCAGTTAGGGCTAATACTAGTGAGTCTGAAACAAGTAAGACTCAAAAGGTTGAGAAAGTTAAGCCTATTAAGGCCGAGATTCATCAGACTTAACTTATTAAGTCTAAAAATATAGTTGAGCCTAAATTAGGAAAGACTCTTTTTGTGCTTCCTCGTATTATTGAAGAGGAAATTGAAATTCAGGATATAACTGATCAAGAGTATCGACCAGTTAAGAAAAACGTCAAGCCTGAAAATCATATAATTACTATCGAACAAAAAGAACAGGCTATAACAAAAGGAAAAGGTAAAGCTATGGCTGAACCTCAAAAGAAGATTGTTTCTAAAACGATTAAATTAAATAAATCTTCTAAAGTTTCAACTAAAGCATCTGCCGCTGTTGAATGTTCACACAAGTGTGATTGTTCAACACATGCTTCTTTTGGTCGAGCTCATCAGTTTGTTCCTAAATCTCAATCTTGTTTTGAGCAACGATCTTGCTTCTACTGCAAGAAGCAAGGTCATTTGATAAATGTTTGTCCCGTGCTTGCGAAGAAACAGTATGGGAAACAGGTTTCGCGAGTCTCAAAATTTAAGAATCCTTCAAAGAAGTCTATTTCAATGAAAGGCTTAAAGACTCCTGTCCTAGTTGTCAAAGTCAACAAAGTTGAGCAAAATACTTTGCAAAACTTGAAGCTAAAAGTTGTTGACTCGCAAGCATCCAAACCAAAGCAGGTTTGGAAGATTAAAGAATCTTGCAAAGATTCTACATCCAACAATACCTCATCAGTCAAACATTCTAAACTTTTTGAAAACAAATTTTTGACTGATGTGGTCATTGTTGATGATGTTACTGGAGTACCCAAGACTATAAAGGCTTGGGTCTCCATTTCTAACTAATTTACCTTGTTTATGGTGCCGCAGCAACCTGAATCTGTAAAGAATAGTAAATGGTATATCGACAGCGGTTGTTCTCGGCACATGACCGGTGATGTTTCCCTTTTATATGAGGTTCATACTTACAATGGAGGTTATGTGGCATTCGCTGGTGATAAAGGGGGAGTTATTTCTGGTCAGGGTACGCTTACTAATGGAATGGTAAGTACACTACTACTTTCACAGACACTGAGTGTTGCATATTGAAGCCGGGATTTGTAATCCCTGAAGAATGGGTGCTTCTGAGGGCACCTCGGGAGCGAGACACGTATATTCTTGACATGAGTACTGTGGAAACTACACAGCTCACATGTCTTCTATCTAAAGCTCCTGAGAAGGAATCGTTATTATGGCACAGGCGTATGGGACACTTGCACTTTCGCAAGATGAACTACCTGATCAAGAATGATCTAGTGCGAGGTGTCCCTAAGCAATCCTTTGGACTGAATGATCACTGCGTTCCTTGTCAGAAAGGAAAGCAACACAAGAAGTCTCACAGACCGAAGCTGGCCAATTCAACTGAGAAGCCCTTGGAGCTGTTTCACATGGATCTATTCGGGCCAGTCAGAAAGAAGAGTTTGGGAGGAGCTTCGTATTGCCTAGTTGTGACGGATGATTATTCGCGGTTTTCTTGGGTTTATATTCTGAAGACCAAGGATGAAGTGCCTGAGATTCTCATCTATCTATTCGACAAATTGCAAAATCTTTGTGAGTTGAGAATCAAGAAGATAAGGAGTGATAACGGTACAGAGTTTACGAACTTGATTATGGAGCTGTACTGTTTGAGCAATGGTATTGAACACCAATTCAGTGCCGCAAGGACTCCACAGCAGAATGGGGTTGCAGAACGTAAGAATAGGACTTTGATTGAGGCAGCACGTACAATGCTATCTAACTCTAAGCTTCCAATCACATTTTAGGCCGAAGCTGTGAATACGACCTGCTACGTTCTGAATCGGGTGTTAATGGTTAAGAAGAAGAACAAGACATCCTATGAATTGTTCAATAACAGAAAGCCTAATCTACAGTTTCTTGAACCATTCGGCTGCCTATGCACTATTATGCACACCAAGGAACGAATTGCTAAGTTTGGTGAGAAATCTTGTGAAGGTGTTTTTCTAGGATTCTCTAATAACTCACCAAACAAACGTGTGTATAATCTAGTGTCCAAGCGTGTGGAAGAACATTTTGAAGTCACCTTTTTCCATTACACTCACAACCCTCAGGGGAAGGGACCCGAATATTTGTTTGACTATCAAACACTGTTTGATTCTTTTAATATTCCTGAGGTGAATGAAGAAGAGGATATAGTGACACTTCTTCACGGGCTGGACATCGCTTCTGAAACACCACCCATCTCTGTTCCTTCACCACCTACAGCAACACCAGCAACTGCTCCTGCTGCTACTTGTGAGACTCCACCTCCACTCGTTACTGAGAATATTCCTGATCCTACAAATGATGAGGAACAAATGTTTGAGGATTCTGTTCAATCACCTGCATCTGACCTTGAAGATTTACCTGCACTTCAACTTGAACTTGAAGCTGATTCTATCATCGTTCCGGCTGCAATTCCGAGTTCTCGGATCAATGTGTCACATCCAGTTGATGCCATTCTTGGTGATTTAAACAAAGGTGTTTTAACGAGACGACAGATTGCTGCTGCTGAACAATCTGTGTTGACACCGTCTCCTGTTACCGACACTGATCCTGTTTGTCTTGCTTCGGAAATTGAAGAATGCTTTCTCTCACAAGTAGAACCAAAAAAGACAGCTGATGCGTTGAAGGATCCATACTGGGTTGAGGCTATGCAGGAAGAGCTTCAACAATTCAAAAAGCTGCAAGTATGGACTTTGTTGCCTTTACCCAAGGGTGTTCATCCTATTGGCACTCGTTGGGTATATCGTGTGAAGAAGGATGATCGAGGCGTGGTAATTCGCAACAAAGCACGTCTAGTGGTCCAGGGTTTCACTCAAATTGAAGGTTTGGACTACGATGAAGTATTTGCCCCGGTTGCTCGTTTGGAATCCATCCGCATTTTCCTGGCGTACGCTTCATTTAAAGGATTTCGGGTTTACCAGCTTGACGTTAAGAGTGCATTTTTGTATGGTCAAGTGGTTGAAGAGGTCTATGTCAAACAGCCGCCTGGTTTTGAAGACTCTGTTCATCTGAACTACGTCTGCAAGCTGGACAAGGCATTGTATGGTCTTCATCAAGCTCCTAGAGCTTGGTATGAGTGACTTGCGACTCATCTTCTAAAGAATGGTTTTGTACGAGGAACGATCAACAGTACTCTCTTCATCAAGCATGCAGGGGAGGACTTGTTATTAGTACAGGTTTATGTGGATGACATCATCTTTGGTTCTACCAAGGATGAACTGTGTCGCGACTTCGAGCGGATCATGAAGTCAGAATTTGAAATGAGTGCAATGGGGAGCTGAACTTTTTCTTGGGCGTACAAGTCGAACAATCTGCTAAAGGGATTTTACATTCATCAGTCCAAGTACGTCAATGATATGCTTACGCGGTATAACTTGATTGACTGTAAATCCTATGGGACGCCTTTAGAGCTGAATCATCACCTTGGTCCAGCGGAAGATGAAGAGGACTGTCCCGAAAAAGATTACCGCCTGATGTGCCATTATTTGGCCATATTGTGGATGAGGCCTATGTGCCTCCGGAGGGTGACGAATTTGCCGAACCGGCTCCTATTCCTAGGCCACTG